>CM035148.1:8029528-8482028 GCA_020205605.1 Panax ginseng
TGTTTTGAAAAAAAAATCATCTGAATGACTGAATCGGTCAGCCATTCAGACGATTTGGGTTGAATGGTTTAGTGTTATTTTTTTGGCTGAATGGAGTTTTTTTAATTTTAAATATTGACTATTATATTAAGTAATATTAAATACATTTATAACAATTTTAAATTTTTTTAGAGGGGTATAATAATAAAAATTTGTTTTAGACATGTCAATTATTAAACAATTTTTTTCATTTATTCAGATTCAGCTCATTCACATTCAAATTTAAGTTCATTCAGTTTTATTAAACATTCCTTAAATGACTAGTAAAAAAGGTACATCTTATTCCGTCAGAAGCTGAACTTGTTTGGTAATTTTTTGTCTTTTATTACTTCTTAATCGGTAAAAGACAAATATAATTTTAAACCATTCAGATGACCGGATTCGGTTAACATGAAGTTTAATTTTTGGTAAGTTGGTCAATTGATCAATAGAATGTTGACACATAATTTCGTCTGCGTGTCAGTACTCTATTGACCAATTTATCTAAAAATAAACTTATGCTAACCACTTTCCGGATGACCATTTAGAAACACATTTGGATAGTTTTATATTTTTTTTAGACAAAAATAATCTCTCTTCACTCGCTTCTTTCAAAGCCGACCGCACCACCACCCATTCATAATCTTCAGAAATTTGGGACGAGTTACTGCCCTCCAATTTAATTTTTTTTCTGTTTGCCCTAAAAATCATTCCCATATTTTCAATTGGGTCTCATCTTTTAGTCTTTTTTATCAAATTAAGTTCTGTTTTTTTTCCGAATTCTCGTCACCCTCCCTGTTAAGGATGATGAGTAATGGAGACTGGGTAAGTAGGTAGGGAAGGAGGAAGAAGGGAGATATAATGGTTTGACAGAAAATTGGGAGGGGGATGGAGGGGGGAATTGGAGTACTACTTCGATTAGTTTTTTTTCCAACATTTCTAAGTTAATTGGATTATCACAATACCGATACACGTAGAAAGATCACCTTCGCCTCACAGATTTATTAATCAGTATAAGTCAATTAACTAAAATTAATTTTATACTAATTACTCTCACCTTTCATTATAATAAAAGTACGTCAAACTAGTAATCACTTATCCGGAAGGAAAAAAAGTGTGTAAAACTGTTAATAAAATCATACCACTATTTACTAACCAAATACTGTTTTTTTAGAACATCATTTACCTTCTATGATTTCCTTAATATTTGTTATACTATTATGAGAGGTTAAAATTTACTACTATTTTTTTAACATATTAAAAGTAAATATACCCAATAAAAAAATGATATTAAGTACTTTTTGAGAGTTTAAACGTTAGCACACCTTTGGTATAAGTTATTTTTTAAAAAATATAAAAGAGGCTAAAGTCTGAGGAAAAAAATGAAAATGAAAAGTAGGAAAATGAAACAGATAAACTAAACAACTTAAAAGGCTACCTCCATCTCAATATTTAAAAAATAATAAGATTAACTTATCTTATACTATAGATTTTGAGTTCTCATTCTTTTGCTCAAATAAGATTACATTCAGAAGGTTAAAATAAGAAATAATAGCATTCGGTTATTTCAGACTAATTAATTATTAACAAATAGGAGTAGTTCTTTCATTCAATGTTCAGTTTCAATCAAACGTTTTATTTTATTCAACTCATTCGATCATTCAAAAATTTTCATTCAATTTTATCAAACCGTGTCTAAAACATTCTATGTTTGGGGCTAGTTCAGCAATCACCACATGGCGAGCCCCACAAATAATCATACAGGTGCGGAATAATCTGATCACTTGGTACTCGTAAATTCTAAGTCACTACACATATATAGGAGTAGTATGTATGTATGTATGGGAAAAACATAAAGATGATTTTTGATTAATTAAGACTAGAGCTGGCATTAGATTGGGAAAAATGAGATAATTGTTGTTGTGATGATCTATTTTCTAAGCAAAATTATGTAGTACTTGAGATGTGAGGTCATAGTCAGGGTCAGGGACTTGAAATGAAAGCTCTCTTAAATCTTAATACTGCCCCCACCTTGCATTACCATTTACCAAGGAGTCACGTAAAGAAAAATTTCTTATTTTGATCTTATGCTAAGGTTTATATATATATATATATATATATATATATATATATATATAACTATATATATTAATTGTGATAATGTTTTTCAGTCTATATGTAGTTTAGTTGGATAGCATGGCATGAGATAGGTCCACCATTTGGTGTGCCAAAATTGATATATCTTACTGGATGGGAATTAATGTCCCATATATAGATCCATCTATACTTCAATTGGGGTGGGGTGGGGTGGGGTGTTAAAAAAAATGAGAATTATAGATTTCTTTTACATTTCTTTACAAAAACCAAGTACCTTTACATTTCTTTTACAAAAACCAAGTAGCTTTACATTTCTTTTATTGGTGTATTTGCTCTTTACAGAAGCTATGAAAGAAAGAGTCAAAGTTGATGAGCTCAATAGGAGTATTTTAGTAGTAGTTTGTAATGATGATAATAAAAAATTACTTACTCCATTTATTCTCTTTGCTTCAAAAATGGATCCAAATTTATTGATTGTGGAAAAATAAAGAGGGAGGCAATTGTATTGTAGTTATTGCAGTAAAAGCTTAAAGCTAGGCAGGCAGAATGTGGATCTGCGTGAAGCTCCATATGGGCATGCATGTTATCCAAAACACAATAAATTGGGGGGTTATGTAAGAGAAAGGGGGGTCATGTGCCGACCAAGGAAAGGAATGTCGTTTCCAAGGATAATGTATCATCCTACTCTCTCCGTTCCTTAATATAGGTCGTTTTAGACATATACACAAAAATTAAGAAAATGATTGAAAAGCATTAACTATAGTATCAATTGTCTATAATACCCTTAACTTCACTTATCTCGTAAATATGAATCAAAAGATTAGGTGGAGTAATAAGGGGCAATTTAGAAAAAATAGTAACCAATTCTTCTAGATAACCACAAACGACAAATAATTAAGAATAAAAAAAAGAGTCTAAAACGACCTACATATAAGAATGGAGGGAGTATATATTATCAATGTAGGGAGTGCGTCTTTAACATTGTCGAGAGAGATTTAATCTGCATAAATTAGTCCGAAAATACTCATTAATTGTTCAACTAATAAAATTAACACTCTCAATCTTCCCTTCTTCTGTCACATTCTTAAAAATATACGAAATTGAATTCGGAAAATCTAATCTGGCCTGGCCGGTACTAAAGATATATATATAGGAACAAGGGGAATATATATACATGTACTAGTACAATTTAGTCCCCATGTTCTTTGTCTACCTAGCTACATTGTCAAAGAAAGAAGGTGCACATGGAGAGTGCAGCATATGCATACAATATGGACATCTCAAGTGGAGTAATTGATTATATAAACAAAGTAGACAATATATATATATATATATATATATATATAAAATTTCATCCACAACAATCGGTTGTTGGGGAGCAATTTATTTTGACCACCGCTACTATCTGTATTCTACTTTTAGACAATTTTTTTTTTTTTTATAGCTATGACAGATAGTAGTACTTTGGTAAAATAAATTACTCCCCATATATATATATATATGTCATGACATTCCAAGCTCTAGCTAGGTGTTGACAGTGCTATATATACCTCATCACTTAATTCTGCCTCTCGATCAGAGGTCTTCCAACATACTACTAGCATTCACCATCCATATACGTACAGTAGTAGTATCATTGTATTATCTCGTTTATTTATATATATATCCTATTATTATTATTATTATTAATTTTTGTTAACGTCAAGATCTTTTTCCACGTCCCAATCACGAAAGACGTCCTGATCCTCGCATGAAATAATATCGATAAACACCACAAGCTTGACGGTAGGGACCATTTGGGAGATAGCTCGACGGTAGAGAGTAAGTATGTGCATTCACAAAGTTAACTCAAGAGGATAATAGAATTTAGCGTATTGAGAATGGTTATTTTCTATATGTTGTGTGAATGTGTATATATGAATAAAACGTACCTCCTTCCCAAGACTTACTCACTAAGAAATAACATCTTTGCTCAATTATCGTGCCACCCACTACCACCGACATATCCCCGATCGATCGATGGGTTCGAATCAATACATGGAGTTTATCCACCTTTCTTGGTCATCATTGTTGCACCACGCCGTACATTTATAATCCCATCCACATTAATGCATGGCAGATATCTTGGTCAATCATTATACTATATCATCATTACAAGTCAAAGTAATAGATATTAAATGACCTAATAGGTTAATCCAACGAACCCAACCCGGTCCAATAGGATTAAATAAAGTTGACCTGATAAATGGGCTCAACGAGCCCCACGGCTTTAATTATAAAAGCCCAACAGATTAAAGCGATAAATGGGCCCAATATATCCTACATTTAAAATGGGAGAAATATCATGACCCAACATTACCCCCTAGTTTTTTAGTTAAACATGATGTTTAATGGAAAACTATATATGATTCATGATATTTAGAATTCAATAAAGGCCCAAGGATAGGAAATAAGTGAATCATACCCACTTTTTAACATACGAAGTCGAATAAGGGAGAAATTTGGATAGTGGATACCCAAAGCAATAAGCCCAATCGATAAAGGATTTGAATTTGAAGCAGGATGGGCCAATAAAATAGAAACCCAACAACAAAGCCCAATCGATAAGATATCCAAAGGTCATCCAAACACGCCCCACTTGAATTTTCATCATTATCGACATTAAATCGCGTGGCGGCCGCGCTCACGTGTAAATCACATTATAAAAGATAAACCTCACCAAATTTGACGATTTTACCACTCGATTTGAAATTGAACCTTTGAGTTTTCTTCCTTTCTCGAGAAAACCTCTCTTTAGCTTTCGAAAACTCAACAATGGTGAATCCAAGCCAAAACCCTTCAAGTTCTTCTCCTTCAAACCCTAATCAAGAGGGTTCAAGTGCAAATCCACCATCTCCAACTGATTTCTTCAAAGATGGGGAAAAATTTTTCACGCTTAACATCACCTCCACTGCCTCGAATCGAATTACGAGCTCTCCGGATTCGATACCATATTAGGATAACTATGCTATGAGGGTTCCAAATTACCGAGAGCGAATGTACCAATGACAGCAGTGGTCATTTATGCCAACTACTCTCTTTGGAGAAAGGATTTACTTTTGCCCCTCCACGCCTTCATAGTTACCCTCTTAGGGTTTATTGGAGTAGGCTTCGCACAACTGGTGCCCAACTCTTATATCCATATACTGGCGTTCATTGCCTTCTGCCACGAATTAGGGGTTACCCCCTCTGTTGACCTCTTTTTCACCCTCTTCTATTTGGCGAGATCCCGAGAACGAGGGTTCAAAATCTTGAAACAAATTCCCCACGCCCAAACTCAAAATTCGAGAAGAGACCCGATGAGCACCCCGAGCAACAAAAAAAGATGGCACGAGAAATGGTTATTCGTCACTGGTCCTGGGATATCCTCCCTTCCTGATTGGACCATTTTAGGCGTGTCTCTGCGACTTTGGTGACATCCGACGGTAGCGTGAGGAGATGGGTGACTTCAAGAGGATCCTCCTCAAGAGTGGAGCTTCACTTCACTCGACCAAGCAAGCTTGTATGTATGACCATAAATGTGAGTCTCGGACCATTACGTGATATAATCTTTGAAATATTTATGTGGTATGGATTCTAACTTGTGATTATTTGCGGTGTCTTTGATCAAACCAACTTCCTAAGTAAAAGACTTGGAAGATTTCTTGGTGGGGAGGATTCTCGATGCAAATGAAGAACTCCCTAACGAGGAGCCTTTCCAAACAGATCCTCGCCTCCGAACCAACAACAACCCTCTTCGGGATGACGACCACGAAGTTCGACGATCCCATCATCCTCAAGAGGTCCTCCGACCTCGCCAAGGAAGAAGGTCGCAAAAAGGCCGGGACTCTCATGAGATAAACCCCGAAAAGCGACGAGGAGGCCCTTCCCGAGGTAAACCCACAACCAATTCCTCCAATGAACCTACGACAACAACCTTTGAACCAACCCCAACAACTTTCGAACCAACCCCAAAAAAGAGGAGTCTTGATATTCCTCCACACGATCGCAAGGCGAAAGTCCTTCGTCTAAAAAATTAAGAACCAAAATAATTTCCCTTATCCGCCAATTTAACTCGCGTCCCTCCACCTTCAACAACCAATCCTCAAATGAAACCCAAACACTGACGCCGAAATTTGGTCGGTTTGACCCTTCTTTGTCCCGAAAAAGAAAACAGCCTTCGGACGGCCAGCCCGGTTCGACCTCTGAACCTTCTTCAACTCCCGAGCCGATACCAGCTCGATCACCTTCTCCAGAGGCAATACATGCGGATCCTTCACCGGTTCGCAGTCAGCCTATGCCTCCTCCTCAAGGACCGATGACCTCCGAATTCCAGCATGATGCCATGGGTCCACCGACCATGTGGCCTCGGTTCAACGCCAATTTCCCCTTTCAACTGTTCGAGGCCTTCGTTCGCGAGACCGATGACCATCGGTTCGGGAACAGTTCGAATGGGGACTTGCTCAGCGAAGGCATGAGCTACTTGGCTAAGGTAAATGACTCTTTCCTTCCTTTGCTTACTTATTTTCATACTCACACATCTGAAGCTGATTGAATAACACTGAACATGTACAGGCAAATGTCAGATTAAGGCGTCTGCGTCCCAGATCTCTTGAAGCTGAATCCGAGGAGGAAGCGCTGAGGAAGAAGAATTCCCTCCTAAAATCTGCCCTGGCTCGGGAAAGGACTCACCGTGAAGGCCTTCTTCATACTAACGAAGGTCTTCAGAAAGAGTTGGCCCAAGCTAAGGAAGAAGTGAAGGCCTCCAAGGAAGAATTAAAGTCGACTAAGGCTCAGCATGCTGAAATTGTCAACATGAATGTCGACTTAGTTCAGAGGAGTGAATTGAGGATGAATAAGATCAAAGAGTTGAAGTCCAACACCAAAATCTTGAACAAGACGATCCATAAGATGGAGCGGGATGAAAAGCATCAACTGAATATACGGCAGCAGCTCAAGCAAGAAATCCGAGAACTCAAGGCTCTTCGGGACCTTGGGCCTCCTTTGATCGATTCTTCGTGAAAGAAATTTGTGAAGAGTATAGGAACTCAGACGAAATAAATGGAGAAATCATGAGGATTCACAAAGAAAGCTCTGAGCTCTTAGAAGTCTTGCAAGGAAAAAGTCGATCAAGGCTAACTTAGATCCGTACTTTTCATCTTAGACTCTTCTGGGATGATGATGGTACCGCGCATGAAGCACCAAATTTTATGGATTGTCTTGATCTTATTATGAATATTTGTAAAAAATTTATGTTATTTCCTTATTTGTAAATGAACCAAATATTAATGAAAATGATTTCCTTCCTTATGACTTGATTGCACTTTTATTTTATGTCAATACTTCAATATGAATTTATATGGACAAGTGTACAAAAAACCCTACGAGGATTTAACTTCAAATAATTAAGCATGTCATATAACGATGAAATGAGTTTAAAGAACGAGGCATTCGAACTCAACACTTAGAAAAAACTCGGGTAATAAAGTAAAGAGATACTTATCAAGTTATAGAAGTCTTGAGACATCGCTTTATTGGGAGCTTGTTTTACCCCGAAAGGCCTAATGAACTATAAGATAACATTTGCCTACCACGAAGGGCCCGACGAAGTTTAAAGTGTCGATCATTGCTTACCACGAAGAGCGACAATGTCTTAAAGATGACACTTTTTTACCCGAAGAACTCGATAAGGTCTAAGTGGCGATAATCGCTACCCGAAGGGGCCCGACAATGCCAAATAGTGGCGATAATTGCCTACCGAGAAGGCCCGACAATGCCAAATAGTGACCTCTCGCCAAAAAGGCTACCATCGAATGGTCAATAAGTCCTCCGAACCTCCTAACACCAATGGTGAGTAGAACAAAGACAAAATTTGCTTGAGACAAAAAGAGGATCTTTTATTGATGATGATGTAAATATTTACGGACTTTTTGATGTCTTGACATGAATCTCATGAAAGTACTTTCTAAGCCCGCCAAGATGCCAAGTGTTTTTAATTATCGACACATCTAATGCTTTCAAACGATAAGTCCTCGGCTTCGGAACTTCGGTGATTTCGTGAGGTCCTTCCCAATTTGGCATCAATTTTACCTGTGTTTCGAGGCGTAGATGCTTCGACTTCTCTAAGGACAAAATCTCCCACTTCAAATGTGCAAGCTTCACCCTTATTATAATGCTTAGCCACTCTTCGTTGATAGTAGCCGCCAATTTGATTAAGGCTATTTCTCTCGACTTCTTCCAACAAATCAAGATTGGCCTCAACCCTTCTTCATTATAGACCTCTTGAAATGACTAACTTCAAGACTTGGAGATCCAATTTCAACTAGGACTAAGGCATCATTACCATAAGCTAGTCCGAAAGGTGAATCCCCGTTGTAGTCCTTGGAGTAGTTCGATAAGCCCATAGACACTTAGAAACTCTTCAAGCTATTCCGCTTTTTAGCTTAAATCAACCTACGCTTGATCCCATTCAAAGCAGACGTTCATTGGTTACTTCAACTCTGTCCGTTTGATTGAGGATGAGCCATCAAGTCTTTCTCGCTTTGGATCCCCAATTCGGCCAAAAATGCTTCAAACTTCGATCCCACAAACCGACGTCCATTATCCGACATACTACCACCTTAGAATTCCAAACGGAATACCTTTGATTCTTTCACGAATTTCAAACACTCTGTTCGTTATTGACCTAAGTGGCTTTGCTTCTACCCATTTGGTCATATAGTCTATGGCAACTATAATAAAAACCGACCGACCTTTTGCCTTTGATGAAGTGGACCCGAGATATCAACCCCCAGGGCAAATGAAGGGTATAAGAGATAAGATCGAGTATAGCTCTTGGGTGGGCGATCGATGCGAGATTAATTTGTTAAGTTAGCACTTTCGCACCTCTTCACATACTCAGTTGCTTCCTTGAAGATAGTAGGCCAGTAGTACCCCTGACGAAGTACTTTATAGGCTAATGACTTAGCGAAATATATGATCGCCACAAATGCCTTCACGCACTTCTGAGAAGCATAATCGACTTCGGATGGAGTCAAACATTTTAATAATGGAGACGAGAAGGCCCTTCGAAAGAGATCCCCATCAATCAAAACAAAATTGGCACTCTTGTACTTGATTTTCTTGGCGAGCATCCGATCCGAAGGTAAGACGCCATCAACCAAATATACCAGATAGGGCGTCAACCAGCAGTTGGTTCGGTCAATGCACATTACCATCTCGTGAAGAACACTAGGATGTTGCAAAATTTCCAGATACACCGATCCCTCAAAAACATGAACATCCGTAGTGGCTAGTCTGGCGAGTGCATCGACAATAGAATTGTTATTACGCTTTCGACCCCTCAAACTCATACTGATTGGAAATATGAAGCCGCCTTTACTTCGCTTAAATACTTGATCATCCTCGGACCTCGGGCCCAGATTCTCCGCATAACCTGTTTAACAATTAAGCGAGAATCATGAAGATGACTATTCTTTGCACTTCAAGACTCTTTCTGCTAACTGTGAACCGACTAATATCGCTTTCATATTCACCGTTGTTCGTCGCTTTGAATTGAAATCGATGGCTTCTTGCAGACTGAATCCTCCGACCGGGTCAAGATAATCCTCGCTCCATCGACGTCCAAAGTAGAAGACCCATCATGATCGGCGTTCATGAACTCTCCCTTCGTGAAGAAGCGGCAAGCTCGCTGATCTGTCGAGATCCTTGACGGATATGACTTCATCACCACGAGAAAGCTAACACTCAACCACAAAAATCGCCCGAGGCTTGCCCTTTGATGGCGGTTCGGGATTATACTCAATAAAGAATTGGGACAATTACATCGTCACGCTTTTAGCCTCCCCGATACCTCCGGCCACCCATAATCTTCTTCAGAGGTCGATCCGTGTATACTATTACCGATCTACCACTGGAAGTATTGCTTAAGCTTTCATTAGCGGTTATTAAAAGCGAAAAGCAAACTTTTCAATGTTTGGGTATCTTGTTTGGGCATCCCAAGGACATGACTTATATAATAAACCGGGTCTTGCTTTTTCAACTTCACGCACCAAGACCGCTCCAATTGCCAATGAACTAGGCTGCTTTTGAGTACAGAGATATAAAGGTTCGGCAGAATGGGCTTCACCAAAGAAAGACGCCAAGATAAGTAGGACTTGATGCTTTGAAAGGCGTCTTCACACTCGTAAGTCCATTGGAGCGTTTTTGCATTCTTCGCCCTTTCAATGTGTTAAAAAGCGGCAAACACCTTTCAATGAGACTTGGACATGAACCTCCATGAAAAGTGCAATCCTTCCAATGTATTTGAACATCTTTAAATGACCGAGGAGTCTTCATGTTTCGGGATCGCTTGAATCTTCTCCGGATTGGCTTCAATTCCTCTTGATCGACAAGATACCCCAAGAATTTGCCAAACACCTGGACCTAAAAGTGCATTTAGTGGGATTCACCTCAAGTTATGATGTCGAATGGTCTGAAAGCATTCTTCTAAGTCATCCAAATGTTTGTGCACCAACATGCTTTTGACAATCATGTCATCCACATACACCTCAATATTTCTGACCAACTTATATTTGAAGATATGGTTCATCATTCTCTGGTATGTGGCCCCGGCATTGATAAGGTAGAAAGTCATTTTCATATAGGCATATACCGAACGATGCGTAATGAACGCCGCCTTTTGGTATATCTCTTTATACATAGAGATCGATGATATCCGGAGAATGTATCTATAAAACTTAATAAAGCATACCCGAAGTGGCATCAATGAGTTGATCGATGTGGGGCGGCGGATAGAAATCTTCTGACAGCCTTGTTTGGTCGATGTAATCAATGCAGACTCGCCATTTGCCATTCTCGCTTACGGACCAAAGACCACATTAGCCATCCACATGCGGGTAGTCTATCTCGAAGATGAAATCACCGCCAAAAGTTTTTCAATCTCATCATCTATGATTCGTTGACTTTCTCGGTGCAAAGAAGATCCTCTCTTACCGCCACCCGCTTCTTTGATGGTCTACTTCCAATCGATGCTCAAGAATATCCTCGCTTACTCTCTAAGATATCCCGAGGTTCCCATGCAAAGATATCAACATAACACCTCGGGAGCTCTATGAGGTTCGTCCGGAGAGGTTTTTGCAAGTTCTAGAACCTATTTTCACCGTCTTGCCCTCCTTGCACGGGATGAGCTCTATCTCTTCTTGCCTCTCCAAATTGGCATGACCGATGGTTTGAGCTACTTTCAATTGAAGGTTCGATCTCTATCGCCATGGCTTGTTTCGCTTCGATACCCCCACTCAAGAAGAAATATGAGATTTTGAAACACCTCTGCCGAGATCCAAATCTCCTTTGACCTCACCAACCCCATGAGCCGTAGGAAATTTGATTTTAAAATGAGGAATTGATGTTACAGCTTGTAGAGCAATTAAAGTAGGCCTCCCCAAAATAGCATTATAAGCAGAATCTACATGTACAACATAAAATTTGCAAATAATTTGTACCTGCTGAGGGGCCGTCCCGAATATGACTAGAAGCTCAATGGTTCCAAGCCCACTTTCTTAGGATCATTCTTTGAAACCATAAAGAGGAGCTTCTTGTCCAATTTCCATCTTTCGCCCATCCAAATTCATCCTTTGATAAGCGTGGGCATACAAGATGTCTACAGACGATTCGTTATCTACCATCGTCCTTTTCATATCTACCAAACCCACTTGTGCAGTAAGCACCAATGATCCCTCATGAGGTTCGATAATTTCCGAAGGGTAATCTTCATCAGTGAAAGAGATTACCGCATTCGGATAAGGTCTATCAGACTTCGGGAAGGTACCCGCCACCGACAAGACCGAATCCAAATAGCTTGGTAGGCTTCTTTCCAACGAGTCATGAAGTACCCCGGTGATGACATCTATCACATGCCTTGCGGTGATGATCTGAGTCGGCAACGCCTGGTGATTAGGTTGAAATGGGATGTACTCTCGGTCCCTCTTCTTTGATTAGTTCGGGCAGCCACATATTGAACTAAAGCTCCACCTTGTACCTTTCTCTCAATGAACTCTTTTAAACTGGCACAATCGTTCGTCTCATGTCCCGACGCTTGATGGTAGTCGCAATACTTGCGGGGATTTCCCTTTCCGGGCTTGACGTTATCTCGTGGTGGCTCGAAAATAGGTTGATTTTTGATCTGATCTAAGATAATGACCTCTATCGATGTTGGAGGCCGTGAAAGTCCTGTTTACTTTCTCGGGGTGGAAGCGGATGAACGTCCTCCACCACCGCCTCCAATTGTTATACCTTTTCGACCCGCTTTCACAGCGGTCTTTGTGTCCTTCACTCTTTCTTCCGGTCTTCGTCATCGGTTTTGTCCCGATCCGTATCTGGGCCGATCTAAAGAAGGACGCTTGAGGCTACTCATGGCCTCTTCCACTACGATATAGCCTTCACTTTATCAAAGGCTTCGACAGACTCTTGAATGGTGGTTAGCATAAGTTTTTCACCAACTTCTCGACTTGACCAGATTCAGCTTTGTTCAAAGCAAATTCCCACCAACATAGATCATTCACCGCCATGACCGACCATCGCTTCCGGAACCGTTTCACATATTGGCCCAAAGATTCATTTGAGGATTGCCGAACCTAAGCCAAAGAACCAGTTGGCTTTCCCCTTCGTCGGTTGCTCCCAAAACGTGCATGGAATTTATCGCATATATCTTTTGAGATGAGATAGAATCTGAAGGTAAGGTCCCCATCCACTGCCGGGCATCCTTTCTAAGAGTTGTGACAAAACTATGACATTTAGCAGCATCACTAAAGTCATAATAATCCATGAGTCGGTTGAACGCATGACTATGGTCGTAAGGGTCCCCCGATCTATCATAACTTTCTATTTGGGGCAACTTCTTCGTGGGGTCAGCTTTTTCTCTGAGAATATCCGCAGAAAAAGGGGATGCCTTCTTTCCGGAATGTCTTTGGTTTTACGGACTTGGCAAGTCGCTTTCAAGTTCTTTTCAGTTCTTTAACCGAGATCTCCACGCCTTCCGGTTGAGATGACGCCTCTTTCTCCGGTGACCCCTTCTTCTTATAAGCAGACCGGATTCTTTCAATAGAACCTTCAATTTTAGAGGGGCTTCTCCGATGACGAGTGTTCATAAGGGGGTGCCCTCAAGATATACTCTCGGAGTATGTGCTCGGATACACTTGACTCGAACTTTCGGGCACTATGGTGAGAATGTGCGATGATAAGTCTTTCTCTTTGATGCTCTGAGTACGATCTCGGATCGACCTCTCTCTTGCTTCGTCCTTGTTCTCCGTAATTGGCGTAATAACGAGTCTTCTTTGATCTCCGAGGAGTAGGGCTTGGGACCTTCTTTCTTCCCTATTTCGACCCAGTAGACCGCCGCCTGAACGAAGAGAGTTCCTTCCCACTCCGATGTCCTTGCTCTTCGGATTAGGCATATATTGAGCTCTTCATCTCGATTTCGCCATCCGAGCCATCCGCTTTCATTATATCTTGACGCCGCTTTAAAAGTACTTCCATGGCCTTATCCGCCTCATCCGCCATTTTAGCCAAAGGGGAGGTTTTTTGCGTCTGGTCATCTCGAGATCGAGTTCTAAGCGAGGTGCCTTCTACTGCTTCCCACCATGGCTGACTCCTTCTCCGTCGGGTATACTAGCTTACGCTTTGCTTTGCTTAACGCCTTGATCGAGAATGTTCAGTGACCGAATTTAGGCGTCGTTAAGCATACACACTTATGGTTGGTCCCAAACGATCCTTGCAGAGACTTCGCAGAATGACTCACCGACAGACATCGGTACATCGCCCGAATGTAGGTGTTCTACTCTTTCCCATGAAAATGAATAGAATAAAACACACTGTGATTGAAAAATACTCAAGACACTAAAACAAAAGCCCTCCTTCTAGCGTCAATGTTAACGCCAAGATCTTTCTCCACGTCCCAATCACGAAAGACGTCCTGATCCTACACAGTAAACACGACAAACACCACAAGCTTCGACGGACGGATCACGGGGATAAATTTCAAAGCGAGAGAGTAATGTGTCTGCATTCACAAAGTTAACTCAAGAGGATAATAGAATTTAGCGTATTGAGAATGGTTATTTTCTATATGTTGTGTGAATGTGTCTATATGAATAAAACGTACCTCCTTACAAGACTTACTCACTAAGAAATAACATCTTTGCTCAATTCATGTACACCCACTACCACCGACATATCCCCTCGATCGATGGGTTGACCAGGACCATGGAGTTTATCCACCGCTCTTGGTCCTTTGTTTTGCATTTAATGGCTTATAATCCCATCCACATTAATGCATGGCGAGATATCTTGGTCAACTGTCGTCATACTATATCATCATTACAAGTCAAAGTAATAGATATTAAATGACCCAATAGGTTAATCCAACGAAGGCAGGCCGGTCCAATAGGATTAAATAAAGTTGACACAATAAATGGGCTCAACGAGCCCCATGGCTTAATTATAAAAGCCCAACAGATTAAACTGATAAATGGGCCCAATATACCCGGCCTAAAATAGAAGAAATATCATGACCCAATAATTTTTTTTTTTATTGCACATTACCTAAATTATAATTGGAAGAATCAAATTAGGAAGAGCATGCACATGCACGCACCCACCGGTTTTCTTCTTTAATTTCCTTTGGTGCTGCGTACAAACTTGGAGCAATATAATGATACTGCGTACGTACTGCTGCTACTTGTATTTTAGAGTAATATTTGAGATCGACATGCATAATAAAAGAGTAGTGCGATCGAGTTGTATGTATTTTAATAAATCATTATCAGTTACTGTTAAGAATTTCATGCTACTTTTAATTTAAAAATAAAAAATTCAAATATTAAACATTAATTGTCCTTGTATCCCCTTTTTTCTTTTTGTTTTTATTTTATTACTAGTAGAGTAGTACTCTCTCCATTCCTATACGTAGGTCGTTTTAGATTTTTTTTTATATTCTTAATTATTTGTCGTTTGTGGTTATCTAGGAGAATTGATTATTATTTTTTTCAAATTGTCCCTTATTACTCCACCTAATCTTTTGATCCATATTTATGAGATAAGTGAGGTGAAGGGTATTATAGACAATTGATACTATAGTTAATGCTTTTCAATTATTTCTTTAATTCTTGTGCATATGTCTAAAACGACCTATATTAAAAAACAGAGGGAGTAGTATTTAAATCAATCATTGCAATCAAACAAACAATCAACCCTAGCTACTCCATCTAAATTGTTTTTCTAAAAGATATGCCACCAGAAAGAAGCAATAAAGTGGTTGGTAAGTAGAAGAAAGTTGAGTTGGAAGGTCTCGTAAATTGGTAGCAGTTAATTATATACTACTCCCTACTATGATTACAAATCAAACGCCCGGAAATTAGGTTTTATGATTACATCAAACGGTAAGAAATACTACATCAGTCATCAACCTTGAACCAAGACCATCATCATACTCCACGCTGAATTCACGGCATTACTACTACTACTAGGACTGATCGTTCGGTTATAATCGAACCGAATAGGCTATTTAGTTATAACCGAATACCGAAATATTCTTATTTTTAATATCCGAACTAATAACCGAATTTTGTTAATAACCGAATAACCGAATACCGAATTACCGAATTATAAATTCAATATTTCGGGTAATAACCGAACACTGTTACTCCCTAGCATAATCCTTCACTCGGATTGCTCGCATAATCAATCCAGTCCGAACCGACCGGATGTAACCCCTGTAATACCTATAAATCCAAGACGAAGCTTAATGATCTGACTCCAAATCCACAAAAAAATAGGAGACATCAATGAAAAGAAACGGTTCCATTGGGACCCAAATCGAATAGGAGACATCAATGGAGTTGGATGGTGCCGGAATTTCGATCGATCATTTTTATAGAGAAAATGAGGAGATAGAGTGAAGGAGTGTGACTCTGTGAGACCCGAGAGAGAAGCGAGGTTGAGTGTGAGGAGAGAGGAGGTTGAGTGTGATTGTGAGAGAGAGGGACGTTGAGTGATTTGTGAGTCCGTGAGAGAGAGAGAGGAGGTTGAGTGTGAGGTTAGTCATAAGTGGTTGAGTCGTGAGTGGTTGACAAGTTGATTGTGAGGGAGTGATTTTTTAAAGGAACTGTGAATGGCATGGGGTCAAGAATGGGTCATGCAAAATTATTATTTTTGAATGTAATAAATTCGGTAATTCGGATATCCGAATAATCTATTTTTTAAAATCGAATCCGAAATCGAATACCGAATAATAAATCGGATATAATCGAAATTAGAAAAAAAAATCGAAAAATCGAAATAATTCGGTTAAAAAAATTCGGTTGTGTTCGGTTATTCGATTTTATCCGTTTTTTGCTCACTCCTAACTACTACTACTACTACTACTATTGTCTATTGTTTTTTTTTTTAGATTTAAATATAAATTAGTATCCTAAATTATAGGCCATATATATTCCACAAACTTGTCCATAAATTCCAAGGGCAGCCCTGTGCACACTTCACTTGTACCTTATCCCTTGTATTTTTTGGAAACCATATATTGTATTTTTTTCCAATTGCATATTGTTTCACTGCCTCTTTAAATTCTTTGTGGTTAGTAATTAAATTTCATTCCAACAGAAAATTCAGCATTTTTAATGTCAGTCTTTGGATTAAACTCAAGGTATTTTCTCTTTCTTATATTGGTTGGTTTCACCTCATCATCTTCATTCTCACTTGTTTCAGGTGTGTGCAGCTCATTAGAATCTAAGTCAATTTCATCCCAAGCTTCAGCTTATGCTCTTTGTCCACCTTCATCAACAGGTCCTAGCCCACCTTCATCAACAGGTCCCTGACCACTTTTATCAACATCATCATCATTTCCTCCTTCATTTTCTTCATCTGTTCCTCTTTTTCTCACTTTTTTCCTTCTCTGTTGCTGCTCTCAAATTTTGCCTAGCAGCAAGTAACTCTTCATCATTCTCAACTAACCAGTCACAATTATTACTTGTATAAGAGTCTGTATCTCCCACTCCTTCATATTCTATATCTTTCTCATTATCGGTCTGAAGCACATCAACCTCAATCTCTTCTACTCTCTCATTATTTGAATGTTCTTCAATGTTAACATCTTTTAAAACTTCAACAAATCCCTCACTGTCATCAGTACTTACTATTTGTTCATGGTCATGGTCTGAGTATATCTCAACAACAGGGTTCTTCTTAGCATACTCACACATGTCAATAACTCTTTTATCATAACCTACTGCCCTAAGCCCCTTCTGCTAAACTTTGTCCATGGATAAGATAATATATATATTTCAAATTTTGCTTCCAAGTACTGTTGAAACATAATCAATAATCCCAGGCCCAGTTATATAATCAGGATCATATTTAAACAATTCACTAACAGTGCCTCCAACATAATCAACTATATCACCATTATTTATTAGTTTACCACCATGATGAAATCTTAAAGTAATGACATCCATTTCTGCATACACACACACACACACACACGATATATATATATATATATATATATATATATATATATATATATAGGATCAGGTGCGGGAGTCCGCATTTTTTTAAAATGCGGAATTTTTTATATTTTGTTTTTTTTAAAAACAACTAAAAAAAAGTTTAATATTTTATGGAACTAAAATTTTTACATAATACAGTATTTTTGGTGTGATTTGGATACATATAACAAAACAGGTGTGACAACCCCAAAATAGGTCCATTCCATCCAACCTATTCTAAGTCGCCAAATACATGGTACAGAAAATAACTACAATTTTATTACAACAATTGTCGTGCAAAATACAACAACACATATGCTGTGAGTTTGGGTAAAAATATATACCAACTGTGACTCTCATCCCAACCTTGGATAGTGTAAGACCCCGAATTTTATGAAATAAAAGTATTCAATTTTTCTTATAATTACTTTTCAGTAAATGGTTAAATTGATAAAAGTTAAAGTTAAGGGTGATATATGTAATTTTTTTTAAATAAGCAAGTGGTTATAAAATACTCATTGTTGTTGGGAAATATTCGTTTGGTCGTGGAATATTCTTCCTGTCGGGAATATTCATACGGTACAAGCATTTTGTGGGCCCCATAACTGAAAAAGCGATTGGATGAAGAAAACGACAAGTATAAGTTGTTTACAAATAACGACGTAGTTATTACTGATTATCATTGTTGGAATACCCGTGGTTAAAAAACGATGATGCAGCGTTGTTGCACAAGAAGATACGCAGTATTGCACCAATTATTGTTCTTACGTAAGAAGGCACTACTCAATAATTGTTACCAGTAATTACTGTTCAATATTTTATTTTTGATTCAATAATTGTTGCGTTGATATTTTATATTACTGTTGTTCCAATAATTGTCACTACACAGTATTTTTCATTATCGAAGCAATAATTCATAATATCTGAATAATATTATTAGATAATATTATTGGCAATGTCTAGAAAGTTCATCTCAAGGAGATGTTTGGTCACCTAATTGCGCCAAGAAAGAGAAATTCTTATTGGAAAACCCCCTTCCTCAGAGGCGCACTGGTTGTCAATATTGTGATTCTGTAATATTATTTGTGAATAATTAATTATTGATTTATATGATAAGAAAAATATTCATTTTATGTGGATATAGATGGAGAACATTTTTAAAGTGACAATTGTTAAAAATTGATATGTTATCTTTTCTGATAAAATAATATTTTATTATATTATTATAATATAATAATGGTGATATTTTTATAATGAATGTGGGATATATGAGTATATGAGGAGGAAGAGTAATTTTGTTGTAAAAGTTGTTTAAAACATGTTGGTGGACCCATTTCTTGACTGAAATTTGATTATAGCTTGTAAAATTGCCCGTATGTGGATTTCGGTCAATTTTTGTTTGGAATTTGGAAAAACTTTCTTCTGCAAAGTTGTAGAGAATTGAATTTCCTATAAATAATTGCGAGATTCGAATTTTCTGATAAAAGAGCTATTTATTATGAATTATTGAAGTTTCGTGGTTCTGAAATAATTGATTTTTAAAAGTTTTAATTAATTTTAATAACGAAAACGTTTTTGTTATGTTTGGGGCCCTTGGTGGTTGAAATTAATGAAATCGGTTGTTAAAAGTGTGCGTAAGAAAATTTTATAAATAGAATATTATTATATTCAATTTTCTGCTTTGTTGTTCTAAGCAATTTTCTATAAATAGGGTGCTTAGGTTAGAATTAAAAATCACATCAGAAACTGAAGTTTTCTCTCTATTTCTCTCCCTCTCTCTATATTATCGAGTGTATTCTTGTGAGTATTTTGATATCTTGAGTGTTGCTATACGGTGCAAGTTCCTTCAGCGTTATTCCAGTTAGAAGTATTGCTCTTTGAGGTAAGGGATAGTAAGAGATTGTAAGGGAGATTATTTTCTTCATAAATGATATATTTCTTCAATATCATTATGCCGAAATATTGGTTTGAACTTTTTATCAAATTTAGAACTTTTTCATGTCGGGGTTACTATTCACGAGTTACTATTCATGAATTACTATTCACAATTTACTATTCATGAGTTACTATTCACGACGGTTTACTATTCATGAGTTACTATTCACGAGTTACTATTCACTACAAAATTGGTTTTTTTTTCTAACCAAATTATAGTTAATTTATGAATATTGCTTTGGAGATTAAAACTATATATTGATTATATTGATTTTATTATCATATATAACATTTTTATAACCCTGATGTTGAAATTCTCTTTCACTGGAGTGTAAAGATGGTTAGATTATTGGTATGATCATGACTAGGGTTCTCTTTGGCCAGTAGTAAAAAGTTGAATTGTGACTGGTATGATCATGACCATTGAATTTATAATTGAATATCTTTAGCTTAAGTGCAAAAGTGAATTTATCAACATGGTTATAATTATTGTTTATATAAATTCTGAAATGATTATATATTTCTTTGAGATATAAATATCTTTGGCCCGTAGTACAAAGATGACTTATTGATAAATATCTTTGGCCCGTAGTGCAAAGATGAATTATTGATGAATATCTTTGGCATGTAGTGCAAAGATGGTCTGTTGATGAATATCTTTGGCCCGTAGTGCAAAGATGAATTTATTAGTATGATTATGAACATGAACTGTGATTTGGTATAACCATGATCTTTGATGTTTCAGGTGATGAAAATTATCTTTGTCCTGGATGAGAAAAGGAATTTAGAACAACAATTATGATTATGAGTTATACATGTGATTGTGGACAGGAATTGTTGATTGATGTTACAGGGGTAAAACATTGTTGGTGTACTTTTAACATGGAGAAGATAATAGACTTTATAGTCTATTTGACTTTTCTAATGGATTGCTCGTTCCGCTGCAACTATGGTTGAAAAGTTTTATCATCTACCATATGTTATAAATCTCTGATTTATTACTGATGAAGACTATTGATAATTTATTATCTTTAGTCATAATATTCTTTATTGAGCTAGTTGTGCTTTCACCCTTTTGATTCACAATTCCTTTTGAGTAATCTGAGTGAGTGTAATTTGGGTCGGCGAGAGGATAATGAGAGAGAATAGAATGGTGGTCATCATTTAGTAGTTATATTTGGTGAATCAACTAGGGTAAAAGCGAACCCAACGTTGGAAGGGTGTTTTTCACTATTATCATACAAGATGTTCCAAGGACATACAACCTCGTATCATCATAAGACGAGAGATGTGCTCATCCACTTCACGAAAGATATATATATCTGAGCACTACCTATATAATCTTGGAGTTTGGTTGGAGTATAATACCCAATTAGAGACAATGGAGATAATGATATGTCAAGAGAAGACACACCATTGGGAAGAATATGATAGTAATCTTCTCGTTTTTCTTTTGGGGTCTATTAATCAACCAAGGATAATTTTGTGGGCATATGATATCTATAATAACCTGTATCGCATGGCCTCCCATATACGAAGGATTCCTTGAGCACTTCCCAAATATTTTAATTTCTAAAACAGTTTTCGACTATACCTTTATGTAAGGTGTCATTATGAGAGTCATTCCATCACGGTTGGGACATGAGTCACAGATTGGTATATATATTTGTATTTAAACTCACAGTTTAAGTGTTGTTGTATTTTGCACGACAATTATTGTAATAAAGTTGTAGTTATTTTCTGTACCATGTATTTGGCGACTCAGAATAGGTTGGGTGGATTGAACCTATTTTGGGGTTGTTACATTTGGTATCAGAGCTTAGGGATATGATCTCTGGCGGAGATCGGGGAATAGAACTAGGAGGGGATAGATGAGTAAATCCTTCGCTAGTGTGTCCTACCTAAGCTTATTTGTTGGTCAGTTATAATATCGGGATATTATGTGATATGTTAATTTGTTAAATTAACCTTTTTGTTTTAAGTCGTATTCTAGAATGATATAAAATACGGGGAGATGGGCAATGGAGAAATCATGATGACAGGAAAGATGAAATCTGAAATGAAAACAAGGTATTCTCAACTCTTTGAAATACCAGGTACGTAAATTTTGAGGACAAAATTTCATAAGGAGGAGAGATTGTAAGACCCCGAATTTTATGAAACAAAAGTATTCAATTTTTCTTATAATTACTTTTCAGTAAATGGTTAAATTGAAAAAAGTTAAAGTTAAGGGTGATATATGTAAATTTTTTTAAATAAGCAAGTGGTTATAAAATACTCATTGTTGTCGGGGAATATTCGTTTGGTCGTGGAATATTCTTCCGTCGGGAATATTCATACGACGGTATGCATGACTTTTTGGGCTTCTATAACTGAAAAATGATTGGATGAAGAAAACGACAAGTATAAGTTGTTTACAAATAACGACGTAGTTATTCATCAGATTATCTTGTTGGAATACCACGTGGTTAAAACACAATGAAGACGCGTTGTGCACAAGAAGATATCGGTATTGCACCAATTATTGATTCTTACGTAAGAAGGCACTACTCAATAATTGTTACGATAATTATTATTCAATATTTTATTTTGATTCAATAATTGTTGCGTTGATATTTTATATTATCGTTGTTCCAATAATTGTCACTACACAAAGTATTTTCCATTATCGAAGCAATAATTCATATTATCTGAATAATATTATTAGATAACATTATTGGCAAAGTGTCTAGAAAGTTACGCTCTAAGGAGAGGTTTGGTCACCTAATCATGCTGGCAGAGTAAGGAGAAATTCTTATTGGAAAGCCCCTCTTTCTGGAACCGCTGGTTGTCAATACTGTGATTCTGTAATATTATTTGTGAATAATTAATTATTAATTTATATGATAAGAAAAATATTCATTTTATGTGGATATAGATGGAGAACATTTTTAAAGTGACAATTGTTAAAAATTGATATATTATCTTTTCTGATAAAATAATATTTTATTATATTATTATAATATAATAATGGTGATATTTTTATAATGAATGTGGGATATATGAGTATATGAGGAGGAAGAGTTTTTTTGTTGTAAAAGTTATTTAAAACATGTTGGTGGACCCATTTCTTGACTGAAATTTGATTATAGCTTGTAAAATCGCCCGTATGTGGATTTCGGTTAATTTCTGTTTGGAATTTGGAAAAAATTTCTTCTGTAAAGTTGTAGAGAATTGAATTTCCTATATAAAAACGCGAGATTCGAATTTTTTGATAAAAGAGCTATTTATTATGAATTATTGAAGTTCCGTGGTTCTGAAATAATTGATTTTTTAAAGTTTTAATTAATTTTAATAACAAAAACGTTTTTGTTATGTTTGGGGGGCCCACTGGTGGTTGAAATTAGCTGAAATCAGTTGTTAAAAGTGTCCGTAAGAAAATTTTCTGCTTTGGTGTTATAAACATTTTCCTATAAATAGGGTGCTTAGGTTAGAATTTAAAATCACAACAGAAACTAAAGATTTCTCACTCTTTCTCTCTCTATAATATCGAGCGTGTTGCGAGTATTTTAGTACTTTGAGTATTGCTATACGGTGCAAGTTCTTTCAGCACTATATCCAGTATTCCAGTTAGAAATACTATTCTTTCTGAGGTAAGGGATGTTATTTTATTCGAAAATGATATTATTTCTTCAATATCATTATGCCGAAATATTGGTTGGAAATTTTTATCAAATGTGGAAATTTTTCATGTCAGGGTTACTATTCACGAGTTACTATTCACGATTTACTATTCACGAGTACGATTCACGAAGCGTGATGATTTTTTTTGTGAAATTTCTATCTTTTGAGGTTGAGTTCTTATTCACGTATACTCAAGACTATTTACGTATACGATATTTATTCATTCAGAAAAATTAAATTTTCTTTTTCAGATCCAAGATTATATGTTATGATTCCTATCTTTGATTGGATCTATGTTTTGATCATCATTCTTGAATTTTACTCCAATCGGTTATTTATGAAGTATTTTTGAATCGGGATTATTTAAAAGCACGAATCCTTAATACTTGTTCTTTTGTTTCTTTGGATTCGCTTTTCTTTAAAATATTTTTCATCATCCTCTACCCTAAATGATGATATTTATGAATATCTTTATTGTAGTGCAAAGATGAATGATTTCTTGATGAATATCTTTGGCTCGTAGTCATGTATGAGATGAGCAGTGTTGAGATGAACATAATCGATCGATTAATATCTTTGGCCCATAGTGCAAAGATGAAGCAGTGTTTAGATGAACATGATTAATCGATGAATATCTTTGGCTCAGTAGTGCAAAGATGAATATTTGATTCCAGATATATATTGATTGATATTACAGGGATAAAATATCGACGATGAACTTTTAAATTCATATATAAAAGATAGTAATTTGCATTCTCTACTTAACTCTTCGAATGAATTATTATTTCCGCTGCGAAAATTGATTTAAAACTGGTTGTCTATTGTATTCTATTAGATTTTTCCCTGTTGAGGACTAACGATAATTTGTTCTATATTATCTTAGTTATAATGTTCTTTACTGGGCTAGTTGAGCTCACCCTTTTCCTTGTTGTTCTATTTTTCTTCTCAGGAGACGAGAATATAGCGGGAACTAGTCGGGGTGTGGAGTAATGGTTCAAGACAGTTGTTTTAGTAGTCCTCACTATTTTGTAAAATAGTGTATCAATAATTGTAATGAGGACTTATTTGAGTGTGGATATTGTCTAGAAGACAATATTTGTATTTAAACTCACAGTTTATGTGTTGTCCTATTTTGTACGACAATTGTATTAATGAAGTTGTAGTTGTTTCTGTACTATGTATTTGGCGACTCAGAATAGGTTGATTGGATTGGACCTGTTTTGGGGGCGTCACAACCTATCTTTACCTGAAATATCAAATATCATGGTTACACCAAATCACATTTCCTGTTCATAATCAAACTAATAACTTCATCTTTGTACTACGGCCAAAGATATTCGTCAACAGTTCATCTTTGCACTACTGACCAAAGATATTCAACAACATGTCATCTTTGTACTACGGGCCAAAGATATTCATCAACAATTCATCTTTGCACTACAGGCCAAAGATATTCCTCAACAGTTCATATTTGCACTACAGGCCAAATATATTAATATCTCAAATAAATATATAATCATTTCAGAATTTATATAAACAATAATTATAACCATGTTGATTATTTCACCTTTGCACTTAAGCTAAAGATATTCAATTATAAATTCAATGGTCATGATCATACCACCAACAATTCAACTTTGCACCTTTCATCGCCAAAAGGAACCCATAGTCATGATTATACCAAAAATTTATCCATCTTTACACAAGTCAAAGAGAAATATCATCATTAGAGTTATAAAAATGTCATATATAATAGTAAAATCAATATAATCAAAACATCTAGATTTAATATCAAGAGTAATATTTATAAATCAACTATAATTTGGTTAGAAAAAGAAACCAAATTTTGTCATGAATAAGAACTCGTGAATAAGTAATCCATGAATAAGAATTTCGTGAATAAGAAACTCATGAATAAGAAACTCGTGAATAAGAACTCATGAATAAGAACTTCGTGAATAGTAATTCATGAAATAGTAAACCTGACACAAAAAGGTAGAAATTCCACAATAAAATCCATACCAATATTTCGATATAATGATATTGAAATAACATTTCTTAAACTTATAAACAATCTATTTTAATTATTTACACTTTACTAAATAATGCATTTAATCATCTTAAAATGCCAAACTCATAAGATTTAATCACCAAATAACCAAAACCCTCATCAAAAATCTGCATATACCTCATATAGGATTCTCAAGCCATAAAATCCTATTTTTTAATTTTCTTACTTCACATAACATATTTAATTCATTTACTCATAACTAGTCCATTTTCATGAAAAATACCAAATCAGTTCCAAAAATATTTTTTTTCTGGGATTTAGCAGAATATAATCCCATATTGAACATATATTTTTCTCAGAATTTTTAAAATTCATTTACTATTTTTCATATGGCCAAAACCGCCGAATATTTAGACATTTATCATAAATTGTATTTTTATCCAAAAATTTTGAAATTCACAGAGTACACTGATATTATATAGATATACTTCCAATAAAAATTTCATCAATTTTGAAGTTAACCACAAGGAGTTATAAGCGGTTACTTTTAAAATAGTCTTTTCTCATAAAATTCATAACTCTTAATCTATACATCCAAAAATCACCATTTTGGACACAATTAATAAAACTTATCAAAATATCATTTCAAATTTTTTTAGAATTTTCTGAAGGTCGAAAGAAGTACGAACTGAAAAACATAATAACCCTTAAAATCCTTACCTCAAAAGAAGCGAAGAATTTCGACTTGAATATTTGATATAATCTTTGACGAACTTGCGTCGATATAGCAACACTCAAGATATCTAAATACTAACAAAAATATGCTTGATAATATAGAGAGAAAACTTATGTTTACGGTGTGATTTTCAATTCTAACATAAGTACTTATTTATAGGAAAATCTTTAGAAACGCATGCAGGAGACTAAAATAATAAAATATATTATTTCTTATTCAAAATTCTACGATATGCTAAGTTAAAATTTAGACCAGCCACCATTGAACAAATTTCCAGCAGCCCATGTGTATTCAACACAAGTGGGTCCCACCCATAATTTAATAAAAATCATTTTATTTTCCAAAACTTCAATAATTCATAGAAAATAGCCCGATTATCAGAAAAATACGAATTTTTTGTCCATTCTGCCTGAAATTGAATTCTCTACAACTTCGTAGCTTTGAGTTTTTCTAAATTCCAAACCAAAAATATCCGAAATCCACAAACGGATGATTTTTAATACCTCCATACCGACAAAATACTGATAAAAACACCTCAGCATTAATTCCTTTATTTTTATCCACATAAAAATAAATATATCAATCATTTATATCCACATAAAATAAATATTTCCTTATCATATAAATCAATAATTAATTATTCACAAATAATATTACAGAATCACAATAATGACAACCAGGCAGTTCCTAGGAAAGAGGGGGCTTTTCAATAAGGATTTCTCCTTACTGGCGCGCAATTAGGTGACCAAACCTCTCCTTGACAGAACTTTCTAGATATTGCCAACAATGCTATCTAATAATATTATTCAAATAATATGAATTATTGATCTGATAATGGAGATACTGTGCAGTGACAATTATTGAATCAATAAAATAAAATATTGAGCAAAGAATTATCGTATCAATTATTGAGTAGTGGCCTTCACGTAAGAATCAATAATTCAAAAATACCGCGTAATACCGCGGTATCTTCCATCGTAATAATAACGCCAGACATCGTATTTTAACCACCGGGTATTCTAATAAATGTTAATTCAGAATAACTACACAATTATTTGTAAAAAACTCAAATTTTATCGTTTTTCTTCATCCAAGCGGTTATTCGTTATGGGGCCCATGAATGATCTTGCTTGGCAGATGCATTTAATATTCTCCTATGAGAAAGAATATTCCACGACCAAACGAATATTCCCCGACAATTTAATATTTTATAACCACTTGCGTATTTTGAAAAAAATTCATATCTTACCCTTAACTTTAAACTTTTATCAATTTAATCATTTACTGAATTGTAATTATAAGAAAAATTGAATACTTTTATTTCATAAAATTCGGGGTCTTACAATGTGTCCATGGTATCAGATGCACTCGTTTTTGTTATATGTATCCAAATCACACCAAAAATACTATATTATGTAAAAATTCCAGTTCAATAAAATATTAAAAAAAATTAGTTGTTTTAAAAAAAACCAAAAAATATTTTACATTTTAAGAAAATGCAAACTCCAGGATAGAATCGGACTATATATATATATATATATATATATATATATATATATATATATAGTCCGGATCTTAAGCTCACCTTTTATACTCTCACTCAGCTCACCTTTGGCGGAATGACGACGATCATTCGATTATACAAACTGTCGTTTATACTTTTTAGCGACAGACAACATATATCGTCGCATTAAAAGTATAGACGACGATTGTATATAACCGAACCATCACCGTCCGTCGCTCAAAAGGTGAACTCTAGTGAGTTGGATAAGTGGTGAGCTTAAAATCCGATCAGATATATATATATATATATATATATATATATATATATAGTTGATTCAGTGGGATGCCCGCATTTAATGCAAATCTCAATTTTTTTTTAGTTGTTTTAAAAAAAAAGTAAAAAAAAAGAAAAAAGGTTCGTCGTTTAAGAAAATCTGGGATCCCTGATAGGATCCTGGCTATATATATATATATATATATAACAAGTACTAAACATAAAATAAACAAATAGGGACCTCACATGAGTTAGGGAGACAAAACTATGAGAAACTGAGGGGGAATACTACTTTACAGTTGGGAGACTACATTTTCTTAGCAATACAAACATGCCCAAATATCACACATATTCAAACCATAAACATAGTTATGTGGTAGATACACTTACTTCGCTGAAACTTCGAAAGTGGGGACCTTTGTTGTTGGTGGTGAACGCCGACTCAGCAAGTATTGCACGATCACGATCCTTCTTCGCTGGAATCGTGATGAAATTGTGTCGGAATGGTTATCTTGTTCACCAAATTCTTCGCCAGAATCGTTGCTTTACAGTTGTTGAGCTAGTGTTTTTTCGAGCGATTTGGGGTTGGGTGTGTTCGATCAATTGTAAGGGATCTGATATAAGGATATATTTTATGTTATTGTTTGTTTTGTATTAATTAGTTATGTTATATAATTTGTTATTTGACCATTTTACCCCACACCAAATCAGATTTGTTTATTTTATGATTAAAAAACACTTTTTTTTTATCACACCAACTTCCTAAGGCCCTACACAAGTTGTCACGTTAGTAATTTTTGACGTGACATATTCAATTTGTTTCAATTGAAAAAAATTAATAATTTAATCATCTAATTGACAAAATTAAAAAATGAATCACCGAAATAAAATATAACCTGTAACTTAGGGTACTAATTCATATTTAAGCCTTTTTATCCTTTTACTAATTTTACACAAGCAACCGCTTACACGAAAAGCCGTGAAATTTGAAACCTGAACGCCGTCGTATTAAAAATTCAGGAAACAAACTGAAAATTAACGGCAGTATCATCGTCTTCTTTCTAGAATTAGACTAATTAATGCTCCCTCTCTCTTTAAAAATGAGAGAGAATAGACCTTTTCAACAAGCCTCAAAGTTCACACACGCGAGAGCTAAAAGCACACACTCACGGCGTCACCGGCGATGCCGCCCGTAATACCACCAGCACCACCACCTCCATAACCACCACAGCACAACCAATATTTCAAAACTCCGATCAACAATGGCACCAGTCGCCAAAAACTCTACAAACCATGCCACTAATGCACGTGAATTCAAGCACCGAGTCCTCACGTGTCTCAACAAGCTCTCCGACCGCGACACCCACTCCGCCGCAGCCACCGAGCTCCAATTCATCGCCAAAACACTCAGTCACGACTCCATTCCACCTTTCCTCTCCTCAATCACCACCATCGACGCCTCTGACAAATCACCCGTACGGAAACAATGCGTCCGATTAATCTCTCTCCTATCCGAATCTCACGGAAACCTCCTCTCTCCTCACCTTTCCAAACTCATATCCTCCATCATCCGCCGCCTCCGCGACCCCGACTCTGCCGTCCGTTCCGCCTGCGTCACAGCTGTTAGCTCTATTTCCTCTCACATTACCAAACCTCCCTTCACATTGATTGTTAAACCTTTAATAGATGCTTTGGTGACCGAACAGGACCTAAATTCTCAGATCGGCGCGGCTTTGTGTGTAGCCGCGGCGATTGACGGATCACCAGATCCAGAGCCGGTGTTTCTGAAGCGGCTGTTGCCAAGGCTGGAGAAATTGTTGAGGTCTGAGAGCTTTAAAGCGAAGGCAGCGCTGTTAACTGTTTTCGGTAGTGTGATTGGAGCTGGCGGCGGTTTGATTCAGCAAGTGGTGAGGAATTTGGTAAAGTGTTTGACTGACTTTGTGAGTAGTGAGGATTGGGCAGCGAGGAGGGCGGCTGCGGAGGCGTTGACGAAGTTGGCGGTGGTGGAGAGAGATTTGTTGCCGGAGTACAAGGCTTCTTGTTTGAAGACATTTGAGGCCAGACGATTTGATAAGGTCTGGTTTCAATTTGGTTGAACTATGAAAGTAATTTAATTGTTTGATTGTTGTTGCTCACATGCATATAAAACTATATGTATGCAAATATAGATCGACCGATAGAAATCTTATGACGCAAATATTAAGATAATTAATTTAGATTTCTGTTAGACTTAATATGAATTGATCAATTGCTTTGATATGCTGATATTTGTTTACAGATGCATACATATGTATTAATGTGTCTATAGATATACAGAGATGCAAGCATAGATAAATAGGATTAGGTTGATCCGTTGATGTAATGTGGATTTAGTGACTTTTGGTAATTGTGCAGGTAAAGGTAGTGAGGGAGACCATGAACCAGATGGTGGAAGCTTGGAGAGAAATTCCGGATGTATCCGATGAGGTCACACTGCCTCCAGAATCTCAATCTTCTTCAAAAGGTATATGATATTTGTGTTTTTTGTTTTTCTGTTTTGATGAGCAAATTTATTATCCATGAAGATGAAGGTTTTCATGTTGTTTGATGTAGTTATCAAGTTCACATTTTTATGCTTTCCCTAAACCCTGAAAAAATTTGTATGTTTGGGAACATGATAATATTTATGTAGAATTGAGATTATCCTTTTCAATATATTATATTCACATGTTCGATTTTAACTGTTATTTTCAATTGATAATATGAAGCACTGTAGATCTGCAGCTGTCTTTCTACTACAGGTCGTCCTCTTCTAATTTTATTTTCATTTTCTATGGACTTGCATCTTTTTCTTTTCTTTCTTCTTTTTGTTTACTTTGACATGCATAATATCTGTATACTTTTGTATTTTCTGAATTTATTTTGTTTCTTATTTGTGATGGGCAGACGTTGCTAGTGATGGATGTTATCCACCTGGGTTAAAAACTTCTCGTGCCACTAGCTCTGGAGCTCCTCAGGTGAAGAAGAATTATATCTCTGCTAATGGTTCAGCTTTACGTGATGGTTCTTCCACATTCAGTGCCTGTAAAAGAAGTCCTCCAGATTGTAGCGACAAGAAAATAGGTCCAGCAATGTTCAGAAAGCTAGATCGTAAGAAGCCTGCTAATCAGAAAGTTGACATTGGCACTCCTTTGACTGTAGTTTCTGGTTATAGCAAGGATAAGGATGAAAAAGTATTCAACAAAGACGAGGAGATAAATAGATTTGCCAAGCTAGAAACGAGACGGGCACTCTTCACCAAGAAGTCTGAAGAGAATGTGCTCAAGTTTGATGGGTCTAGAGCTGGCTCACGTGCGGTTCCATATCATGATGAGGTGTCAGGATTTATAACAGTAGCTAGTAACGTTACTGAGGATCTTTATAGAAACCAGGAGTGTGAGGATCTATCTTTGATTCGCAAGCAGCTTCTTCTGATTGAAAACCAGCAGTCCAGTTTGTTAGATCTACTCCAGGTAAAAAAATTGTCCTTGGAAATAGGCTTCCTCTTATAATTATTTGTTCTCTTTTATGTAACTATAGCAACAGCAAAGTCAGAGATATAGTTTGGATGCCATCTTGATCAACTATATTTAACTATGAAATAGAATCTTTACCTTGATGTTACTTGGTTTATGGTACTAGGAAAGTTGACTATGTAGAAAATAATCATACATTATACTTCCAGCTTAAATGTAATATTAATGCTTTCTGTTTAACATCGAATTCAGCTGTAGCTATAACCTTAAACAATTTGAATCTTAAGCAAAAAAATACTTGTTTTCATTCTGAAAGCTTGTTGTTAGAGGTAGTGCATCGAAGAAGATTGTGAAATCTACTGTCTTGGCCTGCCTTCGTTTTTTTTTTTTTACATGTTTTTGTTCTGTTGGATGCATGCTTTTGGTACCATTAGATTTCTGCTGATTTATTTACTATTATGAAGCATATTTCTCCCACTTTTTAATGTAGGGATTTATCGGGAGCTCACAGAATGGAATGCATTCCTTGGAATCACGCGTTCATGGCCTAGAGCTGACCTTGGATGAGATCTCTCTTGATTTGGCTGTATCAACCGGAAGGATGTCAGGTACTGACTCTGCAGGAGCCATGTGTTGCAAGCTACCTGTTGCAGAATTTTTATGTTCTAAGCTCTGGAGGAGAACAGAAGGTAGACATTCAATCTCAAGGTTCTCTGCATCTGGTGCAACCTCATCAGTGGCTGCTAACAGTAACATGGCAGATAAAAATGGCAACACTGATACATTTAAGCTGGAGGATAGGAGATTTCGGCTCCGGGGTGGTGGTGGCTTCATTGTGAATCCATTGGCTGAGGTCCATAATGACTCCCAGGGGATTTCAGAGGTTTCCTCAAATAGAGTCTCAAAGAATGGCCATATTGCCATATGACAAGTCATCAGCACATCATCTGCCTGTATTATGGGGAGGTATTATATAGATATATTTCATTCCAACCCTTTTATTATCAGTCAAATTCTCATTTATATAGGAAATTTTGCTTGTTCAATTTTTTTTTTTAACACAAGCTACATCATTCATTTAGAAATAATAGGTTTGTGAATCACAAGCTACATCATTCATTTTGTGTGAAAATCTTCTTGAAATATGTTCTTTATATAACATTACTCGATTTACTCTAAAGCTTATAGTCTAATGCCTCTATAAAATCACTTTATACTTGCATACACTCCCGGTAATGCTAGTCTGATTTGCATGTTATAGCATTTCATAATCTGTGATGTGATATGATACGAGGTGTACAGACATCCATATAGGATAGCTACCTCTATTCCTTGTTTACTCCTACCTTTGTGGATGCTAGAATAACATGGATAGTAATGCTGTTTTGATCTCCAAATTTGGTAAATGGTATATAGAGCAGCTTCTAAGCATTTTCAGAAGTGCACTTGGCACAAACTTGGGAGACATTTCCAATTCAGCTTCTTCCTGAACAGGCCAATTTCTCTCAACAGCATAAATTTGTTGGAAATTTGTCCGGCCCTTTTCTCTTGTATTTTACATTACTAGTCGATACCAACAGAATGATTTCTGAGGCATTTGATTTGGACCAGTTATGGTTTTGTTTCAGATTTTTCTTGTTCCTTGAGAAGAAAAAGTTTGCAAATGAACAAGTTTTGCAGAAATTAAACCCTCGGATATTATTTGTTTTGTGTATTCAGGGAATGCAGTGTAAATCGGATCAAAAGTGGGGAGTTCTTATACAAGTAATGATATAATCAAATAGAGTTGGAGCTTGATTCTGAAGTACATAATTGAAGGCGTTATGTCATTGCTTACGCAATAGTAGTTTGCTTTCAAGTGTTCATCTAGAAGCAAAATTATGTCCGCCATTTGGATTTTGGAGACCTGCTATTAGCATTTATTTTCATCTTTCTTACTATTTGTCAAGTGTATAAAATTGATGTTATCCGACCTGAAAGAACTCCTTACCATGTCTTGGAACGGAGGAAGATGTGTACATAGGAAAAAAAAGATTTATTCTTTCATTTCAATATGATTTTGGATTGGGAAATTCCATGTCATTCTTTGTTGGCTACTTAATAAATACAACAGGATTTGAAATGATATCAAGGATTAATTGTTATGTTGAATGTGTGCCAAATGATGAGATTAGAGTTACTGAGGAACCGTCTGTTGTTCAAAACTAACATGCTAAAAAATGGTCGCCTTTTGGATCCAAAAACTAAAAGTTAAAAGCTGAATACAATTACCTTAATATTTAAAAAAGATAAAAACCAATATATTTACATTCACAAACATGCAAATCAAGTCGGTTCTGAAATTAGACTATAGCATGGAATGAGCACCAGTCTAGGGGTGAGGTGCGATTTAAAATCCAAACCGCACCCAAAACCGTTTAAGTGCGGTTTGAAAAATTCAAAACTGCACCCGAAATCGCTTGGGATTGGTGCGGTGCGATTTTAATTGGTGTGGTTTCAGTTCCAAAACCAATTGAAACAACAAAAAAGTCTAAGCCTTCAATAAAATTTAACATAAAACTTACATCGAGCAATTAACTTAGTGACAAAGTCGGAAATGGTTATTATATCAAACATGCTTTAAAACTAAAACATACGCTATATAAAACAACGGAGACCGTATATTCAATAACAAGCAAGAATGTTTATCTAGTTCCCCAAAAATTAAAAGTATATACTGGAGATAGAATGAAATTTTATCTTATATATTGCAGGGAAGACTTGTAGAATATAATCCTAACTATACCTAATTTGAAAAATAATCTATTAGACTATTACTATTATAGCATTGACATTAACCAATGCATCAAGTGCTCGAGCCCCTCAGCTATAAGCCCCTCCAATAACGCATCAAACAAATTCGAAATTTCAAAACTCAATTGCTTAATTTTTGACTCTATAACCTCTAACATCTTCTTTCAATTGGTGAAAAAATAACAATGCAAGACTGAGATTTTCTCTGAGCGTGTTCAAGTGAAAGTAACTTTAGAATTTACTAGAGATAATACATGCATACACACACGTGGTGCGGTTTCGATTTTATGTGTGCGATTTTGGCTAGTAACCAAATCGAAACCATAAATTTGGTTATTCAACCCACCTAAAACCGTCACATACGCCGGAACCGTTGGTACGATTTTAATTAGTGTAATTCGTGCGATTTTTGGTGCAATTTCAATTCCAATTTAGTTACTTGTTCAGCTCTAAGCACCACCACCTTTAATGTGTACTTAATTTAGCGGTTTACTCTTTTAACTGTTTAAAAAAAATTTCTTAGACATCAAAATTTCATTATCACGACGCTCCTACTAAACTAACTTGGTAAACATAAAATACAAAAACATCCTTAATATTTATAAGTTTTTTAAATAAAACTACTTTTTGTGAAACGGGGAGTTACGTGCAAAAAAAAAGAGAAAATTGCAGTGATAACGCATTCGACATCTCATTCAAGGGATAAAAAAGAATATTACTGATTTTTATTTTTATTTTTGCATGGGAATACAAGCAACCAATATCACGACGTTTAACAGACCAAAAAGAAAAAGTTGTATTTAACATCCAGATAAACACTCCTACAGCAATCAAAAGAAATTCAGATTGTTCACCTAGACCTCGAGTGCTGAAGTAAGGTTTGCTGTCTCATTAAATGAAACAGAAAACTGGCTAGAAGTTCACATAATATACCCACGGAACTGAAAATTACAAACTATATAAGAGCAACATCCATTAGGCATTTTGATTAGTCGTCCCTTCCTTGTCAATCTTCTGCAGAAAAGAAATTACCATACATCAATAGAGTATTTGGCAACATTAATGTAATGTACACAAATGTTATGGATGGAGCAAGTGAGAAGCAGACATGTTGTATAATTGCTAAAGACAAATCTTACGGTTTTAATAGCTTTCAAAATCTACAAGAAGCAAGTAATTTTCAGAAATCTAAGAAACAGAATCGGAAAGTCATGAATAGATAAAAACACCCACACTAATACTTGACCAGCAATAAGTGCATATGTGACTTGAAATTGCAACCTCAAAACAGACTTCTAAAGCTCAAAACCTGTGTTTTAAGACTACAAAGAGCCCTAAAAAGATAAATGATGAAAAATTATCAAAAATACTTGATACTAGTAGATACCAGCATATATACAGTTGACTATCTGGAGAAGGAACACAAACATTAGATACACAAAATAAGAATCATGTAACTGAAATGTTGATCTCCCATGGTCACATAAAGGTGACACAATATAAAGGTGTTGGATGACCTCAGGTTTTGTTGACAGATTCATATGGGGGCTCTGATTTCATAGTCCAAAGTGTTCACCGTCTTCTTAGAAGTAGGTTTCCCCCACATTTGATACGCTCTTCCTGTGTCCAACACGGACTAGGAAGGAGTTTGAATGTGCACTTATATCCATATACGTTTGCACGCGCATTTGCTTTATTCTTAATTCTGACATTACAAGAATTAAGAGTATAATGGCTGTTCATTTCAACTTAACAAGAAGTCTCGTACAATTGTATAATAAGACACATCAACTACAATAGCCAATTCAATCCACCAGAGAAGATACAACATCTCCTATGCAATCTAACAGGAACTCAAAAAAAATTCAGCCATTCTGTAATCTAACTTTTCAAACGCAAATATGGCATATATTGTTCCTAATTACATAGCCACACTTCCTTTATTCATGGATACCTCAGGAACACGTGGCAAGCAAAAGCAAGGTTATTAGATACCACAGGAAAGCCTGGTCAGAGCCACACTTTACAATATGTGTGTGTGTGTGTGTGTGTGTGTGTATATATATATATATATATATATATATACACACACCTCCAAAGATCTACACCTGAAAGTGAAGGAATGTTCAAGGTGCTCAAACACTTTTACATCTGCAGACATTGTGGTTCAATGAACCATTGAAACCGAGGTTTTGGATGGAAATCACGATTTAGTGATTATCTTGGATTTTCAGTCTAAGGCTTTGGAATTTGGACGCTAGTCATGATTTAGATTTAGTGATTCATTGTGATTTAAGATTCGTATTGGCTACAGGATTTCAAAAAATAGGTGACACCTATCGTTTTATCAATGATAATTCATAATATTTTTCTTAAATCTGCTTTTGCGCATGCCATATACGCATTGAACTTATCTTGAAACATGGTAAAGAAAAATGTTGCAAATACATAAACCTGATCAAATAGTTAAAAGGGTCAGATTTTAGGCATCAGTTCCCTAATTGTGAAGCTGTCCTATGTTTTCCTGAACATCTTCTAAATACACTATCCAAAAGCTAATTGGTCAATCAACTGCTTTCTGGATACAGTAAAATGGATTCGGATGACGACAACAGTTAAGGCACTAACATTAAGACACATCAACTCCATTCTGTTCAAGTAAAAAACCTGATTAATAAAGTAGTAATCATTTTAAAAAAAACAATTCATATACCTTATTCCTCGTATAAGCATACCATATAGAAAACTCATTTCACAAAATTTCCGTGAGCATATCTGAAAAACAAGTAGCATCTAAATTCAAACTGAAAATGTAAATGCATCGACAGCTAGGGTTTGCATCAAAATACAACAATTATAAAGATAATATATATGAGAGAGAGAGAAGAAAGGGGTGGTGACCAAGCCTCTCTTGGCTCAATGACTACTCATAAGGCTTTGGGAGAGGTCTTGGGATCCTGCCCAAGGCGGGATGTTAAGATTTCAGCTAAAACTAGAACACACAAAAAAGGGTGGTGTTTACCGATTGGGCGTTGTGCCAAGCGAGGCCACGGTAGACATTGAAGGAGAAGGTGGCGGTGAGATAAATAGTGGCGACGCCTAGCCCCGCCGTGAATGCCTTAAATGCCCAATCCCCTGCTTTGCTTGTTATTCCCATTTTATCTCTCTGCGATCTTCTTCTTCTAGTTTGCTAGAATTATGGATTTCTATTTTCCTAAAACAGAAAATCTGAATAAAACCCCTATTTGATGAACAGCGAAACTACGATGGGGTTCTGACATCACATGCCCTTATTCTATAGGACTTTTTATTTGTGGTGTCACTCTAGCCAACTTTACAATTATTTTTTCATTTTAGTAATAGTCAACTGCTAAAAATGATTTTATTCATTAAATTATTTATAATTTGAAAAGCATAACCAATATATATATATATATATATATATATATATATATATATATCTAATAAAATACAAATAATTTTAAATTTTTCGTTCACTCAATAAATCATCCTGACTGTTCAAAATTTATATATATATATACACGGTAAGGATCAAGAGCATTCTCCTTAAATAGCATTTCTCCTTAAATAACATTCTTTTATTAAAACTACGTCGTAATTATTTTATGAGTGCACTATTGTTGTAATTATTTTAAAAATAGAATAGAATATGTAATTAACCCTTAATTTAATTAGGTCATGTAAACCCTGATTTGCACTTGGGCTCTCATATATATAATATATATATATATATATATATAATTTTATTTGTATATATTTTACATTTTACTTTAAAAATTTCATATATCACCTTTTGTGAATTCCAAATATCTAACACTACAAGACTTGAATTTTATTTTTATTGTAAAGAGAAAATAATTTTTCATTTTACTGTTTAAATTTTTTATTTATTATCAAATTTTATTTTTATTGTAAAGAGAGAATGATTTTTCGTTTTACTGTTTAAGAATTTTATTTATTATCAAAGTTTGTGACAGAAACATAAACCCTAACCTACACGTACACCTATACTTTTTTGTTAATTTTTTTTCAGGAGATGAGATCATGAGAAGGGTACCGCTAAAATTAGAGCTTTGTGGTTCATTTCCCCCCTCCCCCCTCCCCCCTCTCCCCTCTCCCCTCTCCCATCTCCCCTCTAAATTCTAATTATGAGATGGTGCAAAATAGAATTTCGTCCCATCAAAATATTTCTGTTGGTGCAAGTCATGAACAGAATTTCTCGACCGGAAATGATATTTATGTCACATAAAAGTGGGATCCACCATACTTTCTTGTGAGAAAAAATTATATGAAAAAATCAAGATTACATGTGAAAATAACGTTCCTCTTTCTTGAAATAGCATCTCTTTTAATGTTTCACTTTCTGGGAATCCAGAATCTGTACTGAAGCCTTAACTAAGAAATCTAATAATGGATTATATAAAGCCTTAAAGCCCAGGCAGAAGGAGATTAAATACTTATAGCTACAAGGCTTAAAAGTCTCTAGGAATCTCAAGCATAACTTGTTGACCTGACCTTGGAGAAAATGAACTCAAACAATTCTTATATTCATATCCAGGTAGATAACTTGCTACTAGCTAGATAGAGCTCTGAAGATGGAACTCAGAAACAAGCTCAATCTCATATAAACTTGATAACAATTCAATAATTATAGCTCCCTGCAGCCTGCAGGTAACAGATTTCTGAACGTTGATCCATGATTCGAGGGATGTTTTAATTGTTGCCAAACTACCGACTATCAAGATGGCAAAAGAGATGGATCTAAACAAATAAGAAATGCCAACTGTTGATAAAAGTATAAAGATCAACCGTCAACACTGCCACCAAATTTGGTAAAGGTTAACAACATTTTGTAGTCACTATGTGAGAGAAAGAGAGAGCAGAACAACAAAGGTAAACAACTTATAAGATATAATGCCCATAAATTATCAACCTCTGGGATCTACACCTCTCACTCTTAAAGAAGCAGCAGGTACGCAGTTTGACTGGAAACATCTTCTTCAGATTTACACTACAGAAGAATGATAATTTGCTTTCTCCTGAAGATCAGAACTCTTATCAGTTTACAATTTAATTCAGGAACACCCAGATTTATTTGCGCCATTTTTTCTCTGACAAAGATATAAGCTGCAAAAAGAAGCAGAAAGATATCAACATATAGCCATGAGTCAAAAAACATGAATAACTTATATTCACCATAAGAGTAAGGCAGAAGGGTATCAATGTATAGCCATGAGACAAAAGCATGAATAACATATATATACATCATAAGAATGAAACACATTTATGATTTACCCAGGACAATAAAATAAACAAGCTATTAGCATGATTATCTAATATAACAGAAGGATCAACTGTTCTCATGGAACTGCCATCTCAAATTTGAAAAGACCGACTCCAGAAAGAGGAAAACGATAAAACAAATAAGAAAACAGCATGTGTCAAATTAATTTTTCCTCAACATCATTATCAACGTATTCATTATTATAGTGGTGGTGGTGGTGGTTTTCCAGTTCTGTTTTCTTATTTATTCACATTTTTTCAGATTCTGATCGAAGCTTGCTTCCTACATTTTTCACATATTCCTGATATATGTTGAAAAACAAAAAACAAGATGGAAATTCATAGATAATATGCGACAGCAAGCTTGGTCCAGAAAAATGCCCAAGCTTCATTACATTTTCTTGAACAATTTCCATGTGCATACGACTAACATTTTTCTAGGGAGTTGTCATTCCTTGATTATAGGAATACTTCTTTAGTGTTTTCAATCCTCCTGCTATTTCCTAAAGGTAAATTAGATTCTGGTAAAGAGACCACCCTATATGGAAATCAATGCCTGCATCACAAAAAAATTGTCTCGCCATCCCAAACACGACTAAAAAGACACTAACCAATTTTAAATCAAACCCCGTTGAGGGACTGGTCTTGCAGATCTAGGAAATACATTCATCTAGGTTAGACATGACGCTAGCATATCATATAAGAATTATTCTAATAATTCGTTTTTCTTAACCTTCTACACTTGGTAAAATATTAAGGTTGCTTTAAAAGTCAAAAGGTAAGCAAAATTATTATCAATGTATCCAAGAGTGAAAGGAGACCAAATTCCCTTCACCTTATCTCTCCAGTAATTCAATCTTTTCTCCAAATCCACACATCTCTTGAAAGTTACAAAAATTCATTAAAAAAAGAGAAGAGGTTATTTCAATAGTTCCGACTGTAATATTTGATTTACCAAAAAGTATCTCTACCAAGTTTGGGCTGCCCTTAACTTGGAAGTAAAGGTTCAAGGTTTCTATCTACCTAATCAATTTTTAGACATTAGGGGTCAATTCCTAGGCTTCTAAGATGGATGACAACTAAAGTTTGACTCTTGTTTATTAAACAAAACTTATTAGTTCAAGTATACACTTACTATATAGATTTTATACACAGAGAGAGGAAGTAAACATTAAGAGGCCACGTCTGAGTTGAGAAGATACCGAAGTTATAAAAATGGAGAGAACAAACAGGTTCATTTTTGAGCTGCTTCAGACTAGCAGCACTGGAGTCTTGTGAACTGGATGAAGACTTCTTTTAAAGACTGGTGGTTATAAAGAAAACACCAACTCAAAGAAGTTTTGAGTTTACTAACCCTTCTTTTGTGAGACTGACAAGGCTAGCACACTACAGGGAACTTTTCTCAACACCCAAATAATCAATTCCCTTGCATATATCGCAAAAAATAACACTGCCATTTGACAGAGGTATAATCACATAAACAAATAAATTCCAAATAGTGATTATGATGCCGTGTGGCTCAAAACAGAAAGAAGAATAACAGATATGGAATTAGAGAGACAAGAGCACAAAAGAAACGAGCCTAACAGAAAAGAAAAAGGAAACTGAAGGTGAATCAATACATGGTGCAGATGGAATTTCTTTTATTGCATAGATATATCAGATGAGATAATATCAGAAACGATTCTCAAGAGAAAGTTAATGATACGGGTAACACTTAAAGTCAATATTCAATGAAAAGTTCAACTTCAAATTACTGAAACTATCAGTATGAAGAAATCAGAGGAGGTGCACAAAATCTCAACTCACAACTCAACATCGCCTTCTATACCAAACTAATGAATCCCATGTGAAAGATCAAAAGTAGAAAGGTGAGAAGAAAAAAAAACACATGACTAAAATAATAAATAATAATAATTCAAAATAAATAAATAGAGTTTAACAAAAAGATAAACGATTACAATAACAGTCAAGCAAGCATAATCTCCCCATCATAATCTTCTCGAAATTTTGATATATGCTCCTCATCATCTCCCCACTCAAGCATGGCATCTTTTACAACAATCATACATTATTTTTCTTTCACTTCCATATTAGTTAAAAGTTCTACCAATATATAATCCAGCCAAAAAAAACCCGATACTAATTAGTAATTAGTATGTTACTGAACTTTGTCCCTCTTGGTGCTTTTAAAAAAAAATATATTTTTACTTATCAAAAAAAAGAAAAGAAAAAAAAGGGAGAAGGAACAACTCAAACAGCTTTCCTTTTATTTCTTTTTAAAAAGAAAAACCTCTCACAGTTAAATATATAAATATATATACACGGAAACACATGATTACAATCACAAATGGAAACACAAATATAAATCACCAACCTGACGAGCAACCTGTGCTAACCGCCTACTTTCTCGAGATGATTCTGTTACTAAGCAAGACTTGTCTGGCTCCGCAGAATCATTATGTTTTTCCACCATCTTTCTCTTCAAAGTGCTATTTTCAAGAGAGACATTTCCATCAGAGATATTCAAAGTATCTCTCTTGCGCTTCCTTTGGAATGTGTACTTGATAACTCTATGATTCACAGGTTGAGAAGGAACTTCATTTGTTGTATCAGAGGCTTTGGATACAGAGTGTATTATTGGCTCATTGACTTTCTCTAGGTTTGTTTTAGAATCTTGAATAACAGACGGTTCAGTGGATCCACCTTCTTGTCTCATAGGCACAGATATATTAATCAAAGCCTCACCCTTCGTTATCATATTTTCAACATCACAATCTTTAACATATGCTGCATTGCTTTCAGTGGTTTCTGCAAAGTCTGGCTGCATACCAATTTCAGTGGCTATTATAGTAGGATCTGCTTCAGGCTGAACACTGTTTTTAACTGAATTTGGACTAGCATTTGGGCAAGAAGTTTCAGGAGCTTGATTTATCTTCTTGAATTGATCAGGAAGTAGCTTGCATGTGGGGCTTCTATTTTTCCTGTATCTAGTAGCTCTGTTTCTTTTTCTACAAAGAGTGTTGTTAATCTGAACTTGGTAACAGCTGCTATCCTCCTGCACTGCTTCTTTCATCTGTATATTACACACATTATAAACCTCATCAGTAGGTTCTGGACAAACGCTTTTATCTTCTTCATCGCCTTTGACATTTCTTTCGCAATTTGCATCATTTGGTCCTCTAGAAAGAGACAGTTCACCATCCAAGAAGTTCCTTTCACATGCACGAATTCTCTGTGTGCATCCATTTCTGTAAAACTCGTGCTCCTTGCTTCTCGATATTATGGAGGGTAAATCTGGTTTGGCACCATATAAATTCCTCAAATGAATCAGTGCATTATAGCACTCAGGGTGCTCGATACTCTGATTCAAACATAAATTATTTATGTCGGAATCTGCAAGAGGGTGATCTTGTGATTCTGGAGGAGGGTATATAATAGACTGAGAAGCATATTGTCTTTCCTCCTCAAATGCTTCTTCTGGAGTAGTAGTATCATGTTCGTCCAGGTACTCTACTTTGTTGTTAGTCACCCTCTCTAGTTTAGCCTGAACGTGTCTCAACTCTTCTCGGAGGTCATTTACTATATCCTCTGCTTCCTGAAGTTGTGCTTCAAGTTCTTCAATCTTTCCCTGTTGAATCTGGGATGTCTTCTCTGCTTCACTAATCTGTAAATTTGTTGCAAGATATCAGTCGTAAACATTGCACTTAAGAGATGTAGCAACAGAAATAACACCAATACGTGGAGCAGAATAAGTTGATACTAAACTTTTCAGATGTATTTTAGTGGGTGCACGAAAAGCAGATGGTTTTCATACAACAAACATAGGTTTCACAAGACACAGAGAAAATGTTAAATATGTAATGCGACACAAAACAGACACTTTACCAAGCATCTGATACGAAAGAGTCGTTTCCCCAAATATAGTTAGTGCCTAAGTTTTACAATTCCATCCTCTCAAATTTGACATATCTGCGTCACAATCAACTAATTTTTCAACGTGTATTATGTATGATAAGTAAAGAACATAATATAAAGAATCAATTCATTATGCAAGTGAAAGGAGACAGGTTTTACTGTGTGTCAAGCAGATAACCTGTTGAAAAAATACAGTCAGAGAGTTTATTTATTAGAAATATAAAGTCTATACATTCGTTTGTGTATTTTTATTTTACTCCCAGGTCATGCAATGATGCAAGCAAGCCGCTTTAGAGTTTAGATTCAATACCATGTTACCAGCAATGAGTGCTGAAGGCATCACAAATTAACAATTACTATGGACAATCACTTTGACTATTTATAAACATCTGAGTTACCAAAAATTATCAAAAAGTAAAAACTGCGAGCACTTGTATAAATTGGTAAGTTGTTCTAACAATGACAGATGCTTAAAACAATGAAATATACTTTATCACTATGGAGAGTCTACACCATTCACCCCACCCCCAAAAGAAGGCGGAGTCCTTCATGCATTTGGACTCTTGCTTCATCAAAATGCAATATTCTGGTAGTGTTTTACTTTTGAGAACAAATCCTTTGGCTTTCACTCTCTAACACAGGGTAGCAATTCCAACTACCTTCACTTAAATATCAACTCGAAGGCTATCACTTATTGAACACAATCATCATGATTCATGAGCATAAATTCACAGCATTTTATTGTTTATTAGTAATTACTACTTAAATACAGTATCTCTTACACCACCAGAACAAAGAAAGTAAGCATTTCAAAGACAGTAAGACCAGTAAAAGTTTTAATGGCACATGAAACTGTAACGAACCAGAAAACCACAAAAGAAATAGGAAGAACTCTGATGCCTGTAAGATAACCTAAACAATGTCTAGTTATGCTAAACACAGTACTCTTATCACCATATAGTTGTGCTAACAACAAAACTGAGATCACCACAAGTTTGTAGTTACGAATTTATGATAAGGACAAAACTCAGAAGTTACAACAGCAACAGAACACAGAAAACCGACAACATTCTTAGCACAAACCACTTGTAGCCCTCACAGCTATAAATGTTTTAATAACCCATGAAACTGTAACGGTCAATAAAACCCGCCAACGAAATTGAAAATAACCATATTTTGAACTTAGATGTCATGTTATATCCTATACGATGTATGGTAATGCTAACCATAAAATTAAGATAATCAGTCACGATAACGACAAAATCAGATCTCTATGCAGTTACGATAACGACAAAAATCAGATCTCTATACAGTTTCCAGTTAAGCTAACAACAAAATTCAGGGAAACAAATCAACAGTAATATCCTATATCATTCTTAACGTCAGCCATTTTAGCCTTCTAGCAATAAACTAAACAAAAAAAAAAGGTGCATAAATTAACACCATTTGCCGCTTTAACATACTTCCAGATTCTATCCCTTTGTTAGGAAACACCAGTAACACAAATTCCACTTGATCAAAACCACTTTATAGAAAACCTAGTGCATTTGAGTCATTAAAACAAAAAGAACACTAAAAAGAATCATTCAAATACTGAATGATGAAAAGAGGGATTCGTAAGTGATTACCACAAGATATTACCAGTCCTAATTTCCCAACCAAATTAATCTACAATCAAGATTTCTTGACACCAACATTAACTAAATTACAAAAATAATCCACGTAAACAAGAATTCCTTTAAAATTGGGAACCTAGGGGTTTTAATTACTCTACATATACATTGAGAATATTGATCACAAAAAGTCGAACAAGAAACCTATTTGAGTAAAGAACAATTATACCTTAGAATCCATCATCTTTTTAAGCCGAAGCATCATCTGAAGCGCCTCTTCTTTTGCCACAGTCATCTCGTACTGAAATCGAAGAGCTTTCCGCTCCGACACCATTATTCTTGCAGCTGCTTCTTTCGAGGTATTCAAGAGTATATCGGCATAAGCCTTCTTCAGGACAAGTAATCTCTGCAAAAAAAAAAAGAAAAAAGAAATCAAGCCAACAAAAATCGAATCAAAACTCATATATAAACACGCTTAAACACCAATGGAGTTTTCAGAGAGAAGATCAAAAGCGACCCCAATTGAAAGAAGAAAAAAACCCAAATAAAAAAAACCGTTAAAGAATCAGGTGGGATAGTTATGGCGGTGGCGGGGCGGTGGCACCGCCGTGAAATGAGCTATGTTTTAGGTCAGATTCCGGGAATGGGTGGGGGATTTTACCTCGTCGGCGTCCATTGTATATTCCTTAAAGCGTCAAATGTTGTTTTTTAGTTCGGAACGAAGTGGGGGAGAAAGAAAGTGAAAGGTGGTTTTTCTCTTCTCGTACGAGCAGCTGTCTGTTATGAACCGAAAGTTCTGTTGCCCTTCTTACAAAACTACCCTTGTTATAAAGTTTTAATTACGGAAAGACCCCTCCATCACGACAATATGTAAGTAATACCGGTGCGGTTTATTTTTAAGGTTTTTCCGTTTTCCCTCTGAGCGCGCGCCATTGCAAACTGGTCCCACCGATTCTATACGAGCTGACGTGGCTCGGCGCGTGCATGACTGTTGATGAGGAAAAGTACAAGAGCTCATTTATTATGAAATATATATATATATGTATGTATGTATATTTTCAATTAGATATATCTTTAAGCTTATCCCATCACAAAAATAATTTTCTTTATCTCAGACTCATTTTTATTTTATTTTAAATGTTTTTCAAGGTTTTTTTTTAAAGAAAGAAAGGAATGACGTCAAGTCTAAAGTGCTTCAAAAGAAATTCTCTTTATTTTGTCCACTTAAAATTAATAATAATAATAATAATTTTATATACAATGCAACAGTTTATCAAGCTATTAATATATGATTACTAATAACAAAATAAATGAATTGTATGATAAAATAGTTACCAAAAAATATATTGTTACGGGAGACTCTTATTTCCTCAAATTCATTTGTTATGTATACATTTTTTATAGGATTAAGACTAATAGAAATGGTGGTGGTTTTATTTCAAAATATTCATGAGAGTTGTTGGAGTTATAGTCTAAATAGATGTAAGTGTGAACGGTACCAACTAATATGAATTAAAGTTGGGTTGATATAGGAGTAGTAGTTAGGAGTGAGCAAAAAACGGATAAAATCGAAATATCGAACCGAACCGAAATTTTTTAACCGAATTATTTCGGTTTTTCGATTTTTTTTACAATTTCGGTTATATCCCAAATTATTATTCACTATTCGATTCTGATTCTGACGGTTTGGTTTGGAAAAAGCGAGTTATTCGGTATCCAGAATATAGAACTTTACTTATTAAAAAATTAATTTTTTAATAATATAATAATAATAATAATAATAATAATAATAATAACAGTAATAATAATAATAATAATAATAATAACATAATAATAATAATAATAATAATAATAATAATAATAATAATAATAATAATAATAATAATAATAATAATAATTCGGTTTTTTTCCGAATTATCGAAATTACAATTCGGTAATTCGGTATTCGGTAATTCGGTTATTGTTAAATTTCGGTTATTAGTTCGGATAGCAAAATCATCATTATTTTGGTTTTTGGTTATAACCAAATAACTTATTCGGTTCGGTTATAACCGAATGATCACCCCTAGTAATAGTAGTTCATACCGCTCGGACTAGCCTTTTTTAATACTCCGGTCCGGTTATAACTTAGTAGTAGTGGAGTATTAAACAATAATCCGGTTATAACTTACAAGTCTAGTAGTAGTATTAAAAAATAATTTTGCTCTTAATATGGTTGGTTATATTAAGAAATAATTAACATAAAATTAATTTTAATTAATTGACTAATACAAAATGGATCCAAAATAATCGACCAACTTACCCGGCCCAATTGTATCCGTTATATTAACTCCTCCTTAGAATTACCGTTTTCTTAATTTTTTTTAAGCGCCAAAAGTCGTATTTGTTATCCACAACTCTGAAGCAACCTCCATCTTCAACCTCTGCCTTAACCTCGCTTCAGCTTCCTTTCTCTATCTCCCCTCCCCTACTGAAACACTCCATATTCTTCATCTTACAAAACCCTAAACCAGAAACCCACAATTTTAGCTCACTCCTCATGCTCACCTAAAACCCTCCCAAATGAACCTCACACATCACTCTCTCTCCCCACTCTTCTTCCCCACAAAAACCCTTCAACACTTCCCCCTCTTCCCCATAAAGAAATCCAATTTCTCTCCCGGAGGCCGGAGACTCCTTTACTCCGCTGCCACCACCACCGTAAAATCCCGAGCTAAACCCCGCGGGGAACTCATCCTCGGCAACCCCTCCGTCACCGTCGAGAAAGGAAAGTACAGCTACGATGTAGAAACCCTAATCAATAAGCTCTCCAGTCTCCCTCCACGGGGAAGCATCGCGCGCTGCCTCGACGCCTTTAGAAACAAGCTTAGCCTCAATGACTTCGCTCTCGTTTTCAAAGAATTCGCCCACCGTGGTGACTGGCAGCGTTCCCTCCGGCTATTCAAATACATGCAGCGCCAGATCTGGTGCAAGCCCAACGAACACATATACACCATCATGATCGGCGTTTTAGGCCGCGAAGGCCTTTTGGACAAATGTTCCGAAGTGTTCGACGAAATGCCTAGCCAAGGCGTGTCCCGCAGCGTCTTCTCATACACCTCACTCATCAATGCCTATGGCCGTAATGGCCAGTACGAGACTTCACTGGAACTTCTAAACAGGATGAAGAGTGAGAAAGTATTGCCCAACATTTTGACTTACAATACTGTAATCAACTCTTGCTCTAGAGGTGGGTATCATTGGGAGGGCTTACTGGGTTTGTTTGCTGAAATGCGGCATGAGGGTATACAGCCTGATCTTGTTACTTACAATACTCTGCTTTGTGCCTGTGCTAGTAGGGGTTTAGGCGATGAGGCGGAAATGGTGTTTAGGACTATGAATGATGGCGGGGTTGTGCCTGATATTAATACATATAGTTATTTAGTTGAAACTTTTGGTAAATTGGGTAAGCTTGAAAAGGTTTCTGAGCTTCTTAGGGATATGGAGTCTAGTGGGAACTTGCCTGACATAACGTCGTATAATGTATTACTAGAGGCCTATGCAGATTTGGGTTCTATCAAGGAGGCTATGAGTGTGTTTAAGCAAATGCAGGCAGTCGGGTGTATGCCTAATGCTGGGACTTACAGTATTTTGTTGAATTTGTATGGGAAGCATGGGAGGTATAATGAGGTTCGTGAGCTTTTTCTTGACATGAAAGTGAGCAATACGGAGCCGGACGCAGCTACCTATAATATTCTCATACAGGTTTTTGGAGAAGGTGGGTATTTTAAGGAGGTGGTGACTTTGTTCCACGATATGGTGGAGGAGAATGTTGAGCCAAATATGGAGACTTACGAGGGGTTGATTTTTGCTTGTGGGAAGGGAGGGCTTTATGTAGATGCTAATAAAATTTTACTTCATATGAATGAGAAAGGGTTGGTGCCTAGTTCAAAGGCTTATACTGGGGTAATTGAAGCATATGGACAGGCTGCATTGTATGAGGAAGCTATCGTTGCTTTCAATACAATGAATGAAGTGGGAGGAAAGGCCACTATTGATACCTTTAACTCTTTGATTCATGTGTTTGCAAGAGGGGGACTGTACAAGGAGTCTGAAGCAATCTTCTTTAGGATGGGTGAGTGTGGTGTTCCACGGAATAGTGATTCGTTTAATGGTGTGATTGAAGGATTTAGACAGGGAGGACAATTTGAGGCAGCTATAAAAGCTTACGTTGAGATGGAAAAGGCAAGATGTGATCCTGATGAACGCACCCTTGAGGCAGTTTTGAGCGTTTATTGTTTTGCAGGTCTTGTTGATGAGAGTGAAGAGCAGTTTCGGGAAATTAAAGAATCTGGCATATTGCCCAGTGTCATGTGCTACTGCATGATGCTGGCAATTTATGCTAAGAGTGACAGGTCGGTTTCATTTGGCCATGAGATTAATCTTTATCAAATTTTCTTCTGAGTGTCACTCCTGATAAGTTTTTTATGTATAGTTGCATTTATTTACATTATCTTTAGGCAAAAGCATTACACATATCGTATCATGACTTTTGTTTAAACAACTGAGAAGAGCCCATAATAGTATTTATTCAATATTGTAGGGAACTGGTCATAGAGCCTCCAATTTATGGAAATCCCTAATTCAAAAGGCCAAATCATTTTGTAAAAAGCTCTAATATGGTAGAGTTTAAGTTTGTAACCGACAAAGTTCTTACACAGAAGATCTTAAACATAATAGGAAATAAAGTTCTATTGCAATTAAAGAAAGGGCCCTTTTGTGTTACTTGGTGTGTACGTCAGACATTTCAGGCTTAAGTTGTACCTAAAGGCACTTACAAGCAAACCTAAGAATAGAGTTTTCCTTTTGAAAATGTAATGATTCATTGGTTCTAACCTAGATATGGATTGAGTTCTTATTAATGGTTAACATTTACATGGAGAGGGCCCCTTTGTGTTACTTGTTGTGTACGTCACACATTTTAAGCTCATGCATAACTTGAGGCATTTCCTGCATCTTCACTTACAAGCATACTAAACATAAAGTTTTCCTTTAGAAAATGTAGTGCTTTATTGGTTCTAACCTAGATATAGAGTGAGTTCTTATTAAGGGTCAAAGCTTCTTTTTTTATTTAGCAAAGTCGATGCCTTTTTATTTGGGATCTCAAAAAAATTAAAAAATTTGTTTACATTTATTGATCTTTTCAGAATTGATTGGTGAAAAGGAATATACCTTGGATTAACTTCTAATTCCAGAAACCAGCCTAATTAAAACTTCCAAAAGTCATATTAGAGAGCATACTTAGGATGTGCTAACGTTAGTTAGTTCCAGCAACCATTATACTTCTCTGGTTACATAGGTTATGGTTCCTTTTATGGGGAATGGTTATCAAACTCATTCCATTGGCGTTTGAACTTAAAAAAACAAACAAATGGAGTTTCTTGGATTAATGATACTTATTGTGAGTTCCAATTTCCAACAATAATTTAGTTGCTCATCCAATTACCAGCGTACTGGTATACTATATTTAGTAAGAGAAATGGAAGGTAGAAGGTAGAGGCAAGCTCAGAAGTTGCAAGCATAGTTGTTAAAGTTTGAGTTGGGTAACTAAAAACCTTTACCTTGCTTGCTTGCAAAATTAGGCTGAGTTTTGCCGGGAATTTACTTTCCTTTTTCTTTTTCGTTTTTGTATCATAGTATTTAGTTGTAAAGTATTAGATATAGGTTAAAAGAATAATTTTTCCAAAAACCAATGCTCAAGAGTCAAGAATGTGCAACAAGCACAAGGAGAAATGAATCCTTACTAAGGGGGTATTTAATCCTGAAAAACTCCCTAAAGCTTTAGATATTGTGCTCCCACCAAACCTGATACACAGTGGCAGCCAAAGCAGTTTTGCATACCCAATCTTTGAATGAGTGCCCCGTGTATGATGGTTATTTTCACAGTCACGAATATTTAAATTTGGTTGATTACAATTGCGCTAATAGAATGGATAATATGGAATTGCTAGGGCTGAAAAGTAAGTTGGATCATTTTTTTCCATTTGCATGTTTTCTGGTATGCTCACAGCTTAAATCCTTATTTTCCCAGGTGGGACAAAGCATGTGAGTTGTTGGATGAGATGCTTACACACAAGGTATCAAATGTTCATCAGGTGATCGGGCAGATGATCAAAGGAGATTACGATGATAATTCTAATTGGCAGATGGTAGAGTATGTGTTTGACAAACTCAACACTGAGGGCTGCGGTTTGGGGTTGAGGTTCTACAACACACTTTTGGAAGCACTTTGGTGGCTGGGCCAGAAGGAAAGGGCTTCAAGAGTGCTCACTGAAGCAACAAAACGAGGGCTATTTCCTGAACTTTTTCGTAACAACAAACTTGTGTGGTCTGTGGATGTACATCGGTAGTGCTGGATCTCCTAATCTGTAAAGTTTTCTTCTGTGTATGGAAAGGGGCAAACATGAAGAAAAGAAAACATGTCTCTAAGTACACTCCATTCAGTCCTCATATCTGTTTTTTGATCATTTGCAGGATGTGGCCAGGTGCTGCGTGCACGGCAATATCAATTTGGATGAATAATATGCCCAAGATATTGTTAAGCGGGGAGGATCTTCCTCAACTGGCGACTGTTGTTGTAGTGTAAGTTCTTCCCTCATTTCCGCTCTTAATCTTTTCTTTTATAATCATTTATTTCCTTTATTTATCTTGTTTTTTCTTTTTATGGGAAGAGAGAATACAAAGAATAAGGAGAGGGGGTGGGGGGGACCACTAGGAACTCTAGGCGAGTGGATACTCATGTCCGCTGTGTGCTGTTGACCCTGCGTTGATGAATACCAATTGGAATAGTTTCTGTAATGGAAGTCATATAGCAGTTTGACTGTGTATATTGACATTGGAAATCCTAAAGATGAAGCCCATGAGTTAGATTTAACTTCATATATTAATTGACAATTCTAAAGATTAGCTAAAAACTGCTTTTCCAGTAGCCTGAACTAAGTTTGAGCTGAAGCTATTATGAACCTACTTTAGGTCTCTCTTTTTTTATACCTCTGCACTCTTTTATGTGGGGAAATGCGCTTGGTTCTACGCTTTCGCAGAATGCATTACAAAGACCTATGAAAGTCAGGCATGACAAATTGTTTGTTTCCTAATTTCTGCTGTGTGCGCTAAGCTTAATTTTTGTGGATTTTTATTTTCCCTTTTCATTTTGTTCTTTTATTGTTACTTTAGTGGGCTGGGGGTCAGTTTAGTGCTGTATTCTGACAGGGAGGGGGAAAGGATGTTTGGATCGTTAATTAATGGTTATTAATTTTTTGTTGTGAAGCAGACGGGGGCAGATGGAGAAGAGCTCAATTACACGAGATTTTCCAATTGCAAAGACTGCCTATTCTTTTATGAGGGATAAACTTTCATCCTTGTTTGTTTTTCCTGGGTGGAACAAGGGGCGAATTGTCTGTCAGCGGCTTCAGCTCAAGCGTATTCTCTCTGGTAGGGAACCACCTTCAGAAGGTGCCGAAACGGAAGACATAATCTCTTTAAGTAACTCCCCTTTTCCCCCGGAAAGAAGAACATCGACAAGTAATGTCCAGAGAGGCCAACATGGGGGTGTGGATACTGAAACACATAATAGGACGAGAACAGAGCTCGTGACAAGTGCAGTTTAGATCGGTGTTTGCGTAGCAGTAAAAAATGATACGTTGCTGTTACTGCTTGGTGCGGAATGAGGAAATGCAAGAAAAGTGGATATAACTGTTTATAATCCTGGTGCGGTGCAGTTCAGTAACCTACTGGTGATTTATGCCAATTTTGATCCCTATAGATTAGAAGGATTTTGGTGCAAAGTCCATATCATGTATACAAAGATTTTGTAATTGTTTAAAGAAAGTATAATATGAGGAGGTAGGTGGTGTTGTCAATATGTTCAGAAGCATCATAATCATGTAGAAAGATCATCTTTCTATTGATTATTATCATCATCATCTTTTTCCTGCAACACATTAATAAAATGTCACAATTAATAATAAAGTCAATTTTGGAAAAAACATTATGTTAACTGTCGTATTAGCAACCAAAAAAAAAAAAAAAAAAAGATCATCTTTCTATTGATTATATCATAAAATACTCGATATAATTTCTGCCACGTTACAAAACTAAACCGTCATTAAATTTTATTTTATTTTATATATGGAAGGAAGGAGTATCATAAATTAAAATGTTAGGGGGTTTCTATACTCTCCTCCAGGCAGGCTCCAACTAACTTAATTCAATTGGACTTGACTAACCCAAAGGAGTTAGCCCAATAGTGTGGGTTTACTTCTGGGCTTAATTCACACCTCCTAATAGTCTTCATTGCACACAACACAGGGTTCTAAATTCTATGATGATTTTCATTCTTGTAAAGTCGTATTAATATTTTTTTTGTCACTCTACTTAACGTCAACTTACAAATGAATAATTCAATTTTTTTTTTACAGTCAACTCACTATATTTTACTTTTCTAACACAAATTTGAATTTTCGTTAATGGAGTTAAGTATTTTAATGGAATAATGACATGGAAACGCCACATATTTACTGAATCCTAATTGAAAGCTCTTTTTTGACATGTAAATTAATGCCCCTAATAAAGACGAATCCACCACCCATGAACCCATTAAACCACTAACTCGACTCAACCAAAATAACTCACAATAAAGAGCTGGTACACTACTCCTGCTAGGAATTCAAAGGAGAGAGCAACATAACATACATTTAGGTTGGCGTTGGGTCAACAAATCCTAAATAATGCAATAATCTGAGGATCAATCATAGTGAACAAACCTTAATCAATCAGATATGTTATATACTTAAGTTTCGCAGTACAGACACATAAAATTATAAACGATCACGTGCGTTGGGAGTAAAAGAAAAGAAGGTATTAGTACAAAGGAAGGAAAAAGGACAAAAAGTGGATGGAGCATTCACGCGTGTTTTTACGTATTAAAAATAAGTAGCCTAGCCGGTCATTAATAAGAGTGAGGAGCTCTCTAGCTCTTAAGACACAATCTCCAATAGCTAAATTACCAAATTTATCCACCAACCGATTAATGAGACTCCGATGTAATATATTAAAATACAATAAGACAAATATTAAATTAATTCAACAATTCATATTTAATGATTCAATGGTCCAAAAATTTTAATATTCTTAAAAAATTTAACAAGTCCAAAGATTTGGATATTTCAATGCATCCCAAAAATGTAACAAACTTTTATATGAATCACTTTGTTTGGTCTTTGTCATAAACATGACAAACAAAGAAAATCATTGATTTGAAAAGTCTAAGAGCCATAAACCTTTATGCTTTTTTCTCTACAAAGAATTGTATTTCATCTCTGCATTATACATTGAATCTCAAAAGTTACTTTGTAGTATAAAATTTTAATAAACTTTTTAAATTCTAAGTGATTATATTAAATTATTACATTAATATGGTCTTAATTTAAATTTAACATATAGATTCATTTATAATAATTTCTCAAATTATAAATTAAAACCGGTTTATATTGACTTATAATTCGTCAAAAAACTCACCAAAAAATGTAACAAACTACTCATATTTTATTTTATACATACATTTAATAAATACTAAAATTATACATAATATTTTACGTATAAAAAATACTTGATAAGATTACTCGTGCAAAGCACTGAGTAATCAAACTTGTACTCGTTTACAAGACAAATGAAGATTTACCTAAATTAATTGAGTCATTTTAGTTGATCAACGAGTTGATACAATGTATGTCATTCATATTTATAATAATACTATATTTTTTATTGTATTATTCCAAAAGTGAAAAAGCATGTATTAAATTTATCCTTGAAATATTAATAAACTAGTGGTACGCATCAAAAAGAGTTTTTTTATTTGCAATATATATTTATATATATATATATATGGGGAATGATCCATAGTTAACGTTGTAAAAAAGAGTCCAACTTACAACACATTGTGACCCTTAATGTTAAGATCGAATGGTTTAATAGAACTCACGTCCGCAGTTTAGTTTTCTGTATTTCATAGTTTAATATTATGAACGAGACAGATAACCAAAATATCCCTCCTTATAAAAGTCTTCATCCGCAGTATTAAACTGCGGACGCTAAGTATTTCTGGCCAATTGGGAAACGACGTCGTTTCGTATTGACCAAATTCAAATATTTTTTGTGAGACCCCAGATTTAATGAATAAATATTTAATTTTCTCGAAATAATTTTTTTTAATATTATGGTGTGGATTTGATATTATGTTATAGTTGTGGATAGTATTTATAATTTTGCAAAGTAAGCAAGTGGTTATATAATATTCGATTGGTCGGGGAATATTCATTTTAACAGGGAATATTCGTACCACGACACAATCATTGGTGGACCCACAACGGAAGTATTGTCGTAGTTAGAAAACGACAAAATTATCTTTTTATAAAAATAACGGCGGAGGTGTTACCGTTAAAACTATTGAACTACCGGGTAGTAAAAGTAAATGAATGTCTGGCGTGGTTCTATAAGTAGACACGATATTCATTATTGATGCTTACGTGAGAAGTCACTCAGTTATACTCAATTATTGCTACAGTAATTGATGCATCATATCTCCCATATTATTGATTCAATTATTGTGACAATATCATCTGCATAATATGATATATTATTAAATCAATAATTGAGACGGCAAAGTTATTCATATTATTATTTGCAATATTGGCAATGTCAGAAGTTACATCGAGGAGAGGTTTGGTCACCTAATTGCACATGATAAGGAGAAATTCTTATCGAAAAGCCCCCCTCTTTCCAGGAACGACACTGGTTGTTAAATATTGTGAATTATAATATTAATGATGAATAAGTTCGTGTTGATTAAAGATGAATTTTATAGTTCCATTGTGTTGGACTTATTTTTGTGTTAGTATAATTGATGTCCGGAGGTTATATTGTTCAATCGAAGTATTCGGGTACTTTTCACGTCGTGAGTACTATTCACGAAAGTTACTATTCATAGTCTTATTCATCCAAGTAAAATATATTTTTTTGGTCAAATCATTTTTGGGTACAATATTATTCCATGAAGAGATGTCTTTAATTTTTCGAATAGTTGGTTGAAATTATAATAGTAAATCAATATGGATCGTTGATTTAAAGTTTTAATAGTAATGTGACGCCCCCAAAATAGGTACACATCACCCATCTTGAGTCGCCAAATACATGGTAGAAAATTCAAATACAAACTAATTATACAACAGTCGTGTAAAATATGACAAAATATATGTTGTGAGTTTTAATACAAATATTGTCATCTAGACAATATCCACACTCAATGGAGTCCTCATTACATTTATTGTTACACTATTTCACAGAATAATAAGGACTACTAATGCACCATCTAGAACCATCACATTGTTCTCGATTAGCCCGAAGCACGTTCTCATTTCTCGAAGAGAACAATGAAAGAAAAGGTGAGCTCAACTAGCCAAAAAAAATATTATGACTAAGATAATGCGAATAAATTATCGTTAGCCTTCAACAAATACGTTAAACCGATACAATATAACAAACATCAAGTTTAAGCTGCAAATAAAACAAGCAATCCATTAGAAGAGTCAAGTAGAGAATAAAATCTACTATCTTCTATGATTTAAAAGGTTTTTCATCACTTTTATCGCTGAGACTCAGCTTAATAAATAATCCGCATCATCAAATCATCCCTGCACTACAGGCCAAGGATATTCTTTAGTATCACGACCACGAATTATCCATGCACTACGGGACAAAGATAATCGTATTTTCATCAACGGTCCTGATCATGCCATAAAATAATTCATCTTTACACCCTTGGCCGAAGAGAATCCATAGCCATAATCATACCAAAAATTGTACATCAATGCATTACGGGCCAATGAGGACTTTTTCTACATCATTTGTAATATTACGGTCATGATTATACCGAATAATCCCTGATCATAATCATACCAAGTCCATCTATGCACCACAGGCCACATATGACTTTAAACATAATATAAACATGAGGATGATGACAATGATATAAGAATTCAATAAAACAAGTTCAAGAATTAATTTATCCAGGAACCAATAACGTCCAAATTGTCAACGTGATACTTCTTTGTAGAGTAAAATTCAAGAATGCTCAGAAAAATATTTTCATGAAAAGATACTGGATGAAGCGCAAATATCAAGGATATTCCACTAATTTCATGGAGTATAGAAGTCAAAACTTTAACCAACTGAGTATAATAGAATATATAAAACTGAAAATGAATTTTTAAGCGCCGTGCAGTAATCCACGATATCTGAGATCATTTCCATAATTTAATAAGGAATGAATACAAAGGATCATTCACCATGCATGTGATAATCCACATGACAAAAAGTTATTCCAATGAGAATAATAAAGAATGAAATAACATGAGGATTCACCATAAATGCGATAGATCGCATGCATGACGAGTTATTCCCAGCGAATAATAAATAATGGAAACGGTCCGTAAGCAGAACGCATTGCAGGATATTCCGGCGAGAATAATAAAGAATGGAATAACAAAGAAATCACCATGCATGCGATAGGCGCATGCAGACGGAGTTATTCCAACAAAATAATTAATGGAACGGTCGAGCGTATCTACATCGACAAGATATTCTCGACGAGAATAATAAAGAACGGAATAATAGAAGAATTTCACCATATATGCGATACTTGATAAGCAGAGTTATTCCAACATAATAATAAAGAATGGAATAATGTAAGAATTTCACCAAGTATAGGGTAACTCACAGTATACGAGTTATTCCAATGAGAATAATAAAGAATGGAATAATGAATAATTTCACCATGTATGCAGTGCTCAGCATAAGCAAAGCTATTCAACATAATAATAAAGAATGGAATAATGAAGTTCTCTTCATGAATACGAAAGAAATAATACCCCTTACGAGTACAATAAATAATATCCCCTACGAGTACAACAAGTAATATCCCTTACAAGTACAACAAATAATATCCCCTACCTTTGAAAGAAGAGTATTCCGACTGGTAAGGCGATGATATACTCGAAGAAAACTTGCACTACGCTCAAAGCTTTCTTAAACTCTAAAGAAATACGCTCAAGATTATAGAAGAAGAACTCTCTCTATAGTTTCTCTATCTAGAGTTTCAGTGAATTCGTAAGAAATAATGAATGAATGAGCTTCTATTTATAGAAGAATGGATTGCATAATAACTAATTCATGAACGGTCCAGATTGATTTACTTTTAATCGGACGGTCCATATTTAAAGCAAAATCTTTTAAATAAAATATAATATATTTTATTTATAATCCAATAAAACGAATAACTTTATAAAAGTATTACATTTTATATAAAAGATTTTACTATACAAAATACTATGCAGACACTATACAACACTATGCATAATAAGATATAATATATTTTATTTATAGAATAACTTTATAAAAGTATTCTGTTTTTTATAAAAAGATTTTACTATGCAAAACACTATGCATAATAGAATATAATATATTATATTTATAGAATAACTTTATAAAAGTATTCTGTTTTATATAAAAAGTTTTTCTGTTTTATTACATTAATAATACTAATTGTAATGACCCCAAAATAGGTCCATTCCATCCAACCCATTCTGAGTCGCCAAATACATAGTACAGCAAACAACTACAACTTTATTACAACAATTGTCGTGCAAGATACAACAACATATATGCTGTGAGTTTGGATACAAATATATACCAATTGTAACTCTGGACACCAACTTTGGATATCACGTCACAATGACACCTTACATAAAGGTATAGTCAAAAACTGTTTTAGAAATTAGAATCTTTGGGAAGTGGTCAAGAAAACCTTCGTACATGGGATGTCATGCTTCTAGGTTATGATAGATATCATATGGCCACGAATTATCCTTGGTTAACCCAATAGACCCCAAAGAAAAATGAGAAGATTACTATCATATTCTTCCCAATGATGAGTCTTCTCCTGACATATCATTATCTCTACTGTCTCTAATTGGGTATTATACTCCAAACAAACACCAAGATTATATAAGTAGTGCTTGTAAATATACTTAGCAAGTGGATGAGCATAACCCTGTCTTATGATGACACGAGGTTGTATGTCATTAGACATCTTGTATGATAGTGGCAAAACACTCTTCCAAGTTAAATTCACCTCACCCTCAACATCTATAGACTACCGTTCTATTCCCCTGTTATTCCCCGCTTGTCCCAGCTACACTTTTATTACCTGAAAGGAATTGTGAAGCAAAAGGGTGAGCACAACTAGCTCAATAAAGAATATCATGACTAAAGATAAATAAATTATCAATAGTCTTCATCAGTAATAAATCAGAGATTTAGAATATATGGTAGATGATAAAACTTTTCAACCATAGTTGCAGCGGAACGAGCAATCCATTAGAAGAGTCAAATAAATCATAATGTCTATTATCTTCTCTATATTAAAAGTCCACCAACAATGTTTTATCCCTGTAACATCAATCAACAATTCCTGTCCACAATCATATGAATAACTCATAATCATATTTGTGGTTCCAAATTCCTTTTCTCATCCAGAACGAAGATACTTTTCATCACCTGTCTTTACCTGAAACATCAATGATCATGGTTATACCAAATCACAGTTCATGTTCATAATCATACTAATAAATCCATCTTTGCACTACGGGCCAAAGATATTTATTAACAATTCATCTTTGCACTACAGGCCAAAGATATTCAACAACATGTCATCTTTGCACTACATGCCAAAGATATTCAACAACATGTCATCTTTGCACTACGGGCCAAAGATATTCATATTTCAAAGAAATATATAATCATTTCAGAATTTATATAAACAATAATTATAATCATGTTGATCAATTCACCTTTGCACTTAAGCTAAAGATATTCAATTATAAATTCAATGGTCATGATCATACCAAATACAATTCAACTTTTTACTCTTCGCCAAAGAGAACCCTAGTCATGATCATACCAATAATCTACCCATCTTTAAACTCAGGTGAAAGAGAATTTCAACATCGGGGTTATAAAATGTTATATACGATAATAAAATCAATATAATCAATACATAGTTTTAATCTCCAGAGTAATATTCATAAATCAACTATAATTTGGTTAGAAAAAGAAACCAATTTTGTAGTAAATAGTACATGTGAATAGTAACTCATGAATAGTAACTCGTGAATAGTAACTCATGAATAGTAATCGTCGTGAATAGTAACTCATGAATAGTAACTCGTGAATAGTAACTCATGAATAGTAACTCCGATATGAAAAGTTTCAAATTTGATAAAAAAAATTCAACCAATATTTCGGCATAATGATATTGAAGAAATAATATCATTATTAAAAAAATAATATCCTTACAATCCTTACCTCGAAAAAGAACAAGATTTTGGAATAATATTTGAACGAACTTGCAACCAGATATAGCGACACTCAAGATATCAAAATACTCACAAGAATACATTCGATAATATAGAGAGAAGACTTCAGTTTCTGGTGTGATTTTCAATTCTAACCTAAACACCCTATTTATAGGAAAATGCTTAGAACACCAAAGCAGAAAATTTAATATAATATTAATATATATATCAAAATTTCCTACGCACCTCTTGACCATCTGAAATCAGCCACCACTAATGACAAAAACAAAAAAAACGTTTTTGTTATTAAAATAATTAAAACTTTCAAAAATCAATTATTTCGGAACTTCAATAATTCATAATAAATAGCCCTTTTATCAGAAAATTCAAATCTCACAATTTTTTTTATAGGAAATTCAATTCTCTACAACTTTCTTTGAAGAAGGTTTTTCCAAATTCCAAATGAAATTAACCGAAATCCATAAGCAGACGATTTTACAATTTATAATCAAATTTCAGTCAAGAAATGGGGTCCACCGACACACAAAACATGTGTTAATCATTTAATGCAACAAAAAATACTCTTCCTCCTCATATACTCATATATCCCACATTCATTGTAAAATTATCATCATTATTATATAATATAATAAAATATTATTTTATCAGAAAAGATAAAATATTAATTTTTAACAATTGTCACTTTAAAAAATTTCTCTATCTATATCCACATAAAATGAATATTTTCTCATCATATAAATCAATAATTAATTATTTACAAATAATATTACAGAATCACAATCATGACAACCGAGTTCTCGGGAAAGAGGGCTTTCCAATAAGAATTTCTCTCTCTTCTTGGCAATTAATTAGGTGACCAAACCTCTCCTTAGACAGAACTTTCTAGACATTACCAATAATTCTATCTAATAATATTATTTAAATAATATGAATTATTGATTTGATAATAAAAAATAATCGTGCGTTGACAATTATTAAAACAACAATAATATAAAATATCAACGCAACAATTATTGAATCAAAAATAAAATATTGAGCGGTAATTATCGTAATAATTATTGAGTAGTGCCTTTCTTACGTAAGAATCAATAATTGGTGCAATACCGGTATCTTCTTGTCGCAACAACAACGCAGTATTCTTATATTTTAACCACGGGTATTCCAAATATTAATGGTGGTAACTACGCCAGTTATTTGTAAACAACTTATACTTGTCGTTTTCTTCATCCAATCGCTTTCCGTTATGGGCCCACAAAAGACTGCGCCGTCGTACGAATATTCCCCGACAGCAAGAATATTCCACGACCAAACGAATATTTTTCAACAACAATGAATATTTTATAACCACCTGCTTATTTTAAAAAAAATTTATATATCACCCTTAACTTTAAACTTTTATCAATTTAACCATTTACTGAATAGTAATTATAAAAAAAAAATTGAATTCTTTTATTTCATAAAATTCGGGGTCTTACACTAATAAAACAAAATTGAGTGACTGATCACGTAAACATCAATAATCAATACCGTGTGTTACTATGCAACCACGCGTATTATTGTACTTTTACTACCGAGTAGTTCAACAGTTTTAAAGGTAAAACTTCCGCCGTTATTCTCATAAAAATATTTTTATCGTTTTCTTCATCCGACAATAATTTGTTGCGGGGTCCACCAATGATTGTACCGTCGTACGGATATTCCCGGACAAAAAGAATATTCACCGACCAATCGAATATTATACAACAACTTACATATTTTTCAAAATTTATAAATACTACCCACAACTATAACATTATATCAAATCCACACCATAATATTCAAAAAATTATTTCGAGAAAATTAAATATTTATTCATAAAAATCTGGGGTCTCAAAAGTAACTTGTCCCTTCAGTTTTCCAAGAGTTATTTGTCCTTTCAGCTTTCCAAGAGTTATTTGCCCCTTCAGTGTTTCAAGAGTTAATTGCCCCTTCGCAAATAGTAGTTGCCTCTTCAATATTACCAAAAGTCATTTTGACCCTTCGTTAAGACCAAGAGCCACTTTCACTTCTTCTATAAATAGAAGCTCATTCCTTCATTATTTCTTACGAATTCAATGAAACTCTAGAGAGAGAAACTACAGAGAGAAAGAAGAAAAGTATTCTGCTACTTCACTACTCCAATATCCAGTTTCTTCTAAGGTAGGGAATATTATTTGTTGTACTCGTAAGGGGTATTCTTTCTTTCTTATTCATGAAGAGAACTTCTGTTATTCCATTCTTTATTATTACATTGGAATGACTGTACACGCTGTGGGATACCCTATACTTGGTGAAATTCTTCTCGTTATTCCATTCTTTATTATTATGTTGGAATAACATGTCTACGCAGAAATCTTTGCATATATGGTGAAATTCTTACATTATTCCATTCTTATTATTACATTGGAATAACTGCTTATTATCTGCAATCTGCATATATGGTGAAATTCTTCTAATATTCCGTTCTTTATTATTCTATCGGAATATCACATCTCGTGCGTTCTGTGGGACCGGGTTCCATTATTTATTATTCGTTGAATATCATGTCTCGTATGCGTGCGTTCTGGGGACTCGGGTTCCATTATTTATTATTCTTGGGAATAACACGTCATGCATGCAATCTATTGCACGCATGGTGAATCTTTATGTTATTCCATTCTTTATTATTCTGTTGGAATAATATGTCTATGTGGATTACCACATGCATGATGAATGATCCTTCGTATTAATTTCTTATTAAATTGTGGAAATGATCTGTCTACGTGGATTACCGAATGGCGGGCGAAAATCCATTTGCAGTTTCATATATTCTATTATACTCAGTTGGTTAAAGCTTTGGCTTCTATAATCCATGAAATTAGTGGAATATCCTTGATATTTGCGCTTCATCCAGTATCTTTTCATGGAAATATTCTTCTGAGCATTCTTGAATTTTACTCCATAAATACACTTTCCAATAGGACCCGAAATACGAGCCTTATTGAGCCTTGTATTGCTTGTAAGACTATAGCTGCTAGGCCTCATCTACTAGCCCACTTAACACATACACAAACGAGCACACAAACGTATACACATACGAGGGTGATAAGCCTCTCCTGGTTTCCACCGATGGGGGTCCCTATCAAATTGAACGTTCACCCTTGGGCAAAATTCAAGATGTCAGAGATCCCCCAACCCATCGTATGGAGCCACCTATCGAGTAAGCGCTTTGAATGAAGGTCCCTACAAATTTCTGTTCCTTTTCCAAGACACCCTTAAAGATTTCTGGGAAATCCACTGCCTTCTTGTCTCAGAGTCTATAACTATCGTCTCTAGGATCGCTAAACGCGATACATCGAGTAAGCTTTTTTCCCGAATCCTTATCCGGTTCGGGCCTTAACTGAGGTTTAGTGGTTATTATACGAGTTTAACTTTGCAGAGTTTTTCCCTGTATTTAAGTCCGGAACTTATAAGAAGCATCATGTTGACAATTTGGACGTTATTGACTTCAGGATAAATTCACTTATAAATCTTTAAAATTTATTCTTAAACCTGTTTTATTGAATTGCCATCATCCTCATGTTTATATTATGTTGAAAGTCATCTTTGGCTTACATGCATAGATGGACTTGGTATGATTATGACTAGGGATTATTCGGTATAATCATGATCGTAATGTGACGAATGATATGGTAAAAGTCCTCATTGGCTTGTGGTTTATTGGTGGACAGTTGTTGGTATAATTATGACCAGAGATTATTCGGTATAGTCATGGCCATTGATGATTACATGAATATACTTGGCCGTGGAGCAGGGATCATTCGATTTTATTTATTAAGTTGAGTCTCAACGATAAAGTTAATGAAAAACTTTTTAAATCATAGAAGACAGTAGATTTTATACTTTACTTGACTCTTCTAATGGATTGCTTATTCCGCTGTAGTTTTTGATCTAAAACTTGTTGTCTATTATATTCTATCAGTTGTTATACTGTTGAAGGCTATTGATAATTTATTCTGCATTATCTTAGTCATAATATTTCTTACCGGGCTAGTTGAACTCACAATTTCTTTCACTATTCTCTTCAGGAAATGAGAACGTAGCTGGGACTAGTCGGGGAACAGAGTGATTGTCCTAGATGGTGCATTTGTAGTCGTCACTATTCTGTGAAATAGTGTGATAATAAATGTAATGAGGACTCCATTGAGTGTGGATATTGTCTAGATGACAATATTTGTATTAAAACCTACAGCCTATGTTTGGTCGTATTTTACACGACTGTTGTATATTTAAGGTTATATTTGTATTCAGTACCTTGTATCTGGCGACCCAAGATGGGTGATGTATACCTGTTTTGGGGGCGTCACATTTTTAGTTTTCTAGGCTCCGCATTATTAAATTGCAGATGTCAAATAATCTAAGATACTTCAGGATCGGGACTATGGCGGATTACCCCGGGAAGGATTCGGTTGTCGAAAATCCTTTCGATATTAGAAGTATTGCAGGTGTGGGAGAATAACTTCACTGGAAGCATTCCTCAAGGATTGGGGAAAAACTCGAAGCTTCAGATCTTTCAATTTCTTTCAGAAATACTCACATCTTTCAATATCTTCACAACTCCCACCTCACTCCCACCTCACTCCCACTCCCCAAATATGCCTTATTTGTTGACCCTAAATCACTGTTATTTCCCAATACTCAGTTGAAGCCCTCAACAAGTCTTCAAAACCAAAACCACCATTCCCTTCGTTGAAAAACACTAACCCATCATTTCCCTTAATATTTCATGGCCTTGCCGCACCGGAAAGCCCATCACCCAATCCCTTGTTTTCTCTTTCTGTACTCTGTTTTGAACTCCATGAATGAGATTCATGTGGAATCCCTGGCGTCGTATCAACCTGAGGTAAGATTCTATATTTTCTACACATAAGAAATAAGAGTAACATAACATAAAGTAATGCACTGATTGATCCGACAACAATTCTGACTATTGCTTCAGGACAAGAATCTAATGGTGACCCACATAATGAATTTCCCTGAAAATCATTAAATGAAAATCTTTAGAAATTTTTTGGGATTGACCCGTTTAATCCATTTGAAGAAACATCAAAAATTTCACGTTTCGAGAGGTTGTTCAACTCACGAAGCGACCCAGTGAGTTGGTTGTTCCCCATGTACAAAGTTCTTAGCCGGGTTAGCTTTGTTGAATTTCACAGATATCTCACCGTAGAAGTTGTTACCGGATAAATTTAAGCGGACAAGATTACTAAAGCTAAACAAGGTAGCCGAAATCTCACCGGAGAAGTTATTTTCTTTTTACGTAGCGTACTGCATGAAGCCAAGTCCGACGACAGTGTGCTGGAGAGAGAATTTCTCCCGAGACTTAAAGTACGAAGTTCGATTAGGTTTTCGATGGAACTAGGTGGAATTTGGCCTAACAAACGGCTACTCGGGAGGCGGAGTTCGGCGACACCGTTGACGGTATAGTCACAATGCACGTCTTTCCATGAACATGGGGTGGTGTCGGGTAAATTCCATTCGAGGGTACGGCCGTATACGGTGGGTAACTTTATATTAAGCCTGATTCCTGACTCGATCGACCAGTGTGAATCACTGAGTCGGATTCGGATGTGGGATAATTATCTCAATGGCTCGATTCTCAATGGTCTTTTAAGTTTGCCCAAGCTCTCGCAAGTCGAACTTCAAAATAATCTTTTTTTCTGGTGGATTTCCATAGACTAATTCGATTTATGTCAGTCTCGGACAGATAAGTTTGTCTAATAATCATCTCACTGGATCATTACCGGCTAGTATCAGTAACTTTTACGGTGTCCATATGCTTCTGCTCGACGACAACAAGTTTTCGGGCCAGATTCCTCCAAAAATTGGGAGGTTGCAATAGTTATCTAATATTGATTTTAGTCATCACAACACTTTATTTGGTAATTCGACATAGTCCCGAACTCCCGAAGGGATTTCCATAGCCGAATCCTTCCCGAGGTCCGTTATAGTCCCGATCCCGAAATAATATTAGATTATTTGACATCCGCAGTTTAATATTGTGGAGCCTATAAAACTAAAAAAAAAAATCTTAATTTGGCCAATACGACGTCGTTGGCCAATTGGGCTGTCATACCAAAATACTTAGCGTCCGTAGTTTTTAAACTGCGGACGAGACATTTTTACAATAAAGGTATTTTGGACATTTGTTCCGTTCGCAGTATTAAATTGTGGATTACTAGAAACTAAATTGCGGATGAGACATCTATTAAACTGTTCTATCTTAAGATAGAGGGTCGCGATGTGTTGTAAGACTAAATTCTTTTTTACAACGTTCTTTATAGATCGGTCCTTTATATATATATATATATATATATATATATATATATATATATATATATATATATATACGATTCGCTTCTCCAACGAGGCGAAAGGAAGAATAACCAAGAAACTAAGCGCGTATATAGCGAAATGTCGTTATAGTATAGAAAGTCGATTTTTTATGCTATAGCGACGAAAAAAATTGTTGATATTGCGGTTCGCTTCCCTCCTCCATTCATTTGGAGAGAATTGGGCTATATATATTATATATATACTATCAGGATTTTAAATTTCACCCTTATCTAACATGCATTGCTCACCCCTTTAGTGACGGGATGGACGACAATTTCAATAAAATTCGCTATATGTTGTTCATCGCTAAAAGTTAAGTTATGACGGTTTATATATAACGCATTTAACCAAATCGTAAATGGAATTAATCGTCGCTAAAGAGGGGTGAACAAAGTATGATAGATAAGGGGTGAGTTTAAGATCCGGACCGTATATATATATATATATATATATATATATATATATATATATATATATTGTGAGAGGATATAAACACTATGATTATATGAGTCGGAAATGTTACAAAAGCAAGAAAACAACATCAAGAACAGTTTGGCCAAATTGTGGAGTATATATTGTACTACATATCAATAAAATAGCTGACCATTGACATTTTGTCGGGTGAATGTTATTGTAAAATTAATCAATACCACAGCTAAATTATATTATTCTATAACCAAAGCAAGCTCTTGTTTTTTTTTTTTTCCAACGACCCTAAGACTTTTTGATATATCATTTTGTTTTGCATAATAACATACATACTAATAAGAAAATGATATCATAAAAAGAGTGTGGGTTTAGTGGAATGTAATTAAAGTTCCAAATTTCACACTAATATTAAATATACATTTCATTGTTATGTGTAAGACGAGAGAGAGTTTAGAGTGCATTAATTCTCGTACGAGAGAGTTGCACTTGCACCCCCACCCACTTTTCCTTCTATTATGATTTATGGGTCTACTTAATAATAATCCTACGAGCTTAGGGAAAATATGAGAATGGTGAATTAAAAAAAGTATAATAATTGTATAATGGAATTATGAAACAATCTTTATCCTTCAGTCATTGTACGGCCATCAAGATTCTCCTTCAGACTAGAGAGAGAAAGGAGACTTTGTTCTCCTTAATTTATACTCATAACTAATACCCTCCAAACTTTTATACACTACCACTTCATCTTATTAATCAATCTTAAAACTTTCAATTGTGAGACAACAAGAGATGATGATATCAAATGGCCATAACTCACGCACCTGCCTCCCCTCCGCCGCCGATGATTCATCCTCCGTCGTCGCTGGTGCTGGTGCTGGTTCTGGCTCTGGCGAGATCGTGTTGTTTGGCGTACGTGTCAAGGTGGATCCTATGAGGAAGAGTGTCAGTATGAATAATTTGTCTCAGTACGAACAACCTCAGGAATTCTCTAACAACGCCGCCGATGTCTCCGCTGCTGTGACTGTCCCCACCAGTTATGCTTCCGCCGATGACCACCATTCTACCGCGAGTCGGGAGCGCAAGCGAGGTTTGTTCCCTATCACCTTTTATTGTAGCTGATTTATTAGTCACAAAAATAGATCATATGTTTTTTATCATCCAATACTGTTTCGCATTTATTGTGTTGCCTTATATAATTATGTAATCAATCAATTTCTGTTTTTTCCAACTAAAATCGGAATCATTTGGATTGCGCAAGCATCTGTTTACACATACAAATTGCATCTTATGTGTATAGTACATATCGATAGTTATTTAATGTGATAGTTTTTCTGATATATACGTGGTATATGTATATATATATGATGGATTGCATTCAATACTTGAATGATGGACAATTTTTTTTGTTTTTAAATATCAATTGTTTGTCTCAGACATTTTTACCCCTTTTGATTAAGAATTTCTCTGTTTATTTTGAAATAATTACTAAACATCCGTAAACTGTTCATCAACCAAATCATTTAATGGACCATTAACAGGAGTTCCATGGACGGAGGAAGAACACAAGCTATTCCTTGTTGGATTGCAGAAAGTAGGTAAAGGAGATTGGAGAGGAATTTCCAGGAATTTCGTCAAGACTAGGACTCCCACGCAAGTTGCTAGCCATGCTCAGAAGTACTTCCTCCGCCGAAGCAATCTCAACAGGCGGCGCCGTAGATCTAGCCTCTTTGATATCACTACGGATTTGGTAATTCAATCTTCAATTCTAGATTACTCCTTTTTGGAGGCCAACATACTTCAGTTACAATTGCAAACATACTTTTATCTGATAACAAAAACTTGCAGCAAATGCCTTACAAAGCAAAACAACTCTATCAAATTTGTCCTTCATTGAAAAATGGTTTTGTTTACCCTTTGATTTAAGCTCCCTTATCCATCTCATGGATTGAATTTGTTGCCAAAAAAGGATGATATAGCCCAATTAAAACTTACCCCTAAATCAGAAGAACTTTGGCTTCGAAACAGAGGACGTCCTGTTACAAGATGCTATAATTTGTAAGCTTTTAATGTAGTGATTGTTAGATCTGATTTCTAAATAATTTTACTTGATTATTATTATTAGGTCATTGCAACTCCAGTGGAAGAAGAACTCGTTCATGAAGATAACTTAATATGTCCTGTTATGCAACAACAGGAAACTCCCAACAGTAGTGAATTTCGGGTGCCACCTTTTCCTGCGACAGTTGGTACCGTTTTATTTCCAATGGAGATTGAGAATCCATTGGAATACCTTACCCTTGGAAATGCAAATCAACTGAAATATGCATCCAGGGTGCTCATACATCCAATTCCAGTTCTGTCGATGCCTAATCCACCACCACCAAGGGCAGAATTTAACTTGAGTCAGAAACTGACAATTGAGAATTCATCAATCTCTCTCAACCTTTCTCTGTCGTTCAATCATCAAAATCAATCGTCTTTGACGCATTCAGCATTTCAGGTGATACCAAGCTTCAAGAATGGAGATAGCATGATTAGTGTTGCATGAGGAAAATGAAATCCGAGGGCCAAAGAGAGGTTAATAATTTAGAGAAAGTGGATTAAGGAAATATGAGGTAAATTAGTTTGAATAGGGAGACTAATCCTTTTGTTTCGTGTTGTAGTTGATTATTGCTATATCAACTTAGATGGTCGTCTGTTTGTCTTTTTTTGTTGTTGATGATGATATGGGTTGGATTTTGGCTCATATAGCTAAAAATATACTGTGTGGGGAGTAAATCGTATTCCTCTTGTGAAAAATAAATTCATTATTTTGTTGCTTTTTTGTTTATTTTGCGGATCTCAGGTCTTTGAATGTGGATGGCATTGAAGCCTCCATTCATTTATGGTGGTACTGTAAAGCAGTGGTACTGTGATGGGACCTTTAATGTATATGGTACGGGACAAATGCTAATCAAAGGGATATATTTAGAGAAGAATATGTTGTTTTAGTGGTGGATTGCATTTTTCAGATTGTTGGTTACGGGTGGGATCATGGTTCAAAGACGCGGTAGCCGTTAATGTTTTGGAATGTCAGTATGATTTCGAATGATATATACCGTTAACTAGTTAACAGCTATGGAAAACGTTTTTAAATAATAAGAACAAGAAGAAGAAGAAGATGGATCAATTAAGTTTACAAAAAACACTATCTAGTAAACATAACTATTATCAAATGATAAAACAAATATTTTGCAGATATATTTAAACAATTTTTCTTTTGAATAAAGTTGATATTGATGTTGTCTTAGTTGAAATGGTTGAGCACACATGTTATGTAGAATTTAAGTACAATTTAACTATATTTTAAGTGTAATTCTTAACTAGGTACTATACTATATAAGTACATTTTAAGTAGTTTAACTAACCAAAAAGTAAAATAAAAAGATTAATGAGCTCTAAAAGTTTCTACATGTCTGGCAACTAAATTTATCTGTCACTGTCTGTCTAGGTGAAAATTGAAAACAGAGTGGATATCACGTTGATTGTAATAGTAATTCAGGGATCATGCTGTTATCAGATCTCACTATTATTGTTTCAACATGTACAGGCTCCTCCTAACCTAACCTAACCTAACCTAACCTAACATTGTTATTGATGGGTGTTACTTTACCATCCACTGGATTAAGAAGCCTTTTGAAAGGTAGGTACTAGGTAGGTAGGTTGCTTCTACTATATAATTTGCTTACTCTTTTGAAAAGCAGGAGTTGGGAGGTGATATGTAAAGACACAGATTGTAATGGTGACTTTTTGTAATTTGGACGGAGGAGATTGCTCTGGGCGGTGGAGCTTGACGGTGGTGCTACCTGCTGCTGCATATATTGGTATAAAGTTGACGTTTTTACTGGGGACTAGTAATTGTTATTTATTCTGATCCAACACGGTCAAAAGTTAAATAATTGGCTAGCTAATTCATTGTATATAGTAGAACCAAACCATTTTACATAATTATTTGTTTGTCAACCTAGCTAGCTAGCTAGTAGCATGATAAAATTGAAGAAACTTCAGACGAGGTATTCACTAGTTTATTCTAATCCAACAAAGTTGTAGTACTGAAAATAAATAATTAAGATAGGTGAAGATGACTACTTCGGTGGAGGTGGCATTATATATGCAGACTGGCTTGTTGTCTCATTTGAAGCACAACGGATCTTCTATATAGTCCGAGGCCTTCGCCTTTCCATCTATGCTAGCTGTTGTCTACACGAATAATACTAGAGGAACAACCATTTCCTGCAACCGGTGCAATCCCATCGGCTTCTTAATTTCTGCTGTTCTGTGGTTCCTGTGAGTACCTTTGGTTTCCTCCAGTAAATTGAAATTTGAAGCAGTGGTGGTTAATTTATCCACGACCATGAGACACGCCGTGACTGACAGAAGCAAGGTTTTTAGTGGCTGGCGGAGGAGGTCCTCCTGATATTCCAAGGCTTACCTTAGAAATAGACAAGGATGATAGCTTAACCATGTTTGTCACCATCTTCATCGACTTCTCACATAGCATAGGGAGTCGTTAATTGCATCTGACTTTGTTTTTCATGGCTAAAACTGGATTGCTCTTAAGAATAGATGAGCTGAGCTGACTGCAGGTGAAGAGAATTGAACAATCCATCCCACTTCTATTCATCACTCAGACACTTTGTGTGTAGACGAAATTAATAAAAGATGTTTGACCACCTCCTTACCTAAAAAGGTTAGTTAACTATTAGGTTGATGTTTCTACCATACTTATTAAGCCATCTACACTCTTGAATTTAACCGATGTGGGATTCATGTGAAATCCCAACAGCAGGTACGTACGTACACTAGTGCGACTCCAGTATATTTATTTATACTTGCAACACTTACTTTTAAAGCACCATTGAGTGTATAGTTTGTTCTTACAGCCAAATAAAACAGTAACTTAATTATAGTGGTAGTGGTAGTGGTGGTGGTGGTGGATCCCTTGCTACTAATTAAAATGGGGAAATGAAGAATCTATTTTTTGACATGCGAAGCAAGTTAAACTTTACATCAATAAAGTTGGGTGTTTTCTGAGGGGCTTCTTTACATATTAACCATATTAGTTGCACATACTTCTTCAGATTCTAACAGAAAGTGATAAAATCTAGTGAGGAGTTTTAAAAGATTGAAGTGAGAACATAACCAACCACATTATCCATGAGGAATTTAGATAACAGTGAAGTAGTAGAATGACGAACAAGTGAGTTGGAATCAGATTCCTCTCATTTCATAGTGCTTCAGTTCAATTATATTGTCAATGTTCTGTACTTGTATTTCACACTAACCAAGTTGTTCGACCACTCTTCCAAATCCAAATCATAAGGGTACCTAAATTTGATTGGATGAACTTTAATTAATATGAGTGAACCTATTAATTTCTCCTAGAAAATTCAGAATAACTGCCACCAAAATTAATCAATACCACCACTGAAAATAACTGCATACCTTACCTGCTGGAGAAAATTTCTCCTCTCAGCATTCATTTAAGTTATAACCAAACCACACGAACACGATTCTTCTTCTCGATAACCCTCAAAATCCACTTGAAACGATCCAGGTCTCCTAAATTTAATTTACGTTGAAAGAGCAAGACAGGCATAGAAGTGTTCTGTTCCACAAGAGTAGCAAATTAGCAATACACCAAGTTTGTAACACCACCTATGGCTATCATCATACTTCATATGCATTCCGATTGTAACAAGAGAAGAGAGTCGGTCGGTCTGTCTTTTGTCGTCTCTCTCGTTCATTCCAGGGACTTTCTGCCCATCGCCACCTTTATCAACCAATCACGTAATTTATCCACAAAAACAGAAGAAGCTGATATAAAATTATTATTGATATAGAAATTGATCACTCTTCTTTCTACAGAAGATGGATGAAATGAAACTAGCTGACAAACCTAACTTACAAATTAGACTCGTTCTGAAATAACATAATATTCTTATTTTGTTATTATAATTTTCAATATAAAAAATTTTTCCAAAATTATATTTAAGAAGATAAATTATCTTTAAAAATTCTCATTTTATAAATGAAAAACGAAAGGAACATTGCCTTGCTATATGTAATAGTAGTATCTTTCAACAAACAAAACGATGTGAACCGTTTTGCATTCATGGATGATGGATGGCCAGAGGAGATATTTAGGAGCAGTATGTATTTTGGTAAAAGCAGTTCTTGATCCCCGGGCCCAGCCCCTTCATCTGGCCATCAGTCGAGGATTATTAAGAACTAGCAGACACGTTATTATTCGGACCTGGCAGCAGTCATCTTTTTTACTACATATCCAATAGTTGGGCAACGAGCTAAAATTCAAAGCGACCACTTCCAACAAATATTAACTTAACAAACTTTTTGAATTCATAATTTGAATCGCAAAATTACAGCTCAACATGAAGATATTAATTCCCAAAAAACGATGAAGCCACGACAAGGGGAAAGGGGAAAGGGGAAAGGGGGGGAACTCAAAGATTCACCCACCTATCTCAACAAAAGATGCTACATATCCACACTTCCCCACCCATATTATATAAACCTGTAAAAATTGGCCAATGATGACTAAGACGGTAAAAAATAACACAAATGCAAAATTAAAAACAATAAATAAAGCCAACTCATTTGAATGGAAAAGGCCCAAGAGAAAAAATGGCCTTCTATATTACTCTCCACTATGTTACATTGCCCAAATTCAGCTCAAGAGGTCTCAATGCTCCTTGAACAATCTCTTGAACTGTCCGGTTGCGACGGCAAACTTCTGACAGCTCTTCAATAGGAACTGTGAGGGTATTCAGTTTACCCTCAGATGCTGCATCTGACAATGCTTGTAAAAATCTTGACTTTTCCACCTCGGTTACGGCAGTTGATGGAATTAGTGAAACACTCTCCTTGGCCCACTCTAAAGTTTTCACCCCATATGCTCGTGATAATGCTAGTAGAGCGTACATTACCTGTCGAGAGTCGATAAAGCTTAAGAATAATACAAGTCTTTCATGATGCAACATTTGTACACTAATAGGAGTGGTCACACCCACGGACTAATTGGGGGAGGTGCAAGGAATAATGAAGTGTTACCGTTTCTAATCTCGAACTTGGGAGTGCTCCTGTCAGCGACGCAACTAAAATTCTAGTGAGAGTGGCCCCTCGAGGGATTATAATGCTATCCCTAATCGATAAATAAGATTTTCCCTGACTAGAGTTTCCTAAATCAAATATATCAGATAAGAAACTCAATATTGAATTGGACGCCTCCCTGCAGGGTAAAAGAAGATAATGTTAAATTAAATTGTTTCAAGTCTTTCCTCTTATGAAAGAAGGAAAAGTTGAACACAGTACAAGGGAAAAGAGAAGAATGGGCATGGTGGGTAGTGTGCGTAGTGTTTTTCTTTTCTTTTTTCGGGTGGGTGGGGTTTCTATATTCACATCAGCAAAGAAAGGCTTGTACAACAATTACAAGAATTGACTGGAATAATAATTCCACTTTGGCAATGTTGGATCTACTAATCATGAGACATCATTGAGTATTTTTATTATTGTCACTTCTTGCTAAAAAGTATATTGTCACCAACAATCGTCAGATTTTACTTTCTGGTCTTTGAATTGTTAAACCTTAAAACTAAAAGCAACATCTTACTCCTAAGCTACTTATCATTGTATTTTATCAAAGAAAAAAACAAATGCAGACCTTTTCAATGGCATCCTTGCCTACAAAGAACAGGGAACCAAGACTGGTAAACTATTTTTAGTGATTTTTTTTAGTGATGCTTGTGCCTACAAGATCTGCAAAAGGGTCATAAGCTTAGATCTTCCCTTTGAATTCATTGAACAGGTCAACCACTAAGACTGTGATTGGTAAAAGTCCTAAATATCCTGCAAAGAGAATCAGCCTTATGAAGAAGGGTGTTCATACTGATATATATGACCCCAAAATTTTCACCCAGTGCACGAGTGAGTAGCCAAATTACAAAGAAAAATCCTCATTGATGATCAAAGGCCATGCATATTGATTGATAGAACTGCTATTTATGAGTTTGATGGACAAAAGCATGGCTATGGTAAACAATGAAACATTCCAAAAAGCCATATAAGAAAGATTCTTTGCCAGCAGAAAAAGGAAATTGAAGCGGAAGGAAAAATAGTATCCCTGTAAATTCTTCTAGTATACATCTCACTAATTTGACAATTTATATATACAGTAAAACCCCTATTTAGGAATACTCTATATAAGAATAACCTCTACAATATTATAAAAAAAATTGGTCCCAATTTGGGACAGTTATAAATAGGAATAACTTCTAAATTGTAATATGTTATATACTTTTTAAGTCCCGTATTAAGAAACTATACCTCTATATAGTAATAATTTCATATATATATATATATATATATATATATATATATATATATATATGAGAGAGAGAGACAATATTAATTTTAAATGACTATATTTTCTATAAAAGACTACATTTCTTATAAATAACTACATTTTTCTATAAAAGACTACATTTCCTATAAAAGACTACATTTTCCTAGTTTGAAAATCTAAATAATTTATGTTTTCTTTAACTTTGCATAAATATTTTTTGAATAATAATTATTAGGGAGTTCTTATTGATATTTTTGTTAAAATGGGTATTTTTGGATGTTCGGAAAATATTTTGTACCAATACCTCTATTTAGTAATAACCTCTCAATTAGAATACAAATAGTTTGGTCCGAAGTCTGTTCCTAAATAGAGGTTTTATTGTATATAGAGAGAGAGAAAGAGAGAGACAGTTGACCTGTGCTGAACGGTAATGCCAATCATCGAACAATCAACCAATGGTGGAAATATTGCCGATGGAAAAAATAATTGAGGACAATAGCGAATGCATCTTGATGCCAACAAAAAGCAATCATCTGCTATGTCTGGTCTGGAAGTGAAGTCCTGCAGAGAAGATTCCTCATATCAAAATTGATACAACTAGTGGTAAAACTGGAGAAGAGGAAGTAAACAAGTTATTGAAGCCATGCCTGAATTTTTGTTAGCAGATACGTCGTATGGCTGAATAGCGATTCAATCAAAATTTTCAAGTAGTTTGCACAAGACGGATCAGTTCCAAATATCTGCAGACAATATCCACCAAATTACTCTCTATATAAATAAAGAGAACCTTAAACATATAAACAGAAAAGGTATACCTCTATTTTTTTTATCAGTAAAAATGCATACCTTTATAACTTCACTAGAGAGATAAAGGAAGCATGATTGATGGTGTTGGTTATATAATCCTTGTATCTCCTCCAACATTGCTCCAATTGTAATTCCCATGAACCGTTTAGAAGTTCTCACCTGAAGAAAATTAACAATTTGGAATTGGTCGAAAGAAGCAATAAAACATGAAATGAATGGGTAATGACACAAGCGCGTAATCCCTATATTCTAGAAAATAAAGCAACATATGAGAGACCTAACTTACGGCAATATTTTCTGTGTCTACAAGAGAGGGATAACTAATCAATTACACGACAATATGGTTAGAAGAGTCCCACTCTGACTCCCCAACCACCAGTATCATGCAAGCCAATACTAGTTATATCTCAAGTCTCAACTCTCAGATCACGACGTGCAACACATACGATAGACAATAGAACTTATTCTGTGAACAGAGCAAAATATGCAGAATACATGGACAATTAGATCCATGAACTGTATAGCCATATGACCTTGGGGGAATAGCTGTACATCTCCCAAAGGTGGATCTTTATATGTATCATAATTTAGGATTGAAATTTCATGTGTGGACTAGCTTTGTATGTATCATAATTAAGGATTGAAATTGCATCACACAGTCCGTGTTAGTATATAGTGAAAGGGCCATCATTTTAAATAGGATACTAACCATGTCATCAGAAAATAAGGAATTTCACCAGTACAACATGAACAAAAGCAAACTATATCTGTAAAAAAGACCCAAAATCATAACTTCACCCAAGAAACTTCGTTACTGCTACAACTCCTCTTAGGATATATAAATTTGTCAAATGCCCTAGAGGCCTAAACTTGGGAAACAAGAATAAGGAGAAATAAATTAAACTGACAAGATGGAAGTAAGCTCAACTACATCAAGATTTCTGAATGTGGCTCATTTTTCCAAGCAAAGCTGACTCAACTCAAATTCTACTTCTAGAAAGAGCATGAAGGAGCTTAACCAAGTAGAGTCCAGCAACATGGTTCAACAGTTCGTCTTACAGACCTACTAATACAGGAAACTACCCAAAATACAATTAATTGAAATGAATACGACTAACAGGTTTAGTGTCCATTTGGGAGCGGTGCGGTGGGGTTAAAGCACTTTTAAATAAATAAAAAACCTTGCTTTTGAAAGTGTTCAGTGACATAATAAAAGTGCTTTTAGCTGTACTGATTTTGAGTGCAAAAGCACTTTCAGGAGAAGCTAATTTTGAAAGTGCGGTACCATTTGAACTTCAAAACTTACCAAAATATCCCCATAAAGTACTTTTAAGAAATATATACCAAATACTAGTTGAATTTTATCTTATTCCTATAGCATAATCTCCCACACCGCTCCGCACACTAATTATACCATACTCTCTTGACCACCTGGCAAACTAATTTTCAATCAGTTTAATCAACAGCATGTATTTCATTGGCTGACAACAACAAGAGTTTACACGAGCAATAAAGAGAAAAGTGTTGAGAGTACAAGGAAGAGAAGATACGAAAGCAACACAAGGAAATGGTACAGCTCTGTGATGCAAAAACTGACATTGATCGATGATGCACAAGTGTTACCTTATATCAGCAATGATATAACACCACCATACCAATTTAAGATAATTCCTTTCTGAGACATGTAACAAGCATACAGAGAAAAGTATAGACCTAAGTAGTAAAGCAAACAAGGAAGGCATTATACCCCAACCCCCGTTTTTTTTGTTTGGGGGAGGGGTCACTTCAAAATATTAGTATACCTATTATGGTTGCATATTAATTCTATGTCAACGTATTTATAATTAGGTTTCACACTAGCTAGCAATGGTCCCAGTTAAGAAAACTCACAGCATGCTTGCATGCCCGGCAAAGAGACTCCATTGTCCGCATGTCCCAAGCACGACTGCAAATCAGACCCAGATTAGAAGATGATGGAATCTCCCAAGTAACTATACGAAAATCATCCTAGTGAAAAAGCAGTTGATGAATACTTACATATCAAAGATGGCTTTCAAAATTGGCCAAAGCCTATGAATTGCATCAGCAACAGCCTCAGGGTGGTTTACGTATCTACACATTGTTTCGGTTAAGTAATTTGGGATTGTTTAGATATATTCACAAATTTGAAGAGCAGGAAAAAGAAGTTTCAAGCATACCTAAAGATATTTGCAAGTCGATCAATATGAACCGTTATTTCACGAGAAGATTTTTGCCCCAGTACCACAGGACCTTGATGAATAATCTCCTGGTTGTTAAATTAGAACATCAAACTTATTTCCCAAAAGAAGAATTACATTTCTTGTTCTCATGAGAAGTCTAACCTGTAAAGGATTAACAGCTGGCAAGCATAATGCCTCGAGAGCTTTCTTAGCCTGGTCTGAAGGAAGTTCAGTAATAACCATACTGCAAAGGAATTTTGAAGACAATCATATTGTGCGTGTCTATATATATATATATATATATGATTTGTCTTTCAGTTCATCTCAGTATACAACCAAGGTATGAGTGCCTCAATGGTGTCTCCCTTGTGGTGTGGGCCACAAAGTGTTCAAGTCACAGTATCCTCTCCCTGCTCTCTAAAATGTATAAAGTTCATCACAGTCCACATACAACTTTGAGCTTCCAAGATTACAGTAATACCTTAAAGCTTCAACCAGATGCAAAGAGTCTTCAGCAGAGACCTTGAATGTACCTTCTCCGGTCACTGCCCTTTGGTAGATTTGGAAGAGACCATCTAAAGATCCACAAAGTTTTTTCCCACAATCTACAGAATAAAGAGGGGGGGGAAAACCTGTATAAATAGCAGTAAAAATAAAGAGAGACGGACAGATACATAAGAGACGCTGCACGTTTGCCAAAAGATAATAAACTCAATCAGGAAAGCATCTTTTGGCATAAGGTCTTTTATGAAACCCTCTCACTTCATAGCACTACGCTATTGATATCTATCCATTAGATTACTATAGAAATTAGTCCCAAGACATGGAATCACCATCACAAACAGTACAATCAGATAAGGGATCATTATGCAAAGTGGATATGCAAGAAAAACTAAACATAATCCATCCATGCGTCTTCCCAAAAATGAACATGTCCTTCTCAACTGCATATCTCAAATAAGGTCCAAAAGAGAGAGAATCTTGGAAATAAATTTTCAAGGACTCACATGAGTAACTTAAGTCCCAGATTTAACATCTCATCCATTTATTTGCATATTGAACTTGCTCCTCATGACACTATGCCCAACGGAGATTTTAGAAAAATTCTCCAGAAAGTTACACACCAAAGTGACCTTAAGAATAAAGCTACCAAGCATTATACCTCCATCTTCCTTCGACATACACAAAACAAATGATCCTTCTCTCATCCCGTGCCCTTTACCAAAAGAAATCCTCATCAACTTCCCCACAGATCTACAATGCTAAATGAGATCCTAAACAAAACAAGTAACAAAGGGGGAAATATATATGCTCCTTTCCACCTATCAAGCAGAGCAGTAGGGGAGAGTGTATAGCAGAGTGATGCGGTGTTAGGCACTATCCGCAACTTCAAACCGCACATGCAGTCTTTAGAATTGGCATCCACAATCACAAACCAGGAATGTGAAGTGGTCTGTATGCAGTTTCAAGTGGTGCAGATGCATGCGGTTTTCAAACAACTCTAAATTAAAATCAAGTCCAAAACTAAAATTCAACATCATTTAAAATATAGTAAAATGTAACTTATGTAAGATATACTAAAAATGAAAACATAAAAACTAAATGAATTACATGTAAACATACCATGTTGATATAATGTCTCTTTAATGACATGAAAGAAAAGAAGTTAATAGAAGATAATAGTAATACAAACACCATTATAATGTTAGGGGAGGCATTAATTTTACACTAGAGGAATCATGAATCTTTTTCTCATATATTTAATGTACCAAACCACATGAATCTTCTCAGTGAATGTAAGTTAGGTAGTGTTTGATAAAACTGTGTAATAAGAGCTTATTAAAATAGTGGTTCTGTATAAAATAGAGGCTCTTTTTAAAACAGAGTTTACATGTAAAAGAGTTGTTAGATAACCAATCTATTCTAAATACAATATTTCACTATTTTATCCTTATATCAATTTATATAAATTAGGGTGAGGATAAAAATATTAAATAATTAACTTAAAAAATCACCAACAATGTATAACTAGTAAAATATTTCAAGTCTAATAAAACAAAATAATAATTATGACAATTTTACATAATTACATAAAATATGGCGATGATGGTGGATGGTGGATGGTGGATGGTGGATGGCGGTGGGTGGTGGGTGGTGAGTGGTGGTGGTGGTGGTGGTGGGTAGTGGTGAGTGGTGGTGGTGTAATGAGAGAAGTGAAGTGAACAATTAAAAAAAATGAAATTAAAATAGTGAGGGTAAAAGAGTAATGAGGAGCCTTTTTTTCTAAAAAGGCTTGCCTCATTCTCTTGTATTTTTAAGAGCCAAAAAGAGATTGGCTAAATTTTTATCAAACAATATTGCCACTGCGCGAAAAAGATGGGAGGCCAAAAAAGGTAAAAAGATATAATCAAACACTACATTAATCTCTCCGACATGTTATTTAATCTTTCACTCGCCCCCTTTAAACACAAGTTCAAAGTCATAGCACCAATACTTACTCTTCAATATTATTATTATTTTTTTAAAATAATAAATTATACCATAAAATGAGTAATGCATTAGTGTAGAAAATTAAAATATATTATTTTGTGGTGCGCAGTGCGCTTTTATACTGCAGTTTTACTGGCAGCATCCTCTTCAACAATGCTGCTGATGCGAAAATAATTTTTTTTGCTTTCTATCACTAAGTAACTCTCTCACTAACTGGGTTTGAAAATGCAATGGACCTAGAACTACAACCAAGGGGAACACCAAGATAAATAAGCAAAAACTCCTTAATTTAATAACCAGACAAAGAGAAGTACAGTAGAAGGTCCCCTGCCAATGTTAACCTTGCAAAGGCTACACTTTGGACAAACTGACCCTCATCCCATATACTGCCTACAGTTGAAGAAAAAAGGATGGTACCATCAACAACTTGAACGTGAGACATCCTTCCCCCCTCCCGCCCCACTGCACAACCCTCTATTAAACCACATTGCTCACCACTCTTAAGTATGTTTGTCAAGGCATCAACCACTAAACTAAATAATAAGGGTGACAAAGGATCCCCTACCTACAGTCCCTATAAGCTCTAAAGAAGCTGGTGCAAAAAAAGTAAAGAACCCTTAATCCAACCACCTAACTCCAAAGGCCCTTCTATACATCACTCTATCCAAAAAAACACCAACTAACTCGATCTTAAGCTTTCTCAAATTAATGTGGCACGGGGCTTGTGGGACAAAGGATAATTTCCACACAAACAATGATCACAAATCTCAATCAATTCTAATAATTCAATGCATCAAAAATAATAAAATATATCCATATTTATAATACTCTTAAACAACTCCCCTAACCTAAATTGGATTCTAATAAGATAACTATGAAAATTATCAACTAAGGAAACTAACTAAAACACAACTTTTAATTCATGGGCATCCAAAGCCTTTTATATTGTTCCAACAAACTTTCACGGGCTCGTCCTACATCACAAATCCAACTCAAGAACCGGATCTTTCTCTCCATCATGAAATCATCCTCCACGATGTCTTCCCTCCACAAAGACATTGGGCATTGGGCATATGGAAGAACAACAGAAGCTTTAAACTATTATAAGATTTGGACCAACAAAAGCTTGAACTGGGTATTTCCCCATACATTCCTTTGTCGGCATACTGTCACTATAAATGATTGCCTTGCAATAAAAATATGAAATGTCATATTGATTTCAATCTGGAAGGGGAAACGTGTAACAACTGAGCTTAGATGTAATGCCAAAGATCTCGAACCAGCTAGGCAGAATGAAACTACAAAATGTAAAACTAGCTCACCAACATTATGAACAAGACAAAACACAAAAGCTTGCTGGGGGTGGGAGATGACTGATTATGAAAGTTATATAAGCAAAATTAACTTATTTCAACTTTGGAGGAGAACATCAATATTTATCCTAAGGGTACCCTGATAATCAAGAAATATAGAAAGAAAAGTGAATATCCAAGAATTGAAAATAATAACGTATTGTCGTCAATAAATGCTTGAACAATGTGACTAAGGTGCGATTGCTAGATAGCTAATAATAAAGAAAAGCTGCTCAAATTTTTAATAGAGGAGATTCTATACCATCACAAATGTGTCTAAATGCCAAAGCAGCAGCTGCTGCAGAATCTTCTGCCATACTCATGCCATTAACAAGAATGTCCAAGACAGAAGGCAAGAATGAGATTCCACTGGGTGCAGCATCGAGCCATTTTGAATAGGCTCCAATTGTCAAGCATACTGAAAAAGTAGAAATAGGACAATTAGAAACTAGAAAATATTAAGTTCACTAGATCTTAACCATCAAAAAGAACATATCTAAAAGAAGGGGGGACATTCACGGAGAAGCTTCAGAATGAACCAAATAGATCACTTCGAGAAAGACTTATCCTACTATGTATGAGGAAAAAGAAAAAGGGAAATTATATAATGTAAATAATGGAAAGACATAACCTGTCTGAAGTAGTTGAGGCTGATGAGGAAGCTTAGGTAGCAAAGACATAATCTGCAGAAAACAAACAACAAACAAAAATGCAAGTTAGAGAACTTACACAAGACTATTTCAGAACAAAGATATGGCAACGTGACCAGATTTGTCCAAGAACAGTTAAAATATTAGAAAAGTCTAGATACATTATCCATTAAGAAACCAAAAGAGGGCATGGTAGTATCTCATTCCATAACGAATTTAGAGCAGCATGGACCAAGTAAAAACCTTGCATTGCAACATGTCTTAACAAGAGGAAGTTAAAGGACGTTAAACCTGAGGCATCACTTCGGCTTCAGCAAACGAAACATAATCTGATATAGCCCGGATACAATATAAAGCAGCCTCTGCAGGACGCCAATCACTACGTTCATCATTATGACAGCTATTTACAGCCTAATATAATAACCAAGGAAAATGATCAGAGCCATATCTCATATGATTCGCGTATTAGAACAAAAATATGAAACCTAGTTATAGAAACTAACATCCAATCATTTTAAAGAAGAGAAAATATCTCCATCTAACCTTCTCCCTGGAACCCTAGGATTGTTAACGGGCCAAGACAAGCAGGGCGTTGACTTGTCGAACCGAGCTCGTTTAAAAGTTAAACGAGTTGAGCTGGGCTTTAAACGAGCCTGAGATTTGGTGTACGAACTCGGTCCATTTAATAAACAATACGAGCTCGAGCCGGCTTAAGGTAGCCGAACCTAGTCGAGCTTAAGACAATTCATTTAACTTTTTTATTATAAAAATAAGAAAAATAATTAATAAATGCTAAATGAGTCGGGCTTACTCAAGACGGGTCTAAACAAGCCGAGCTCGAGCCAGACACCTTATTGTTCGAAGAAAATAGCTTACTCAATTTTCATTTTACATGTCGTTTTAATCTTCTTCTTTCTTCAGATATCCCAAGAAAGTGCCTCAAGGTTTCGCTTTCTTTCGACTGTTATTTTGGTAACATCAAAAGTGATTCCACATGATCCACGTGGCTAACAGTGATGGTGAGAATAAGAATGTTCTCCAACCTCTAATTCTAAAGAAGAGAAATGAAAATTGAAAGGTGAAGAAATATATTTGTCCTGGTTCTCATTTTGGTTCAGACAGATGTGTTAATGAGAAAGTGGATTCACCAGGAAAAGAAGACAGGTTTACAGATTGTTATCTTAATAGATTCTTAAGTATATTTACTGAGATTCAAGTTCACATGAGTACGAAATCATAAGACCCATTAAAAATTAATCCGACTCCAGCAAGCTAACAGAGCCACATTGCAAATAATCTAGGACTAACAATTTTTATTGGATATAATTCAAGAATTTTATTAATAGAAAAGAGAGAATATGCAAAAGGGGACTCACTATATAATAGTTGGAAATAAAATTTTAAAAAAACAGTCAAAAAAATTCCAATAGCCATCTTCAACACCAACAGAAATTTCATGATCAAAATATACACTTTAAACTGTATAATATAAATACAAAATCGAAAAACAACTACAGCTAAACATACCTCAACAAGCTTCATGTAAAGAATTTTCAGTGTTGCTTCACCTCCTAAAACTAATGCTGCGTCAATTAAGACATCCGCAACCGCTAGCAACATCATAGAGCCCACCAGCATTGTAAAATGTCAAACATTAAGACTTTCAACATAAAATTACAACGAAAAAGGCATGAACAAAAACATAACTACATCATAAGTAAATGGATTGCAACTCCATTTTTCTTTGGATAAAGTTGTCAGAAAGATGGACAGCTGAAAGATTTTAAGAGCAAAAGTAAGGAAGGTATATAGATTCGAATGGTCATGTATACAGCCAAGTACATTACAACACACAAGGAGTATTTTAGTTAATTGTTAATCAGTCAGCATAGAGAATAACAGATGCTGATGCCCAACTTACAACATCATCACCAAAAACAAGCTAAATGAACAGAAACATGATTAACTTCAAAGAATTTTTCTTTTTTCTTTTTTATAACTGAAACTTCAAACAATTAAAAGGTACACTATATGCAAAAATATTAACTTCTCCCATAGTAAAAAACTGTTCAATACCATATCTAGTCTGTTTGAAATCCTTTTGGTCCTCCTTCGAAAGATCTGAATAATCGTGGGGATATTGAACTCTGAAACTAACCTGTAAGAGCAAAATTAAATAATGTATGAAAAAAACAACTCTTAGTTATAGGATAGTGTTCTTCAGTTATAAAAGATATTCACCAACAAGTTTTTTGTTTTTCCCTTTAAACAAGCAAGCCCTAAATCATCTAAGTACGCGATTAAAATAAATCATGAAATCACACTAATTTGTAAGAAAATTAATTCCTTGCAAAAGAAAAGTCATAAAATAAGAGTATTTACTGTTTACACACGTGAAACAACTGTACCAGGTTAAAGAAAAATGTCTGAAGTTACTGTTTACCAAAAAACTCACCAACGATACAAGTGACTCGTATGATGAACAAAAAACATGCAGCCGACGATTTCTCTCGGCTTCAATCAAAGCTTCGTTACCAAAGGATACATAAGAATCCCTGCAAGATTAGAATTGTTATATCCAACATTTATCATGAAAGCATACCGGAGTGAGAAATCTAGGTGTTACCTTTCAATCAAGCTCATTTGAAGATTGTGCCAGAAATTAAATGTCATGGAAGCAATATCATATTCCGGATGTGAAGTAACTTCTAGAAGTGCATGCACTATCAACATCGATTCATTCGATCCTGATTATAAAGTTGATGTGATCAAATGAATGGTCGATCAGAACAATTGGGAACCTTGTTTGCAGCATACTCACAACTCACAAGACAGAACTCGCAATAGTATATAGTAGTATACATAATAAAGTGCAATGAAATACTTTACGGTGAAAGGCTCTAATAAAAGAGAGGATATGTACCAGTTGCAATTAATTCAACATAAGAATCACCCATGTCAGCAAATAAACGAGCAATGGCCTTTACATCTTCCTCATCCTGAGCATATATAAATATACGGTAAAATCATCTTTACAAAAGACAGCCCTAAGCTTAAAATGTTAAAACTTTAATGAAAATGAAATAACAAACTACTGCAACGAGCCGCAGTGATGGTTAAGGCACTCATCAGCCCAATTATGATTAAATTACTCCCAAGTAATTAATCTTTCCGGTAGTCAGTAGACAGACCCAAGTCTAAAGAACCTAAATCGAAGTTTGAGATTCTTTATGCCTAAGAACTGTTTGCTTTGAAGACGAGGAGATTTTATTCAAATGATAGAAAGTACAATGTAAAGGGAGGACAAAATATCCTCGGCAAGAGAAATTAAAATAACAATACAAGTTGAATAGTCATCACGACTCTCTATGGAGTTAGCCCTCCACTCCCAGTGTAAATTGGTAATCCTCAAAAAACTCCCATCAAGGCCCCAAACAGAAAGCATAAAAGGACACTATCTCAAACCAAGTGAAAACTCATTGACCACCCACAAAAAATTCTTGAGTGCCTCTCAATCTGCACTCCCCATAAAATGTCAAAACAAGCAAACTCACATAAAATCTTTTGATCCTTGCCATCGCCAAACCCCAAAAAACTGTTAATAAGTATTTTTATAAAACTAGAAGGACAAACCCAACAGCTACATAATCAAAATACCACATACATTTCTGAGCCAATGTGTCTATACAATTAAACCATGCATATTGATGTTATTGTCTATTCTTATATATGACATGTCAAGAACCATAGAAAATTGAAAGATACAATCATTCTCTATCACGCAAAAACTTAAGACACTAACAGAAATCAAAGAAAATAATTAAGATGTAAATAATTTCTCAACATTAATCAAAATTTGACTAGCACATGCTTTTTAATACATAAGTGAAGAAATTTTATTAGAAGACAGGGAAGTCTAAGAGAGGAAGACAAGGAGTTCCTTGAATAAGATCCACAATTCAATTCAAAATTTTGATAGGACGGGTTTGATTGAGCCATAGCGGTGTAATTCAGATTAGTTTTATATGCTGGAAGGTAAGAGAGTCGGAAGTTGCTTTTACCTTGGATGCATAAAATGGATATATATATATATATATATACATATATATATATATATATTCAAAAAAAAAGGAGTACGGAAAAATGCATCCTTTCATGGTTATATTTTCCTTCTGCTTTGCACAGTTTTTGTGATGGCTCTGTTATGAAGGTTGATAAAAATATCTCTTATAAAATAACATCACAATCTTGTTAACAATTAAAAAGAAAGTATATGTTTTAATAAAGAACTACAACAACTCCTTTGCTTTTGAGATGGGAAAAGTAAAGTGCCGCCATCCTACATAGATTAAATTTTACATGGCAGAAATATCATGTGCAATTAGCTTCAGCTGACTAACGATTAACGAAAATGTTGTTAAGCACCTAAACAACTCAAATGTTATAATTTGTTAAGGAGTTAAATTGGCTCAAGTATTAGAACAGATACAAGGTTGGAAAACACAAAACTATAATCTGTGTGTGTGTGTGTTGTTCCAAACTTCATTGGGGAAACAAGTCGAGGAAATGACGGAAACCAGTCAACCACTAGGGAAAAAATGATGAACTCCAGAATAAAAGTAAATTCCAAATGTACTTAGCATCAAGCCATAATTAGCCTCCAATTTACCATGTAATTAGGTAGCCCAAAGTTCTTTAGCTGACCAAGTTTAAGATCATGAACTCCACAGATGAATTAAAATCACTGGTTGATGGTTATATCCCAGCTTTAGTCTTGGATTCAGTTGGTTTAGATGCTACCATGTTTAGCTATCCATGATCCATCTTCTTATTTAATATATACATATATGAAAAGAAATTTTATTAAAATAAAAAGACGAATACAAGGAAAGCGGACAAAGGGGCTTCTCAATCCTAAAACAAGTGGGGGATAATGAAAAGCATTACCTTTATAGGATCTCTAAGTTGTGCCTTAAGATTCATAACTTGAGGTACAAGTACTTGAATTAAGGGCATTTGCGCAGACACTCCACCTGAATTTCTTGCAGCTGTGTAATGTATCAATTCGGAAATGACTGAAAATGCAAAGGAACAAAACAAGCATTAGGAATAGTTTAAAAATGTCTTCTTGTACAACAGACATTTTCTTCAATTGCAATATACTAGAGCTACTCCAAATTTAAATTTAACTCCGGAGACCATAAGCCCTTGAACACATACTTACCCCCAACACATATGTACCAAGATCAGGCCACACAGGTTAGTAGTTATAATATTCACATTACTGTAGCTTTTAAACATGAGACAACCTTTTTTGTTGAATTCTTTTTTTTACATATATTAAGGCCAGCGTATTAGGACAAATTTTGACATAGTTTTATTTGGAAAATATTCCAATATTAAAGTTTACACTTCTACAGTTTACTAATGAAAAAAAGAACATCGAAAAAATTATATGCAAGTATGTATATGTAAAGTTGTAAACCTTGGTACTTGGGAGAGGAAAAATATGAAGAAAAAAACAAAAGGCCAATAAAAAATGTAATAAACCTTTTTAAGACGGAGGGTGGGTGTATTATTTTAATACAAATGCGTTTAATCTAATCTAATATTATTTAAGTGGCAAAGACAATCCTATACCTAAATGAGTATAACGTCAGCTAGAGTCAGACGAGTACCAAAATGATGTAATTTACTAGCTCAAATAAAGAAAGTACTTGATGATGTATGCCTAGTGATTAATTAAAACCCACAACATAACTGGAATTCTTAGTCCTATGATGTACTGTTTATAATGGTTGGTGAAGAAGTTTAGAAGACCCACAAAGACATGTAAATCAAATTTCAGTAAACAGAACATTCTCTATGTCACTAGTACCGTTTACTGATGCCTCTGAAAGCACATCAGAATTCAAGCTGGAGAGAGATGTAAGCACCAATGGGTGTGAAGCAAGTGCAGATGCAGGGATCCTGGAAACAATATTCATCATATTCACCAGTGTTCAGAAAAATGATGCAAGATGAAATTACATAAGATCAACGTAATATAATCCACAACAAGAAGAAATCATTAAAAAAAATGAATAATATAAATGTCAGTTTCTTTGGAATGCAAGAGAGATCCAAGAGAGAGAAATTCATCCTTGCACACCAACACATAAGGAGTAATACCTATGCCTCAGCCGAAGCCAAGAAGCAAACGCCTCAAGAACCTGCCAAGTAATCATATTATTAGAAATCCATATGAAGAAGATAATTTGAGAGAACATACCCAAATACCACTTTACCTAATGATGGAAGTGCTTCATTTAAATTAAACAAATCTTACTAGATAATAATATGAAGCAGAACATCACAAACAAACACAGTTGAGAGAGAGAGCAACTAATACACCATTAGAATAAGTTGTATGTGGTCAGCCAACATGATGCAAGGAGATTACAAATTTTAGGTTCACAAAAGTGGAAGCCAGCATGGTACAAAAATGGCTAGTGACATTCTCTAAGCAATATATAATCTTAAATATCTATGAAAATTAAAAAATGTTGGCCAAATTAAATTAAATTCAAAAGGTGGTTGCTCACTTATCAAAAAAGAAAGTGGATATTCCCAAGCATAAGCTATATAGCAGATATCACTAAGTTCTGGAAATGTATAGAGATGTGGTCTCTAATAAAATAGTACAAGCCCAAGGAAACAACAAAAAGAAAAAATCACCTGCTCCTTAAGTTCATTAATATTCAAGCAAGCAGTCAGGATGCTGAGAGCAACTTCAATAGCAGAAGCTAGTTCTTTTTCAAATTGGCGGCGTCTATCAGGACGAGCAGCTATCTTGTAGTTGAATACTTCCTGATTGTTGAAGACAAAGCAGTTATTAATGATTTCCAAAACACAGAAAATATATATGTATATATATATAAACACACACACATGATCTGGAAGCCAATACGTATAGGCTGTTATACTCTTATCTTGGCCGTATACAAATGCAAAGGTACAACATAAAGCAACCTAAATGTTTTCACAGTTAGCTTGGAAACTAGAGTTAAATTAATTTATCGATCATATCAAAATATTATCAACCTGCAGTTTAAGAGGAATTTTCTTTGGATAAGAAAACAGAAGTTTGTTGAAGAAGAAGTGTGAGAATACAGCTTACCATGACAAGGACCAACAAAAAGAAAATAAAAGAAAAAGACATAAAACACGAAAAACAATGAAGGGATACGAGCATTCAATAAAAGCACTCTAAGAGTTCATGCTGCTGAGAAGTTAAGCTACACAAAAAAGGTAAAAAACAACCTACCACCTGAAAGATAAACTGAAAAGATATCGTTTTATTTTGTAAGTTGGAAGAGCTCCATTTATGCTTTCTTGCATTGTAAGGATGGGGAGAGTTGTTTTCTTCAAGGATGGAGAAGTTCAAGATGCTTACCTCTTCCACCAATTACGAAACATCAATTGTTGAGTTTATCGATTGATGCAAGTGTTTAATTTTTAGTTATTTAGCTTACTTTTGTTGTTGAATGCCTAGGATTTAACTCCTAGTTCATGTAAAAATTTAACAACAACAAAATTAAATCCTAGGCATTCAACAACAAAAGTAAGCTAAATAACTAAAAATTAAACACTTGCATCAATCGATAAACTCAACAATTGATGTTTCGTAATTGGTGGAAGAGGTAAGCATCTTGAACTTCTCCATCCTTGAAGAAAACAACTATCCCCATCCTGAGGCACTTGCATGGTGATAATCAGACGACATTTTCGAGACCGAAGGGATTGAACAATCTAGAATAAGATCCATTCTTACAAAGTGTGACCCCTTTATATAGCCAAATACCAACATCCTCCGGTTGATCTCCACTGGTACAACACCCCTTAAAGGGAAATCCTCGTCGTCCATTGATACAATGTGGTGGTAGTGGGGGAGAGAGGAAACATATAGCAAGAGAGGAGAATAGTGGGAAAGGAAGGAGTTGAACAAATGTTCACGTCATTGGGTGTTTATTAGCCTAGAATTTTTTAGTGAACTATGAGGTGTGGATGGAAAAATAAGGGATGCAACTAGCCCCCATCATTTCTTAATGTAAACCATTCCATTGAAGGAATTTGTTGGCTTCATTCACTAATTTCCTTCTTCACACTTACCCTTCATCATAATCACAATACTTAAAACATGACCGTGGTTAACATGGAGTGAACTTCATGGTACACTTCATATTTAATATAGTGCTGACACACAGGCGGAGAGATCACTCTCTCGCCTGCGTGTCAACACTGTATTGGGCATGAAATCGGATACTTAAAACATGATGAACATAAAATGTTAGCTTCCATAATCATACTTAAAACATGATGAACATAAGTTTGAACAAAAAACTGTAAAAAAAAATATATTTTTTATTAAAAAAAACACTGTATACAATATACTTTTTACAGTGTTTTTTCAATAAAAAATATGCTTTTTTTACAATTTTTTGTTCAAACTTGCTCTATTATTTTTTATTTATTATTCTGATAATTGTGGTAAAAAAAAAAATTGAAAAAAAAAACATTATATCATATTTAACGTCTGTACATTTTGTACCGGACCCCCCCCTCGACCCTCACAGACACACCTTTAGTTTTCATATCTCGTTCCAAATCAAATACTAATGTTACTTGAGTGGGAGAATAATTCAATGTGAACTCTAAATATGATACACCCTATAATTATAATCCACTGTATATAAAGAACATTTTTTAAATTCAGTGAGGGACTCCGTCCCACTTGAACCGCCAACCCCGCTTTTTGCTTTTTTCCTTCCATGTTCGGCCACCATGATTAGGTTAAAGCATTAAAGACACTGTTAAAGGATGCACTAGATAAAAATAATTTGACAAGATTCCATAATAAGGGCAGTGAAATTTAAAGAAGTAGTGACCTAAGTGATTGTTTCATACTTTGATTTGAAAGAAAACATGAAAATTTATCCATAAAATGCAAAAACAGAAATGAAATATACCTCAGGCAAGACTCTGAGTAGTTCCAGAAAACTTGGTATAACTTCAGGATGAGAATTTATTTCATCCCTAAGCCAATTCACAATACCCCCATCTCCCCAATCTTCTGCAGGGACATGGACAGCCAGTGCAGCTACTGCAAGACTAATCTACAAAGAGAGATATTTCAGTACAGAAGAGTGTATGCTGCTTGTGCTCGCATGTTTGTATAAAGAACTCTTCCAAAAATACCTGGGTTCTAACTTTAGGAGGGCCCTTGTGAAAAGTTTTCAATAAGCTCTGCATTGGTGTCACAGTAACAAACAAGTCTCTATGAGCTAAGCACAAGGACATCAAATGATTTTTTAAAAAGAAACATGCAATTCATATTTACAAGGAGAAAGAGAGTGGAGTTGAGCTCCCTTCAAAATAAGTTCTCCTTGAAAATAGGTATACCAACAAAAACTGAAAAACAAACACAAAGTTTTCAAACATAAAACTAAAGACCAGGTTGTTGCAACTTTTCAGGTCTAGAAAACTGAACCAATTTCATCAGTATCTAAATTAAATTGCATGCACCCAATCATTATTATTAATCCTCAAAAATCTTCATAGCTGCTGTGAAAATTACAAAAAGAGCAAAACAAAAAATGACTTCCTGTATGCGTGTATATGCATAAGCCCACATTTAGGGCAGGAAAGGGATCAAATTTATAGTTCAGACAAGGGCCTAAGCAAACAATTTTTCATCTGTAGGCTTTACCTCACATTCAAGAAATATTTCATTTCCTTAGTTCACCGAGGGTTACAAGTTACAATCCCATATATGGTGAAAGACCAACTTATTAAAAAAAATGGTGAAAGATACTATAATGTTAGAAAATGTAAACATACTATAATGCTGATAAAATAGTATTTATCTAGAAATAAAATTAATTTAATGCTGACCAAATTTCCTCAAGTTTGAATTAAGCATATAAGGTATCAGCACGAATGAATATGGATACTCACTCACATTTAAAGAATCCCTAAGTGGACGAAATGCTTCAGAAGGTAATTCTTCAAAATCTCGTTGTACCTATTAACCGAACACAAATGGCGCAAAACTTAAATTAAGATGGATGTGTCAATAAAATGAAAATCCATGAATTACCAATAATAGAACACACTAATAAACCCACACAGGCCTAAGATATAATATAAAACTAAGCTAACTCTTACAGAATAATGCCCAGTTCAAAGAAGAAGGAAAATATTACCTTGCTTCTGAGAGTTTGGGAACAAAATATCAAAGTTTCTAGATTGCTACTAGCATCGTGAAGTAAATTATCAGAGACCTAAACGAAAAAAAAATGTCAATAACTTTTAAATGAACATATTCGATGTCAAAAAAAGCTCAATTAATGAAGATAACTGTCTCAACAGAGAAAGACTTAAGATCCACAACCAAATTAGAAAAAGTTTAGACAAGAAGTTTAGCCGTAAGTGGTATCTGAAGGTCCAGATCGAGACGGACTAAAGAACAATAAGAAAGATATGGCATTACAATAAGATCCAACTCATCCAAAAAAAAATTAACAAAAGAAGATCCATATATTATGCAATCTTAGAAGAAGAATCAATTCGGAACATGCATTCTCGAAGAGGGATCAGCTATAAACAACAAAAAAGTGTAAACCACGCTTCAGAAAGTTGAATGATGCTTTATTTCTTGAAATATGCAGTCTAGGAGAGATCAACATAATATGCATCCTTTAGATACCATACCATAACTTTGCCACTGTGCTACAAAGCCTACAATAACTATGGGAAAAAGACCAAAAACTAAAAAGAGTAAACAAAGAACTTCGAATTACGAATTTGCTAGAACATATTCCTCCACAAGACACAAGGCTTGGCGATAAAGCAAATCAACAAATTATAAAGATTTTCCATTACCATTTGATTTAGGAAATTGATATTTCCACGTCATTTTTTGATATTTCCACACGTAGGGCCCACATATTAGCTAATGTGTCGAATTTTTATTGGCTAATATGTGGGTCATACATGTAGAAATATCAAAAAGTGATGTGGAAATATCAGTTTCCTTTTATTTAATACAAACATATGCTTTTATTTTTTATCTTGTTGGCTATACTACATTTCAAATCTTTAAACTCCCGGTCAGAAAAGCCCTTCCATCACTTTCTTTTTACACCCTTCCATCACTTTCTTTTTACACCAGGAGAGAGCACAAGGAACCAATCACTCATCACTAAACCTTCCTTCTCTCAAAATCTTTAATTGATTATATTGGCTAATCAACCACAAGAAAATCAATAACATAGCCACTTGAACCTTGAGTTATGAGTGATTTAGCTCCAGATAATAAAAACAAGGTCCATGTGTTTCAACCCGGCAGTCATCCAAGGATTATTCACCACCAAAGCCTTCTTCATGTCTTAATTTCAAATATGCTCTAAAGAAACTAATGCATCACTGGCTAAAACAGGAATCCGCAAAATAATTTGAAGAGAAGGCCTAAAGCTTTTTTTCAAAATCCTACAAGGCACCGATATGGGGGACAACAATTTCCCGAGAACCAAGATGCCATAAGCTAGGGATACACTTAATTATATATACTTTTAAGAAATATAAATATATTTCCATAATAAATACAAGAAAGTTGTGAAAAAACGCTAGACGTTATATGGTAAACTTATTTAAGTCTAGCATTTGCATTTATAACATAGCAAAAATATAGGAACTAAATATTACGTCGAAAGTACGATAAATCCTAGCAAGATTCAAAAAATCAAAACAAACAAAAAAATGTGTCCCCAGTGTGTCCTTACGTGTCTGAAATTCAACAAATTTTAAGAAAAAATGTCGGAATCAACTGGACGTGTCTGAACATATTCAAGGTGTGTCCAAACCTAGAATGACCCAAACACTAACTCGTTGAACTTAGGGAAGTGTTTGTGCTACATAGATCATACCCGACTCTTGCTAGGTTCATTGGAGTAGACACTTAAATAGGGCCCACTAAAGTTTTTTAATAGGGGCAATGTTACCTGGTTCTAGGTTCTAGTCTATGAATAAGAAGATAAAGATACACGTGAACCTATAGGAAGAGTCGAATGCATTCTTTTTCCTAACCTAGCAATTTTCGAAGGTTTCAACTTTTCTTCTTGCTATGTAAAATGAAGATATTGACACAAATGGTATAATCCTTCATGCAAGTTCTTTGAGCTCCTACATCCTGTCGGACTTTATCATCACATGTTACCCTTCTTTTCTAATCCTCATCTCAAATTTCAAAAAAAAACAGATTAGTTCTGAATTTCATAATAAGAATTGAAACTATTAGAACTCAAAAGATGTTAAGTATTGACCACAAATCCCTAGTCCAAAAAAACATGCAAAAAATAATTTAAATATCCCGAATCCCACATTTGCATTTTAGAATTTGGAAATATCTTCAAGAAAAAATAGTTGAGTAGAACTTCATACCACTAGACAATTCACCTGAGACTTCAAATAAATAATCACCACTGAATATTGAAATCCAAAATTTTTACTTGCAGTGTTCTGAAATTCTTAGCAAAAGCCAAACTAAGTATAAAAAATATGAAAATACAATTGAACATTTGATAATTCCTGGTTTATACTTTATATTGATAAATTACTAAACCCATGCTCGAAAAAACTTTAGAATAATAAGCTAAAAAATAAATTCAGAAAATTCAAGCTCAATACATATCAAGTTTGTACGAGTTCTTACCACTGAGAACCTGGAAGAGTCGGAAAAAAATAAGTCAAAAACTCCTTAAAGGCAACTAATCCAATTGCCTCGGAACTATACTTATTTGTTTCAAAATTTGTAACAAATATCAACATACACTTATACAAGCAGTTTGGACTTGATATACGCGTGTTCATATATACATAAATATGTATATACACGTATGGGGAGGTAGGGTGATGGATAAACAAAGATCGAGTTGAAAATTGAACGGGATATGTTGTACCTGCCAAGCATCGATAGTTCGTTGGAACTCTTGAAGCCATCGATCGGCTTGCAAGCGAACGGCATCGTCTGGATGATGGTAGAGTGCGTTTAGGGCTTCTTTCACTGTGTTCTGAAGCTCCATGTTTCCACAAAAATCGTCTAATCCCAATCGTAATGTATAGATATAGATATAGATATAGATACAGATACAGATACAGATACAGATACAGATATATATATATAAGGATAGTGAAATTTCAGTATTAAGTTTTTGGACTGTGAAACATGTTTTTGGCGCCCCCAGTTAAAAGGGTTATGATTTAGTCGGCGACGGCAAAGTAAGCAAGTACTCCAAGATGCAAATATACAGCAGCCGTTTGATTTTATATATCTATCTGTATTTTCACAGTTGGTCAATTTTTATTATTACTATTTGAATTTTGGAAAAGACCTCGGCCTACCCTGTGATATAATAATATATAAGAGTACATTTATCAACTCCAATAACTATATTTTCGTATTATCTTGTCAATCAATATCAGATAATCTTGATTCATAGGTAAGAGGTCAATTTTTGTATCTATAGGAAGTGGTTAGCATAGAGTTTATTTTTGAATAAGTTGATCAATTAATTAATAGAATACTGATATGCAGGCGAGATTGTATGTGTGTCAGTATTTTATTGGCCAATTAACTAACTTACCAATAAAATAACTTCATACTAACCGAATTCGTATCTCTAATATGTGTGTCCTCATCAATTATTTAACATCATAAATTTCAGGTTTGATTTCTAAATTTCTAATTTTTAGAGTTAAGGAATCATTTTGTGCTATTTATTATATATATATATAGAGAGAGAAGAAAATGATTATACACTGTCTTGCAATTTTTGTTTGTACACAATCTCTAAAATGAAGTCGTTTTGAAAATTTGTTTAAAAAAACACGGATCACGCTCCCAAATCAAAAATCGCGCACAAAGCAAAGCCTCCAAAATCAGAAATTGCATGAGGGCTTCTCTTATCTCAAATCGTCATTGTCATCCCCACCGAGGGTGGACACATTTGGACTAGGATGGATTGACAAATATTTTAGCTCAACCCAATATTGAATACATAATATCCAAGTAACCCATCAAGTACAAAGCCCAAATGACAAAACCCAAATGGCATGTCCATGGTCCACCACTATCATTAGACGCAGCAAGCGCCAAAGCACTGTGAAAGTCGTCGTCAAAATCAAAACCGAGAACTTTGGTAGATTTTTTCAACCCACGAAAACCAGAACTTTTGGCGGGCCAGACCCGTAAAGCTTCGGCTCGACCCGTTTGTGCTAAGCAAATAAAACCCAAAAAATAGGCATAAAACTACTTCGGCCCGCGGACCCGCCTGTTAAAACCCGGGCTTTGGGCTTCCATTTTTTGCCCGCCAAAACCCAGGTCATTTTGGGCCGGCCCAGCCTGTTTGCCAGGTCTAACTATCATTTTTAGCAGGAATAGTTGAATTCTAGATTTAGTGATGGAGTATTGGAACTTCTTATACTTAGCTCTGCTTTAGAGCTGAAGGACAACTTTAAATCATTCAAAGTTGATGATATTTGCAAGCTTGCTGAGAATTTTTGAGATGTCAGTTGAATCATTATAAAATTGATGCGCTCCATCCATCGTCGGAGCTTTCAAAATATGTATACCATCACTGAATTTTGTCGCGGATTAGTTGAAACAAATAAGTTGTAGCATTATAATTTGATTGATTCGTTTTTTTTTACTCTACCTGTTTTTCATTGCCACGACAGAACGAGCATTTTCAGGTATGAAACATATTAAAATTGGTCTTCGCAATAAAATGGAAGAAGAGTTTTTAGCATATTCTATGATGATATATATTGAACGAGAGCTTGTTGAAGATATCGATTCAGATTTCATAATAGACGAATTATATTCTACAAAACATAGAAGGATGCAGTTTAAATAGTGTGTTTTGTTATACTTTTTCCTTACATGTTATGTATCTTTGAACCTTACTACTATGAATGATTTTGAATTTATGATTAATCTTGATGGGGATAATTTATTGTGTATATAGTTGGTACTTGGTAGTCCGGTACGAAAAAAAAATCTCGCTCCACCTTGATCCCCACTATGAAGTTCACCCGCGAGGCTTTCAACTCTCGCGTCTCTCGAAGACGCACTATGAACTTTTTCGCCTTGTTTTGTTACTCAATTAACATAGCATCTTCTAGTTGTTTATGTATAGTTTTCTTACATCAAGTGGAAATTTCGATCCCCATATACTCGAACACACAAGGTGGGCATTGGCTAGAACTAAAGAAGAACATAGGTTTTGAACTACAGAACTAAAAATGTGAAAATTGAATTATGAGCTGTATCAATTTCAATTTTACTCAGCATTTTATCTGTTCTTTGTTCTGTGAATGGATTCGTCATTTACAACACTGGTGGTGGGATTGTGGAAGGAAAATTGAATGTTCATTTTGTCGATTATATATGATAAATATAAATATTAAACAATTAATATAATTGTAATACGTCTATTTATTGTCACAACATTTAAAATTTAGTTGTCAACTTTAGCATTACTTTCACATACAGTGTTTCAAATAATATTTTAGCTTTTTCTATTCAATTTTGTTTTGTTTTGCATCATGTCCAAATATCCTATTCAACCGCATAATCATGTCTTTATCAATATACAATGGCACATACGCGTTCACAATTTAACTATATTAATATTCAGTGACATGCGCGTTGCATTTGTAAATAATTTAGGATAAAATAAAAAGTTTATAAATTTTGAAGGATTGATAACAAAAAAAAATTAAAAAAATTGCTCACCCCGGTCCTGGCTATATATATATATATAGTCCATTTTCTATGTTGGTGCGGACCAATTTTAATGACGGACAAAATCGTCGCTAAACTGGTCACCATAGAGTTTGAACCGGACTATAGCAATGGTTATACATTATCGCAACGATTTTCAGACCATGTGCGGACGAGTTCAACCATGTTATCTTTTCCTCTTTTTTTTTCCTTTTTCTTTTTGATTTAATATAATGTGTTTTTCTATTTGAAACATCACATGATTAATTTCCTTGTTTTTAAAATAATGTAAAGCTTAATGTAATGGTAGAAGTGCAATTACTCAGGTTAAGTTATTTAGTGGTATGTAATGTTATTTGTTTGATAGATAAATTATATTATCGTAGTTAAATAAAATTAATATACTTCTTAACATGTGTTAATACAAGTATAACTAATCAAATCAAGTTTATTAACTATATTTGTAATTTCAAAGGCATGTAATGATAACATGATCTCAACCAGTGACATAGTTATATAGGGTAGCAGTAAACATAAAATTAATTTTGATCAATTAACACTATATATATATATAGTGTCGACGCGCAGGCGGGATGTGATATCTATTTGCGTGTCAACATTGTATTGGTCAGTTGACCAACTTATCATGAAGTTAACTTTATGATAACCAGATCCGATATATAAGGAGTTGATGGGGCCAACGCTCCCTCTATAATTTGGCAAAAAATAGTTTTAAGTTTTAACCGAATGCAGCTGTGTCCTTTTAAACATTACCCTATTGATTTTTTTTAAAATAAAATAAAATTTTAAAAATTAATTAATTTCAGTTTAATTCCATTATTTTCAGACGCGACTTTTAAAAGAAAAAGAAAAAGACGAGTAAATGTTAATCTGACTTATATATTTTCATTTAAGTGTAGATTGAGCGGAAGAATCCACATAAAGCATGATAGTAAAGAATCACGAGTATGAATTGGGTAAAAATTATGGACTTTGTCTGTAAAAATTAAGTAGCAAGAGGTGTTGAAGCTGTAATTTTTTGTGCATATATATACAGGGCACCTTAATTGTTAAAATTGAAAGAAACTTGAAGAAGTATTATGTGAATGGGGTTTGATTTTAAAGGAGAGGAAAAACAGAGGATAGGTTAAATTTGGTATTGCCACTATCTATCTCTTTAACTTCAGATAGATATTTTCTAAATTTGAATCCTCAGGTCAGTTTCTAAAATACCTTCACATTAGACATAATCCTCAATTTTCTTAATTAATTGTGAAAAAACGGGAACAGATATAAACCACTTACCAAACACACTCCATGTACTAGAGCATCAAGTTTTTCCAATTTCGTTGGGAGGCCTGCATTCCAGTTGACGTCTATTATACATGTAGGCTATCTTTCTATAATCATGAATTTAGGACTATTTAATGCCGGTTTTTATCATCATAATTCATAATATAGTGGTTGTTTTTTCAGCACATGAAAAGTTATCATAAATTACAAGAAACACATCCAAACAACATGGCAGTGGGCACCAAATATTAACTAATTGAATACATGTCTGTAAGTAGCCATTACAAAATTAAATAGCAATCTAATTATCCAAACAACAAAACTAGCAAATTAACATTCATACGACCTCCTTAGAATCCAAAATTAAAGATCGACACCAAAGAGTGCCAAGATAACATGATTACAAATGAATCAATAGCAGCAACAGCAATAGCAGACTCGCAGCAGCAGCAGCAGCAAGTCAGCACTCTCCTGTGTCACCCCAAGTTGAAGACCAGCAGGAGCTATCACAAGGGCTATCATGCTGTCAAAATGGAAAGTGCACTACCTCACTTGAAGTTTACTCAAATTCTAATTTGTTAATACATCCCTAAACAAGCATAACATGTAATCAACATAGCATAACATATATTTGTCTAGTTTTATACATAACATATATTTATCCTCTTTATCTAGGTTTAACAACATACCCATCAAACAGGTTATATTTTTTTCTCAGCAGCCACCTCCATAGACAAATAAATATCCTAGATATTCTCATACCAAGCTGCACCCAACAAGTGAATAGCAACTAATATCAAAGATAATTCTGAATGTTTGCCCAGTCATTTCACACAATAATTTGTATTCAACTTTTGGCAGAAGATAGAAATTACAAGGAGACTTTTTTTTGAGTTACCTAAATTTTGCACTATATAGATCTAATGAGGACAAAAATTAGTACACAGAGAAAGTCCAACACCAAATATTAAAGTACAAATCTTGATTACGAATCAAATCATCCTTCTGAAATTCACAAACACTAGCACTAGAAAGTAGTTAATTTTGTTTCTTTTGTGTGTTCATAGTATTGAATATTTGAAAAGGTCACATGCAAAATAAAAAGAGGTCACATAATGATAATAGTGTGTATTGCAATTGTAGCAATTTTGTTGTGTGATCCATAGATAGAGTGAGGGGAGTTTATAATCTTACTTTAGATATTTGAGATACAAGACCCCAAGAAGGGAATTCCAAAAGCAAACGTACAAGCACTAATCATTATTATACCATGATTATTTGAGTAATTATGAGCTGGAATTATGATGAAAAACATGTTAAGGGATTGTATCATCTTCAACTCTGTTCTCAGCCCAAAAATATATTATCATGGTTTGCAGACTTGGGTAGGCAAAAGAACAAGGACATGATTCTCATCATGTATATAACTTGTTAACAATCTGCCAAAAAACAATTTAAGAAAAAGAGAAGAGCGTCTCGGCATAAAAAAGAATGAAAAACAAATTCCTGATCCAACATCTTTGCTCCTCTTTAGTTCTAAACATAAATGCTTTCCTCTCTTTTGCAAATTGCACAACTATGAAATATCTAGCAGTAGCCACCAAACACACAAATACGGAACTATTATAATTCAATAAAAATGATCATTTCAATTTTCAGGTGCAAGATATTTTCAACTAGTTTTAATACTTATTCCTATAAGTACATTATTGAACTACTACTGATTGTCTATTTTACTTTCTTTACTTAAATATAATATCCTTTAAAGTAATTTAATCTTCAAGAACAGGCTTCTGCATACATAGTTCAACTACTAGTCGTATTACCAATGGCATGTTACACTTGGTAATGGCGGAAACAGTTGTCCCCGACTTAAAAAACATGAATCAACTATGTAAAAATACATTACACGATGCCTCAGTACCAAAGTTGATTCATTACATAGGAGCATTTAGGATTTCAAGCTGCCACCTTCAATTTAATCCAATTAATTTTCAAACAGCAGAGAAATGTACCTTCAACCAGGTTATTATTTCTTCCTTATGTTCTTTGTCCAACGGAGCTAACAATAACTAATGCACCATTAACTAAGATAAATTCCATCAATACCTGCTAAATCTGCATATAACAAAAGAAAATAAACGTAATCAGTTGGTACCGGTTGCATCTTTGTTTGAGAAATGAGGTAAGTCTCAAAATCAATTGCATCTCTACTCTACCCAGAGCTCAATTGATCACGATATAAAATAAATAAAAAATCAATTACTGCTTGTACTGTTAATATATATATATATATATATATATATATATATATTTAATTATTACTAGATTTAGAAATGACCTCTAACACCTATTAAGGCCCAAAAATGAAGTAGGAAAACTTCCTTATTTTATTTTATTTTCCTTTCATGTTCATATAGTTCGACACACAAATCAAATCCTTTATTTCTTTATGAAGGTCTTTTTAGTAGCTAAAATTACTAAAAAAACATACTGTGGAGATAGTTCACAAAATTTTATTCAGAATTCATAACAGAGACATAAGGCTAAAATAGGATGATCTATTCATTCATGAGATAATTCTTCATAATGGACATAAAGCATTCCATACAGATATTGCTAAACTAGAGACTCTAAACTTGTTAATTAAGGTCAGGAAACATTGTTGTCAATTAGAAACAGAAGTTTCAAAATAAAGAGACAATTTTTAGTAATATAATCATAAATCTAGCAATAAATTGGTTACAAAGGCAAATTGTGTTTTTATAAAAACATGCACGAGGAAGCTGTAAAGCTAAAAATTGACAACTTTGCACTAGAAAATAATCACTCAAACTTATATCTGGATAATTGCATGAGCAGCTAAGTTTTCACTACTACCTTCTAAAACTAAATAAGTCCCAATGTTTCAATAAGACAGTTGCCAAAATTACTCCAATAATTCATCCAAAATACAAATATGAAAAATCACTTTTTGGCATCAACAAATAGCTAAAAGAATGATGATCCAATACAAAAATGATGAAGACGACAAAACAAATACACAAATAAATTGAAAAAACATAAGCTTACCAGGAATTTCTAGTTGAGTTGAGCAGAGGAAGAAACAGACTGAAAGTTTTTACCCTTCTCGTTTTCAGTCTCATTATTGAAGAAGTCCTGAAGAGCAATCATCTCAATCTTGTTGAATTTCAAGCTTTTAATTGCTTTAGCAGTGGCCAATGCTCCAGCAACGGTTGTTATTACAGGAATCTTGTAAGCAAGAGCCATCCTTCTCAACTGCAGTCCATCAATTTGGTCAAGCATGTCACCTGAGCTTGTGATCACCATCAACTGAATCTGACCATTAGCAAGTATGTCCCCAGCATGTGGCCTCCCTTCATGCAACTTCAACACTCGCTCCACTGGGATGCCATCTAATTTAAGAACATGTGCTGTTCCAGAAGTTGAAACAATTTTGAAACCAAGCTCAAGAAAGGCCCGGGCAATCACGGAAAGATGGGGCTTTGTCAAGTCATTTAAGCTAAGGAACAAGGTTCCTGAAACTGGCAACTTCTGCCCAGCAGCTATTTGGGCTTTGGCAAATGCAATTGAAAACTCGTAGTCAATACCCATTACCTCACCGGTGCTACGCATCTCAGGACCTAGAAAAACATCACAGCCTTGAAACTTTTCAAATGGCAGAACGGCTTCCTTAACTGCTACATGCCTTGGGATTACCTCTCTAATGAAACCTAGGTCATGAAGAGACTTCCCTGACATGACAAGAGAAGCATATTTAGCCAATGGGTGCCCAATTGCCTTGGATACAAAAGGGACTGTACGGGATGCACGGGGGTTTGCCTCAAGCAAAAACACCTTCCCAGATGCTGTGATTGCATACTGACAATTCATGAGTCCGCATACATTTAGCCTCTTTGCCAATTTTTTAGTCCATGACCTAATGGTTTCCAAGCATGAAAGCGAAATGGTTTTCGTTGGTATCATGCAAGCTGAATCACCCGAATGTATCCCAGCCTGTTCAATGTGCTCCATTATCCCACCAATCACCACATTACCATGGGAGTCAGCAAGTGCATCAACATCAATCTCAATCGCATCAGTTAAATATTTATCAATGAGGACAGGGTTCTCGGGGTCCACCTCAACAGCATTTCCAAGATAGATCACCAGTTTGTCATCACTATAAACAATCTCCATTCCCCGGCCACCTAAAACATAAGAAGGTCTCACAACAACTGGGTATCCTATGTCTGACGCGATGGCAAGAGCATCAGCTTCACTCTTGGCAATGCCTCCTTTTGGTTGCTCGATATCTAGTTCATTAAGCATTGCATTGAACCTCTCCCTGTCCTCAGCAGCATCAATAGAATCAGGCGATGTACCCCAAATCTGAACATAGCCACCACTGGCACATTCAGGCTTGCACTCATCTAAGTACTGCTGAATTGGAAGAGCTAGTTTTAGCGGGGTTTGACCTCCAAACTGCACAATGATGCCATCAGGTCGTTCCAAGTCGATGATGTTAAGAACATCTTCAACTGTAAGAGGTTCAAAATAAAGACGGTCGCTGGTATCATAATCTGTAGAGACTGTCTCAGGATTTGAATTCATCATGATTGTCTCATAGCCTGCATTCTGCAACGACCAATGAAAATAAAGTTAAAATTGTACAGGATGCATAAATGTGAGTACAACCCAAGTTAATCATGATGGAGCATCAATGTTGTGTACAAAAGAGTTTACATGAATATAATCAGACATCTATCCAATATACAAGTGGGAGGACTTTTGTTTAACTGTTTATTTATTTATTTAGTTATTCGATAAGTATATTACTTGAGTAACTGACTAACAGTCTCCTTCTGCTCTTTTGTAATTTTATGCTATTAGAGTGCAAATTGCCCTTTTATGGACCTTTTATAAAATACTATAACCAATGATTTTACATGTATATATAGACACAGTCTGATGCATACATGCAATACTCGTAAATAGTGTGCTTATAGGAAAACGAAGAAATAATCTGAAAAAACAATTCCTGGGATTTCTAACTTAGGACACTCAAATTCCACTATTGATAATTCTCTTGCTCTTTCCAGTGCAAAAAACTTTTATATAAGACATTCCTTTTTTCTTAATTTATGCAGTAAGTCCCTTTGCCTATAGGTTGTCATATCTGTACACGGTGACACATGAGCTAATAAAATCACAGGAGATGGATGAAATTCCAACATTGACAATTCCTCTTGCTCTTTCCAGTTCAAGAGAACTTTGATAGAAGATATTACCTTTATCTTCATTTTTAAGATTTATGAGAATAAATATACATTTATTCAATTAAATGTGATAATCAGAATGTGCAATTGTTCCTATTTGCTGCATCTAAGCATGTACATGTATAAGATTTGAAGAATTATATAATCAATAAATATTATATCGAAAACTGGTATCTCATCCAAACAGTTACAAGAACGTACAAACCTGAAGGGCAAAGGATGCATGGCAGCAGCAATAGTCAAATTCAATTCCCTGGCCAATTCGATTTGGTCCTCCACCTAATATCAAAACCTTTTTCCTCTTGGTGGGAGCTGATTCGCATTCATCGTCATAAGATGAGTACATGTAAGGAGTGTCAGCCTCAAATTCTGCCGCACATGTATCAACTCGCTTATATGCTGGCTTGACACCTAAAGACAGCCGTTTTGAGCGAACTTCTTTTTCAGAGGATTTTGTTATGAAAGCTATCTGCTTATCACTGAAACCTCTTTTTTTCACTTCATAGAGCTCATCCCTCGTCAACTGAGACAAATTTTGAGTCAAGAGGTATTGTTCCACATCCACCAACTCCTTAAGTTGAGTGAGAAACCATTTGTCAATGTAAGTCAGCTCATGAATGTCATCCACCTTCATCCCCCTCTTCATTGCAGCATATATGGCATGAATTCGATCCGGGTTAGGGACCCGGAGATTGTACTTCAACTGGTCCAAGTCCCAGTCCATCTCCTTGACCTGCGCGCAACCCCATCCAGAGTAGCCACATTCCAATGACCGAACTGCTTTCTGAAAAGACTCCTGGAATGTGCGACCTACTGCCATGGATTCACCAACAGACTTCATCTGAGTTGTCAGTATTGGCTGAGAACCTGGGAACTTCTCGAATGCGAATCTGGGTATCTGCATGTGAAACAAGAAACAGTGAAATCTCAGACAGGAATCAGACATTAAATGCCAAAAGAAACTGAGTAACATATATATAAGAAATCTGAACATGTTGTTTAAGTAATAGGTTAGCTCCTTTCGAATTTCAACAAAACCATAACACTAGTCAATCTAACCTGCACTTTTAAACCCCCCATTCAGAGAAGATAATTTTGATAGAATTACCCAAAAGCAATAAAAGCATAAGACTGTTCACAAATCAATATAAGAATATTAGTGAACTGGATGCAAGTAGATATATCAAGTAAAACAGGGTAAGAAAAATTCTTGCCTTGGTCACCACGTAATCTATTGAAGGTTCAAAACTAGCTGGTGTTTTCTTTGTGATGTCATTAGGAATCTGATCCAGTGTGTAACCAACCGATAACTTTGCAGCCATTTTTGCTATTGGGAAACCAGTAGCTTTTGAAGCCAGAGCTGATGATCTTGAAACTCTAGGGTTCATTTCAATCACCATAACTTCTCCATCAGTTGGACTAACAGCAAATTGAACATTTGAACCACCACATTCAACTCCGATCTCCTTATGATGGCAATAGAATAATCCCTAAAGGCGCTGGTATTCTTTATCAGTCAAGGTTTGTGCAGGAGCTAAGGTAATTGAGTCCCCAGTGTGGACCCCATCGCATCAATATTCTCAATTGAGCATATAATAACCACATTGTCTGCCAAGTCTCTCATGACCTCTAGCTCATACTCTTTCCATCCCAGTAGGGACTTCTCCACCAAAACCTGAGATGTTACGCTAGCTGCAAGGCCCGACTTACAGATCGCCTCAAACTCCTCCCTATTATAAGCAATCCCACCTCCGCTCCCACCCAATGTGAAAGCAGGCCGTATAATCAAAGGAAACTCCCCGATTGAGCTTGCAATTTCAATACACTCCTCGAGAGTTGTCCCAATCCCAGAAGGAGGAGTCTTAAGCCCAATATTTTTCATAGCTTGCTTAAACAAATCTCTGTCTTCAGCCTTCTTGATTGCATCAAGCTTCGCTCCAATCAACTCAACCCCATATTTTTCAAGGGCCCCGCTCTCAGCCAATGCCAGTGCAAGGTTAAGAGCTGTCTGCCCGCCCATGGTGGGTAATAGAGCATCGGGTCTCTCCTTCTCCAGCACTTGCTCAACTAGTTCAGGCGTCATTGGCTCAATGTAGGTTCTATTTGCTGTCTCAGGGTCAGTCATAATAGTAGCCGGATTGGAGTTGATAAGAATAACTTCATATCCCTCCTCTCTAAGGGCTTTACAGGCTTGAGTCCCAGAGTAATCGAATTCACATGCTTGCCCAATGACTATAGGCCCAGCACCCAGTATCATAATCTTCTTTATATCAGTTCTCTTTCCCACTACAGCTTTATCAAACACTGGTCCATTCCTTGATTCATTGTCTTTAGCAGCAACAGAATTAATTCTAGTCCGGGATTTTGCAGAACTAACAATAGATGGCCGGGTCTGAAAATTCAAAGAGGAAAGGTTTTTTCTTGATGAGTTTTTCGAGTAGAAAAATAGGCTAAAAGAATCAGGTTTTGGTAAATTGAGTTTGGAAGGAGTGAGATAAGAGGACGATGAGATGAGCCTGGTCGAGGCATTTTCACAAACACACTGGTTCATAGCTAAGTCACGCATTCAAATTGGCTAACTCGGAATTTGGAACTCTTGATCCTCTTGCGCGTTCTTATGTTAATAATTCGATTCTCGGCTGAATATGTAAGGACAACAAACGATAATGGATGGATTAAATACACCCAAAATATGCTTGTAATCCCCCAAAAAAAGAAAAAGAAAAAAAGAAATATAGCTGAAATACCGGAGGTTTTATGATCTTAGGAATGGTGAGGAGGAGAGAGAATTACTCACCAATCAGAGGAGATGGTATATGTTTAACAATGTCTGCCTGCATGTCGGAGATATTTTAAGTTCGCCGGTGCCGCAAATTCTTCTGAGTTGGTTTTTGTGAGTGTGAGTGTGCATGAACGGCCACGGAAGAGAACCCTAGAACATACACACGAGCTACTGATTTTATATCCTATTTGTCGCAAAGTATATACAGTACTACTCATGGACTATTGGTACCAAAAAAACAAAAGCATAAATCACGGTAGTATCACTATCATGCAATTATTATTTTAAACTAAAATATCTCAAAAGGATATGCCATCCTGATCCATGTCCCAAAATAGAATCCCACTTTATTTTCAAACTATATTATAAATATTTATATGTAAAATTTTAATTTTAAATATAATAATAAAATACTTCAAGTGTGCATGATAAATATCAATTTTCGTTAAAACGAAAATAATGACTTTAACCTTCTTATTAGGACAGATGAGTATACATGAATTATATTAGGAAAATACACCTTAATTCAAAAGTGAGTGTTATTTTATTTTATAGAATGTTACTATGATATATAAAAAGATTTATCTATTAAATTAGTAATGTTACGGTGATACAAGAGATTATAAAAAAAATAGATACAAAATAACAATTTGTGAATGTTTCATCGTACTGATTATAATAATAACTATCACCATCATATTTTTGTATACAATCTTTTGTCACCAAAACGTTATTATACCTTAATTAAACAGCGAAATTAATAGTAAGAATAAAATAAAACTTAAGATAATTTTTTTTATTAATATAACAGTATTTCTTAATTCTGAATATGAATTAAAAAAAATAAAATCAAATAAAGCTCTAATTATTGGGCCGTCCCACGCAGAGAGATCAAAGATTTGAGTATAACATAACGAACTATGGTAGTTGCAAATCCTCTTCTTGCATTGGTCGGTCCAACAATAGGCGATAGACCGACCGTTATTTTAGGTACATAGTCTGGCTTAGAACCTCTGCTTGTGAGAACAAAAATTTATGTACTCTTTTACTATATTTGGGCTCAAAATTTTCACCACCAGATTTTGAAGCTTTGTAAGGCAATAAACGAAAAACAGAAACATCTCTCTTTCCTCTTTACTAACAGAAGAAGAAGAAGGAGAGAGAGAGTGATAGGGCCGGAGAGAGATAGGGAGAAAGAGGTAGTTCATGATCTGGGGTGGTCATGATCTCACTCTGAATAAACTTTCCTGACTTCTGATCATCCCTCCATCTCTATATCTCTTCTATTCTTTGATTAATTCAAGCTTCTGTATTGTTTGGATCTGTATATGTATAATGGCTTCGCGATTCGAGAAATTTGTTGAACAAAATTTAGGAGCATTTCCACAATTCTTGATATTTGCTTTCCTCGAATGGGTGATGATAATTTGGCTTTACATTAATGGGTTCATTGCATTTCTATCCAGCGAATTCGCAAAATTCTTTGATTTGAAAACCCCTTGCTTGCTCTGCACGAGGATCGATCACTTTATTGTTCATAAAAATTCTGATTTTTACTACAATGAATCCATATGTGAAGACCACAAGAAGAACATTTCTTCCCTTGCTTATTGTCACGTGCACCGCAAGCTCTCAGACATCAAGACCATGTGTGAGGGATGCCTTCTTTCTTTTGCTTCCGAGAAAGATTCTGGAATCGATACTTATAAGTCTTTGGTAGGTATTTTGCACAAGGACGTGGATGGATTTGTTGAGGATGATCATAAAATACTTTTGAAAGGTAATGATTTGGTCACAGCTGAGAAAGGTAGTAGTGTTAATAGGTGTTCCTGTTGTGGGGAGCCTTTGAAGATGAGGAACTCAAAGAAACATGGTAGGAATCCCTTGCTTAAAGCCACCCTTCTTTCAAATGCTTCTACTTCTTCTCCTCGTGCATTAATCAGGGCATTGAAAATTGAGGAAACACGCCATCTAGAATTGCCTCACATTCAGTACACTGAGCTCAAGTTGATGTCAGATGCTGATTCAGATCTTCAAGAAGATGAAATTGGAGTCGATGCAGGTAATAACCAACCCAACATAAGCCTATATTTAGTGATATTTGCATTCCACTTCAAGGTTGGAGCACAAATATCATTTCCCATTCTATATTACTTTCCTCATTTCTTCTTCTCTATCTTTGGCTGGCTCGTACACATACACCACTATAACTTTCTTTTCTGACAGCAATATGGAATAAATTCATTTGATTAGAAGTTATATGTTGATGATTGCTGACTGCAAATTTCCATTTGGGAACCTTGTCAAGATTTTCTTATTGAACAGGCACACTAATATGCGCAAAATTATAAGATAACGAAATAAGAGAGACAATTAGACTAGTGAAAACAATACCAGGCATGTCACCGTTAAGAATCCCGCAGTTTACTCAATATACTGATAATTTCTTTTTATTGGAGTATTTTGATAGATGGAAGTTTGGTTCTTGTTTCGCGCACTTAATGTGTTTCTATTCTTAACCACGTTTTGCTTAATATTGGTTCTAGAAGTTAGGGAAGATACAAAAGCTGCGACCGTGCCATTACTAGCAGACTTTGAGGATATAAGTGAAGATGCTTGCAAAACTCCTAGTTTCTTTAGAACAAACAAGTTTTTTGGAATTCCGCTAACAGATGCAGCTTTAGCCAGTCCTAGATGGGCTAACCGGCTTGTCAGGAAAACACAATTTGAGAAAGAGTTTTTTGCGGAGACTAATGATACGAATGCTGCAAATGAAGCGGAAGTTGACATTTTGAATCGGTTGAAAAGACAAGTTCGTTTGGATCGCAAGTCCCTCGTTGAGTTATACATGGAATTGGATGAAGAAAGAAGTGCTTCTGCTGTTGCAGCAAACAATGCAATGGCCATGATCACCAGGCTGCAGGCAGAGAAGGCTGCCATGCAAATGGAGGCTTTACAGTATCAGAGAATGATGGATGAGCAAGCAGAGTATGATCAAGAAGCCCTGCAAGTTATGAAGGATGAGATCGGTAAGAGAGAAGACGAGATCAAGGTTTTAGAGGATGATCTTGAAGCCTACATAGAAAAATATGGACATTTGAAGAAGGAAGGTGAAGTTGATGATGATGATGATGATGAAGAGTACCAGGAGTTGAAATCTCAATCCGGTTCATCCTCTGGCGAGAAATCTGAGTGTGGAAGTCCTAAAGAAGCGGATCACAATGGTGAAAACGAGCATAGTCCTGAACAACTGAGAGAAAATGGAGGGAGGACCATTGATGAATCATCATTAGATTTTGAGGGCGAAAAATCTTATCTTTTGGGTATGCTGACAAATCTGGAGAAGAAGGTTCAGTTGTCTTCGGATGAGGGCACTGGTTCCTCGGAGTCTAACCTTGACATGGTTAAGAGAGACGATGAAGACAAAGGTAGATGTGTGGCTTTTTCCTTTTCTTTTCTTCAATCAATTCAATGACTTACTCTAAGGACAAAAATGATCTTGTTGGGTGGCAGGAACTGATAATAAGGCAGTCCTTAAAAGAGAGTTGTCTCTATTTAGGGAGAGGTTGAGAGCTATTGAAGCAGATAGTGGATTCTTAAAGCATGCTGCCATGACACTCCAAAGGGGTGATGAAGGAACAAAACTATTGACACAGATAGCTCAACATCTGGAAAAGCTTCGACACCCAGAGAAAAAGGACACAGATGCATGATTTCTGTCCTAATTATACGGTCTCTCTCTATTTCACTCTGTTCATTTCTCATAATACTCGACATTTATTTAAAGTAGCTTCAAACTTTTTGTATTTTTTGGGTATCTCCAATTCTATACAATTACTTTATTTGTTAAACATGCTAAGCTTGATTTGAACCTCATTTTATGTTCTATTACTAAACTATTTTTTGATTGCAGTTCTTGTTTTATTTTCCTTCTCAATCCATACTAGGATGTATATACTTACTGCCATATAGGAAGAAGGGAGGACTTGAGTCCCATATGTGAATTTTGTGGAGCTCTTTGTTCTCACATCCATCCCTTCTGGTAATACTCTATTTCAAAAAACTATTTTAATTTTTGGTAGTATTTTGTAACTAGTACTAGGACTAGCCATCACAAAATTTAAAACTGCAAATAAAAATGACAAATAAACCAGGTGGAGCGGCTAGTATATTATGTAGAACTAGCTAAAGGAAGCCTAATTCCAGAGAATTTTTGAAGCTTCAAGTCAAAAATAAAGTTTTGATCTTACACTGACATGAATCTTCCTGTAGAAACTAAGCAACAATACTCTCTTGCCCTTGAACACAATTTCATAAATATAGTAGGATCACCGTAAAGGGACTTTTTCTTCTAATCTTCCACCTTCCTATGTATTGCTTCAGTTGATGATCAATAGATTTGTGCTGTTAAAGAGTCCCTTGGTGTTACAATCTTGGAACTCAGTTTTTGGTTTGATAATAGTATAAGATTAGTTAAGATCTTCATCAGTTGTCATTGTTTAAACTATTACCGTTGCTATGTAAAATAATAGAATCTTGTGTTATGATGCTTTTTGTTTAGGTAAAAGATTCTCTTGGCGGTGAATATCATTATGTTTTAATGAGGATTTTCCACGACACAAGATTTATTGATCTTCTGTATCATTTTCAGATTTGCTATACTTCTCTTTCATATTCAAATCCAAAGAATCAGAATATTGGCATTATCTTCAATTCATAAAATGAATGACATACCAAATTTTGTGCAGGCGGAGGAAATAGCATTAAGATCGGCAGCCATTACTGTTTTCTGCAATTTTCAGTGCTAAGGATAACAGGACATTAGGACTCGGTTGCAGTTGTTCAAAAGGTTATATTTCTCATGCTGAAAAAAGATTCAGAGTATAAGATTGTATGGAGGAGGGTATTTAAACCTGACCGGAGGAATAGAGGATGTATTAGCTTCAGCTGATGATCCACAAATAGGGTTTCCTTTTGTTTTCCCTTGTACCAAGTGAAATGGGCATATATACCTTGGAATTTTTGTCTAATGATGAATCATAGATCATTGGCTTGTGAACGATAGACAAACAAACAATGGTATGATAACTTGAACACACACCCATGGGGACATCGAGCAAACAAAATAAATGGGATTACTATATTTATGCATATAATATACTCTTTTCCGTTGTAGTTGGAAAATAATTATAAACAAGAAAATGGGCATTCACTGCAAGAAATGAAAATCAATGTGGCATATATCAAACACGGCAAGTAATTAATTGCACAAATAAATTTTCCAACACCGAGGATTGTAAAACAAACAAAACAGAACAGGCACCTCAGCTGTTTCCTTCACATTGGGTTACAACAGCAAAATGCAACGTTTACTGAACCCTTCAACACTCTAATCCTACAATATAATACTGCAACAGAAAATTCTAAAGAATGATGGAACAAAGATATGTTTCTCCTCAAACTAAACAACAAAACTTGCTTTCTCTGAAATGCTCTATAATAGCACAACAAACATGAAATTTCGCCATTAGGTATGGAGATTACAGAAAATAGTCGGGAGTTCTGCGGGTGGAATCGGGCTCAATTTGGCGTGGAGCTGGGTCAAATTGCAAGAAGTTTTGGTCCATATTCTCCCCAATCTCAAGAATTGCAGCCATATTTCCACATCGATAGCAGTAATTTGGTGCACTAAACACCGTCACTACATTCTTTTCCTGCACAAAATTAAAAAGGAACGTTGAGAAACAGAAAGTTTGAGAGTTTATATTCAAATCCGATTCTGCTTTTCCTATGAGATTTACAAACCTGACACCAATTGTAACCTTCCATGACAAGCTGATGAGCTCTAGATATAAGAGAGAGCCCATTAGTGTGATTAAATTGAGCAGCTATATCTTGTCCAAAGGTGTATCCAGCTCCACGAGGAGAGATTCCCCACCCGCATCGGTCATCTGGATCAGACCACAACAGATCGCACATTGGCCCCTCATGCGGAACCTATTACCAAACAAAAAAGGGAACAACATTAGAATTGAACTAATTGTATAAAAAGCAGTAACGAGGTGCCACAAAAAAGTCGTTTAAGTCGATCGTATTATTTTGGCCTTCTCTGATGGGTCAAAGGGGAACTTTACTCATGGCAGAGGCTTGGCCAAAAGAAGAAAGAAAAAACTCGAGCAGAGGCTTTGCAATGTTCAGTAATTCCTTATTTCCAAGAAGAAAATGAGATTAATTACAACCTTGTTTTCAATTCTTGGAAATTATCCTCGTAAGCTACGATGAGATCATAGCACCATATCAGTGCATTGAAGCTGCTTAGTCATAGACAGATTCTATTATGTCATGAGTAAGTGGTCTGGTTTCTTCTTTACCGTCTCTTCCCATCTCTACGTGGCAACAAGTATAGCAGTGTCTAATTAATTTAACTGTTGGAACATCATATTGTCCCTGCATGTTGTGAAAATTATAACATGCAACTAAACTACATGTTAATTATGCATGATAATTGATATATAGATGCTATATATATATATATATATATATATATATATATATATACACTAGCAATTGCCCGTGTCTGAAGGCAAGGCGTAACGAAAAATAAGATTAAAATTTTAAAAATACTATATTAAAGACTCTTTACAACTTAAAATAACTTACAATCAGACATAACAATTATCATAATTTATCACACTATCACAATAATTAATTTTCCTTTAAAATAGATATTCGGAAAAATTTAAACTTGTCTACAAAACTTACAATCATCAATAACAATTATCATAATTCACCACACCACCATAATAATAATTATTATTGTTGTTATTATTATTATTATTATTATTATTTTTTATTTTATTTTTATTATTATTACTATTATTATTATAATTATTACTATTAATATTAATATTACTATTATTATAATTAGTATTACTTTATTACTATTATTATTATTATTACTATTATATTATTATTATTATTATTATTATTTTATTATAATTATAGTTATTATTGTTTTTATTATTAATATTATAATTATAATAATTATTATTTTTTGTTATTATTATCATTATTATTATTATTATTGTTATTTTTATTTTATTATTATTATTATTATTATTATTATTATAATAAAAGTTATTATTATTATTATTATTATTATTGTTGTTGTTGTTATAATTATAATAATATTATTATAATTATTATTATTTTGAATTAAAATTAGAACGAATCTGAACCGTACTTGTGCTTTCTCGCCCAAATCAATTATAATGAATCTGAATCTTTATTATATAGATTACTATTACTATTACTATTATTTTAATAATAATTATTGTTATTATAATTATTACTATTATTATAATTATAATAATAATATTATACTAATAATAAATTATTATTAGTAGTAGTAGTATTATAATTATAATAATTATTATTATTACTATTATTATTATTACCATTATTATTATTATAATTATTATTACTAATAATTATTATTATTATTATTTATTTGTGTGTGTGAAGAAGAGAGGAGAGAGAAAGATTTTGTGTGTGAACATGTGATTGAATATGGTGTATGGTGTGAATTTGATTTGGGCGGGAAAAAATATGAGCCTTTAGATTAAGTTGAAAAATTAAGTTAGAATGAATCTGAATCGTCCTTGTGCTTTGTCAAATGAAAGGTTCAAAATGAGTTCTGTTTTATTATATAAATTATTATTATTATTATTATTATTATTATTATTATTATTATTACTATTATTATTATTACCATTATTATTATTATAATTATTATTACTATTACTATTATTATAATAATAATAATTATTATTATTATTTATTTGTGTGTGTGAAGAAGAGAGGAGAGAGAAAAATTTTGTGTGTGAACATGTGATTGAATATGGTGTATGGTGTGAATTTGATTTGGGCGGGAAAAAATATGAGCCTTTAAATTAAGTTGAAAAATTAAGTTAGAATGAATCTGAACCGTCCTTGTGGTTTGTCAAATGAAAGATTCAAAATGGATTCTGTTTTATTATATATATATATATATATATAATATACAAAACTCACACCTAGAAACACAAATCAGAATGGGAATGACTATGTGTACCTCCTGTATGCGATCCAGGGAACGAATATTATCTAATGTATCTAAAGATGGAGACAGTCCACCATGTAAACAGAAAACCTGCAGTGAAGCAATAAGTGGTTTAGATGATACCATTGCAAACAATCAAGTCAAGGCAATGTCATAGAATATGAACCTGGCTCTCAATGAGGGCTGTCAGAGGAAGATAATCAAAAAGGTCAGTGAAGTATTTCCACACATTTGCATTTCCATATTTCCTCAAGCATTCATCATAAAATCCATACCTAAAATGCAAAAACGGAAAGCCATTTTTTCAAAGGAAAAACTTATCCTTGAAGAAAACAGTGGCTAGATAACTTATAACTCCAACAATCAGCACCTCTCTCCTGTCTCAAACTACATAAAAATGTTTTTGCAATTCTTGATAAAAGTGGTGCAGCATAAGGTAAACCTACCTCTGCTATGCTTCAGTTTTTATTTTATTTGCCATGACCAGTTGGATAAATAGGCTGCTTTCGCGCCATGGTTATAACATAGAATAATGATTTCATATCGTGCCAAAACATATTATTAGAAAAATAATAGGAGTAACTCTACACTATCCTAATAGTCAGTTTGGAAAAGTTTGTGCCATGGACTATAAAAGCAGAGATGCTAATGTTCCTTCAACTAGTATGTTGAACCAATAATATCAATTTTACTGCAACATAATTACAAACCATGTTTAACAGCAGAAGTACTTGCTAGTTTTTAATTTATCGAGCTTGGTTCCTCTGTCATGGATTCCTCTGCACACAATAATATGTTTACCACTACTAGAAACTAAGAATATGAGAAAGAAAAGACCATTGCACATTAGATTATCCTTAAATATATTTGTGCCATTTTCTCAAGTTGATCAACCAAACACCAACAATACTATGAGCATTTTCAATTAATAAGGAGATACATTCTTTTTTATGACCAAATATACCCGTACCAATGTAGCATCTTCAAGTAGATGAAGTTGAAATGGAAAGAGGATTTACACTTGAGTTATTTGCCGACTCTCATGATTTCCTCTAAGGATTGTAATCCTATCTCTATAACGAACTTTCAAGGCCACCAAAAGCGTTACCGTCTCCACCGAGTAATAACCTCGATCTGCATGAACAGAAAATAATGGTAAGAGAATTTACCGGATCAACTTAGAATTTGTCAATTTTTACTGGGAAAAGTATGCTTAAATGACTGGTAAGCACACAACTTTCTGTTTCCTTTCTTTTATACTGTAAATTGAAGACCGAGTGATAGACGGTAAAAAAGGAGGAATGGGATAATGATGTGAGTAACCATTTCGTTATGTTCAAAATGTGGGGCGGGGGAAAACATGCTACAAATGTGGAAGAAACAAAAACATTGATTAAGAAAAAAAGTACAATCTCAACGTACAAACTATTAAATATGAGGTTCATCATGGCTCAAAATTCTACAAATGCAACTCCAGAGTGGCAGAGTCAACCACGCAATACTTTCTAGCTACTCAATACTATACTGGTCATATGATCATATGATCTATCGCCCTTAATATCCCACCCCCATGTTTCGATTCTCCAAAAAATTATCACCGACTCTATTAGTAGTAGAACAGGGTGGAATAATATATCTGCTTAGCATGGATTGTCTTCGCAATATGATATTGGTACCTTTAGCTACTAATATAAGTATATAACTAATGAGACCTTCGTCTTAAAAGTATGACAACAAAGCAAACTATTTTTGTATTAGAGAATTTATATCCTTATCATATCACATGTCTCGTATCAAGATTAACATTATCAAATGTAATCATAGTTGTCACGACGTCGCCAAGCTGACGCTTAAGCGTCCTAGCGATGTGTTGACTTGAGGCAGGGCCACCAAAGCTCACACCTTGGTAACTTTGACCCAACTTTTTTTCACGCAACTCCCCCTGCAGGAAGAGCTCCGTCTCTCCCTCTCTCCGTTCGGGCTACAAACGTTCGTTCCTCTCTCTCCGCTTGCTTATCTCGCTTCGCTCGGTCCGGTCGGACCTATCAGTTTACTTATGTATTAGTATTATCAAGAAGACCCCGGATCCTATCTATCGTAGATAACCACTGAATCTAAGCCCCCATTCTTCTTTCTCACTGACAGAATGCACTTGGTTCTTATACTTACCCGACAGTCGCAATGAAGTTTAAACTTTAAAGTCCTAAACTCAGTCTCGGTATCTTCTCTCTCCTCTAAGTCTTCGGCCTTCATAATGTCGCGACTCCTCAACTCCAGTCGACATCGCGACTCCAGTCCACTCGCCAACTCCTCTTTGGCGAACCTTCTCCAGTTGACTCGCCAACTCCTCTTCGACTTCGCCGACTCCTCTTCGACTTCTCTCAGTCGCGCATCACGAACCTCCCCAACCGAATCTCCCTCATGTCTGTTTTCTCTCCTTCCTTCTCTCTCTCTCACATGTGAAGTATCGTCGTTCTCTGCTATGCTGATTACTGGTTTTTTGTTTGTGAATTGTGATATGTTAGGTAACTTGGGTTAGTGGATAGACTCAATTAGTATGTACTTTGTAATATGATGGGTTACTTGGGTTACTGGGCAGTCTTAGTTAGTTAGTGGGTATTATGTTATATGTTTTCTGTAATATTTTTGGTAGTGTTAGACTCTGTATATGATTAAATAATATTGTTTTGGACATGGGTATTATTTTTAACTATTAAAATTTGCAAACTTTATACAATATGAACTTTACATAATACTCCCTCCGTTTCTAAAAGATTGTCGTTTTAGAAGAAAAAATTTGTTCCAAAAAGTTTGTCGTTTACAATTTTCGAGGAGAATAAATTATTTACTTTCCTATATTACCCCTACCTTCTCTTATTGTCCCAAGAAATTCTCTCCCTTGTATTAATAGTTTTCAACTTTCCGTAAAGGGGTAGTGATGGAATTTCAAACAAATTTTACTTGGTAAATAATGCTATCTTAATCCATGTGCCAAAACCTTAAACAACAATCTTTTAGGAACGGAGATAGTATGTTGTTTTAGACCGTGAGCATTTTTTTTGGGCAGTGGATAGTGTTTAACTGCTAAAATATATTGTTTTGGACAGCGCGTACTAAATAATTATTTCTCAATCTTTTTGGAACTGACAACTGAGACATACGATATACCTACATGCGTTTTTTTTAACTTGGGTGGTTACATTTGGGCATGACATGTTGATACATACACTGATAATCATTATTGTGGACTAAAAAAATATGTAACATTTTATCTACTTCATGTTTTGGACAGTGAACAGTGGTTATTGTTTGTAAAATTAATTATGGAGTATGGACCAAAAGTAATACATTTAATGATTCAAAAGTAAAAACAAAAGTAATATTTTGATGAATTGTTTGTTATTTGGATCAATTTTGTCTTATATTTTTTGTTTGATTGTATTGTGTAGAAACTATAACAAAATGACAGAAACTTCGGGGACCGATAGTTATGATATAACTAAGGACCCTAAAAGAAAAGCTAAATCGAACCATCCATTGGAAATATAGATATTGGCTGGATATAAGTAATAAGGATGTCGTGCAATGTATACTTTGCGGAAAGAAATGTCATTCGGGCATCATCAAGAGGCTAAAGCAAGCTGGAAATTTTGGAGATATAGCGAAATGCCCTAAAACATCAAGAAAAATTATGAGGGAGATGCAAGCGGCTTTTAATAGTAAAAAGAGGAAAGAGCCAGTTGAGCTAGATGATGATGATGTAGTAGAAGTGTAAGAAGAACAATCATATGCTCCTCCAAGCATGGCTTCCAATGTTTCATCTAACACTATCCCAAGTTCTGGGACTGCTTCCAAAAGGAAGAGAGCTACTTTTCAATTCCAAAAGCCACAACCAAAAGCACAACCAAAGACAGTTGAAGCACTTCTAAGGAAGACTCCCGAAGAAGTTGTAGAGCAGAGGCATAGCAAGCGTTTGAGCCAAACGACTATTGAAAATCAATAACAGGACACCGGAGGAAAAGAAGAGATTCCATATACACATTGCCAACTTTTTCTATGAGTGACGTACCATTCATTGCTGCAAATGCAAGGAGTTTCTAGGTAATGATCGAGTCCATAGGACAATACGAGTCGGGTTTAAAGCCTCCAACGTATCATGAGTTGAGGGTTCCTTTACTTGACAAGACAAAGAAGCAAACCAATGAGTTAAAGGCGAAACATGAAGTATCATGAAAGCAATATGGTTGCACACTCATGTCGGATGGTTGAATAGATAAGAGGAAAAGGCACTTGTTGAATTTCCTTATTAATAGTCCGGAGGGGACTTACTTCATGGGTTTTGTTAATGTCTCCAGTCAGTCGCAAGATACCACAATGGTGGCAAAACTCCTTAATAGTAAGATTGAGGAAATTACCCCCAAGGGCAATGCCTCTAATTACAAGGCAACGAGGCATATACTAATGGAGACGAGGCCTACACTTTTTTAGACGCCTTGCGTAGCTCACTGCCTAAACCTTATGCTAGAGGGCATAGACAAGCTGAAGTAATTCCAGCTTACAATCACAAATGCAAGAAGACTCACAACATTCATTTACATGCAATGGTCGTCTTCTTGATGCGATAAACGAAAAAACAAATGGGAGGAATCTTGTGAGACCCGGAGTTACTAGATTTGCTACAACTTTCCTCACCTTGCAGAGTTTGTACAAGCATAGAGATGTATTGAGGCATTTATTCATAATCGAGGATTGGACAAAATCTAAGTTGTCGACTACCGAAGCGGAGAATAAAGTATGTGATACTGAAATTTCAACTACATTTTGGCATCATGTTGAGGATTACATTAGGGTGTCACAACCACTTCTTGTAGCCTTTAGGATTGTTGATGGTGATAAGAAACCTGTTATGCCAAAAGTTTTTGTTGCGACAGAATGTGCGAAGAAAAAAATCAAAGATTCATTTGATAACAAACAAAGACTCTACAAGAAGGAGATTAACATTGTTGAGCGGCGATGGAAAAGTCAAATGGAGCAAAAATTATATGGGGTTGCGTTGTTTCTCAATACAGGCAAGTACTTTGATAGCAAAGAGAAATGTTCAGTATTAGTTGGTACTCTACAAGAAGACTTCAATGACATTCTTGCAAAAATGGTGCCCGGGTTAGATCTATTAGACGAGATAAGCAATCTAACCGATAACTATGATACTTCTCGAGATACTTTTTGCAAGAGAAATGGAGATTAGGCAACGAAAATTAAAGAATCCTCGTAAGTATATTGAAATATATATAAAGATATAAAAGATAAATTATAATTATATACATTCTTCCTTTAACCATTTTAAAAATATTTATATTTCTTTTAAATGCTTGCTAGTTGGTGGTACCCTTTTGGAGGGCATGCTATTGAGCTTACAAAGTTTGCAAAAAGAATTATAGGCCTTTGTTGTTTTTTTTTCCATTTGTGAGCGCAATTGGAGTACATTTAAGTTTGTAAGTACTTTATATTATTGGTTCAAAAGTAATAAGTCATTCAATACTAATACTAATTATTTTTTATATAATTAAAATTTATCATTAATATTATTATTTATTGTTTTAATTATTTTATGTTCACACGAAGAAGAGAAATAGATTGGAACACAAACGATTAAGTGACTTGGTGTATGTCCAATACGTCTCAAAGTTACAAAAGAGGCATGAACTTGGAAAAAAAATTGATCCATTAGCCATTGATGACTTTGAATGAATTGGGTAATAAATGGATCAATAATGAGGTTGATGTTTTTCTCGAGGAGGATCTTACATGGAATGATGTGGATCGAGCAACCGGTGCATCCAACACGTTGGAGGGTTGCAATCCTTCAAGGAAGGCTCGTGCTAATACTAGTGATAATGTCATTACGTACTCTCGACGTGGTGGTGGTTCAACTTCAAGGGAATCAAGGTTGACGATTAATGGTCGATGGATTCCGACTCTGATGAAGAAGTTGATGAAGAGAGAATCAAATGATGATGAAGATGTGGAGGATGATTTTGGAGAAAGATCACATACGCCTTTGAATGAGAGTAGTTCTCGTGGAGAAGATGAAGATGACATTTTTCTTGACAAGTTTGCTTGAACAATGTTCAAAGACTAGTGTAGAGAGTCTAGACATTATTTTGGTTTGCTATGTGGTGTTTTATTAGTTATTAGACTAGTAATATGTGATGGTTGGTTGTAACTTTATTTTTTATGTGGTGTTTGTTGAATTCTTCATTTATTCTACTAGTTTTTAATATCAAGTGTTTTTTTTTTTGGATTGTTATTGCCGAGTATTTACATAATTGTGTTTTTATTGTTATTCCATGGTTTTATGTTTTGGGTTTTAATGTATATGAAATTTTATTGTCAATATACTTGTTAAGATAAATAAAATATAAATTGCACATTGTAAACGACTTGTCACCATACGGACGCCATAGCGGTCGCCTAGACGTCCTGACAATCTGCTACCGCCATGACTCGTCGTGGCGTCGTGACAATTATGAATGTAATCCATCATTATCAGATATCTAGATTATTCTCTAATACTTTGACACATCCTCAAAGCTCATTTCTCGTCTAGTGATTCCAATGTGAGAAAAAGTGTAAAGGAATCATATAAATACTTATAACTTGCATGCTGAAATTAACGTTGTTTGTGATGAATTAGCAGTTTACACATTGATTTTGTACCCTATAAATCTGATAATCACAAGGCTTCTTCATGTTCTTTGCTGCTTGTAAGCTAAAATCAATATGCAAGAGACTTTGGGGGAACCATACCATGGTGCCAAACCTTCATTGGCATTTGGCCATGCAAAATAAGCATTTCATTCAAAGTCGCCTAATCAGCTAGGGGCACGACATATTCCTCTTATCTATACCTCTACTCGTCTTTCCATAGGAGAGGCATGACGAGTTACCAAAATAATGGGTTGATAGCTAAGTACTTGTAAAAAAGAAAAACCGGGTCCACAACTAATTTAGGCTTTGATCTCCTCAAGCATTGGCAAAACAAAAGAAAAAAAAACAAAATACTATGTATACAAATTTTGCATCACTTTGTTTTGAAATGTGTAAATCACTACTAGTCTACTAATAGCATTTGTACCTCTCACGCTCCCCAAAGAATTCCCATTACTTGAATATCAATCACACAATACCAAGACCAAAGTTGTGGATGTTAGTAATCCTTTTATTCCTATAAATAAATATATATATATATATATATATATATATATATATATATATATTTGCTTCCATTCACCCTGAAATTCATCCTCTCCTCTCTATAAAGCCTAACTACAAAAGAGCAATAACCACCACCCCACCCCCATGCGCACCAATAAACTCTCCAATTAGAAGCCCAGAATCCTCAATATTGTCGACACAAATTCTTTTAAATTCATTAAAATTTTATTTACGATTTCCTGAATACCCAATAATGTAGTTTTTATTTTATTTACCAAATTAACATAATAAAGTCGTTCATACATATCTATAACTTTTATATATGTAGAATAAGTTCATGAACTGACCTACGTAATCCCCCATAAAGAGGTAATTCGTGTCCGGAGCGCTGCCCCCGATGCGAAAGAGCTCAAGCAGGTCATGGAACTGACCGTGGATGTCACCGCAGACGGTGACGGGACACTTAACCGGCTGCACATTCCATTCCTCGACTAAGATCGCCCTCGCCTGTTCACATAACGCCTTCACCTCCGTCTCCGGCAGTGGCTTGCACTCCATCAAGTGCTCGATCTGACGGTCCAGATCCGCTTGAGAAGGCATGTCTCTTTTCAGTTTGGGAATCTATGAGAGTATAGTATAAAACTGAATAGTAACTGGACTTAACTCCGTTGGAGGCGCCGTAAAATTTTGGTTATGGTTCGATCATAGTCGTCCGAAGTTAATTGATTAGTAGGAAAATGCTACCACCATTAAATACTACACTAGGGTCAGAGAGAGATGAAGAAGAGGATATTGATAGAAAATGATAGAGAAATAGAAGGTTTTCTGGCCCTCAAGTTTAACTTTTTAGTTCTTCCAGCTGATTACAGTTGTTACCAGTTGTGTACTAGTGTTTTACACTTTACAGTTATGCCCTTGATTTTGTTTATATCCTATAGGGAACTAATATTTCGGGGTCTATTTTTAATATTTACATATGATACTCTCACGTGAATATATAAATATATATATATATATATATATAGTGGATTTCACCTTTGTGTGAGAGATCATATAAAAATATCAAAAATACATATAAAAATAGATAAATTCACAATAAAAAATAACTTTTCTACATTAAAATCGGTGTTCTAAGAACAACGATTTTTACCATTACCGTCGCTATACATTTATAGCGACATTTTTCGTATAAAAATATTAAAAAATAATATAAAAATATCAAATTATCCTAAATGTTAATTTTTATATTTAAATTTTTTTTAAAAAAGTAACATTAGAGTTCCTAGTCCGCATATTTCGGTGACACAGTAAAATTTGATCAGGATAACTAGTTAAGTATGGGTTGAATAGTTATTAATCCATTGATCAAAAATAGTATGATTAATATATTAAGCCTGTTTAAAATTTTCTTATAATTTAAAATTGTTTTAATAAACAACTTTCATGTCTTAAACCAAATTTCACCTGAATAATTAAATTTTGAAAAACAATGGGTACAATTATTCTTTAATTTTTTCGTCCTAAAATCTAACTTTCCAAAATCATAAAAATATATAAGAATAGGTGTGCAAACGAATCGAATCGTTTGCAAACATTTGATTCAGTACGAGTTTGATTGAATTGTCTTGTCAGTTGAGTTCGTACATGATATTTGATCGAACATGTTCGTGAACCATGTGGTTCGGTTCAATTGTGTTCACAAACATTTCAAGTTCGATTCGAGTTGTAACACCCCCTTTCCGAAATAGAAAGAGAGGTTACTCAAAACATAACAAAAGTGATGAATTTAATAGCAAGGCTCAAAGCCACAAAAGAATAGTCTTAATAACTGATAAATACCACAAGTCAACCATAATAAATCTCAAACTGTCTCAAACCACAATCTAAAATAATTATTACAATTCCAAATAAACTGACACATCAAGTCTAAATGAATATTTCTAAATCATTGGAATGAATGGAGCTCATCATCACACTTGCCTCGATCCCCCGATTACTGGGAAGAAAAACACAAGATTAGTCAAATGCCCCGAAGTACGGATATAGAATACAAATAATGAACCGAAATAACTAACTCAATTAAATGAAATGAAACGAAACGAACTGAAACGAAACGAACAAAACTAACACAACGAAATAATAGGCTGAATCAAATGGCTGGGTGTTATTTTGTAAGACCCCGAATTTTATGAAATAAAAGTATTCAGTTTTTCTTATAATTATTATTCAGTAAATAGTTAAATTGATAAAAAGTTAAAGTTAAGGGTGATATGTGAATTTTTTTTCAAACGTGACTATAAAATACTTATTATTGTCGGGGAATATTCGTTTGGTCGTGGAATATTCTTGTTGTCGAAGAATATTCGTACGACGTCGCAAACATTTGTGGGACCCATAACAGAATAACTGTCGGATGAAGAAAACGACAAATTTGAGTTTTTATAAATAACGGCGTAGTTGTTATCGTTAACACTGTTGGAATACCTAGTGGTTAAAATACAGTAATACACGTAGTTCCACAGTGGCACGCGGTATTGCACATTATTTTTTCAATTATTGATTCTTACGTGAGAAGGCACTACTCAATAATTGTTACTGTAATTACTGTTCAATATTTTATTTTATTGAATCAATAATTGCTGCGTTGATATTTTATATTATTGTTGTTTCAATAATTATCACTGCACAGTATCTCCATTATCAGATCAATAATTCATATTATTTGAATAATATTGTTAGATAGCATTATTAGCAATGTCTAAAAAGTTCTGTCAATGAGAGGTTTGGTCACCTAATTGCGCGCCGGTAAGGAGAAATCCTTATCGGAAAGCCCCCTCTTTCCTGAGAACTGCCTGGTTGTCATTATTGTGATTTTGTAATATTATTTGTGAATAATTAATTATTGATTTATATGATAAGGAAATATTTATTTTATGTGGATATAAATGATGGATATATTTATATTTATGTGGATAAAAATGAAGGAATTAATGCTGAGGTGTTTTATCAGTATTTTGTCGGTATGGAGGTATTAAAAATCATCCGTTTGTGGATTCGGATATTTTTGGTTTGAAATTTGGAAAAACTCAAAGCTACAAAGTTGTAGAGAATTTGATTTCAGGCAAAATGGACATAAAATTCGTATTTTTCTGATAAACGGTCTATTTTCTACGAATTGTTGAAGTTTTGGAAAATAAAATAATTTTTATTAAATTATGGGTGGAACCCACTTGTGTTGAATACACATGGGCTGCTGGAAATTTATTCAATGGTGGCTGGTCTAAATTGCAACTTAGCACATGTATAGAATTTTGATTAAAAATAATATATTTTATTATTTTAGTCTCCTATGGCGTTCTAACATTTTCCTATAAATAGAGGGCTAAGTTAGAATTGAAAATCACACCAGAAACAAGTTTTCTTTCTCTCTACATTATCAAACATATTTTGAGAGTATTTAGATACTTTTAGAGTTGCTATTTAGTAGAAGTTTCCTTCGATTTTTCATCCGATATTCCAGTCATAAGTACTGCTCTTTTGAGGTAAAGGATTTTAAGGGTTGTTATGTTTTTCATGTTTCGTAACTTTTCAGACCTTCAAAAATTCTGAAAAAATTAGAAATGATAATTTGATGAGTTTTATTGATTGTGTCCAAAAATAGCGATTTTTGGATTATAGATTAAGAGTTATGAATTTTACGGGAAAAAACTATTTTAAAAGAAAACCCTTATAACTCCTTGTGGTTAACTCCAAAATTGATGAAATTTTTATTGGAAGTATATCTATATAATATTAGTGTACTCTGTGAATTTCAGAATTTTTGGATAAAAGTACAATTTATGATAAATGTCTAAATATTCGACGGTTTTGTCCATATGAAAAATAGTAAATGATTTTTAAAAATTCTGAGAAAATATATATTCAATATGGGACTATATTCTACTAAATCTTTAAAAGAAAATTTGTTTGTCTTGATTTGGTATTTTTTATGAAAATGGACTAGTTATGAGTAAATGAATTAAATATATTATGTGAAGTAAAAAATTGGAAAATAGGATTTTATGGGCGAGAATCCTATATACGAGGTATATCTTGATTTTTGATGAGGGTTTTGATTATTGGTGATGAAATCTTATGAGTTTGGAATTTTAGGATGATTAAATGCATTATTTAGTAAAGTGTAAACAATTAAAATAAATTATTTATAAGTTTAAGAAATGTTATTTCAAACATCACTCAACAGTTCTTTTTCACAATTATATGAATAACTCATGATCATAACTGTGATTCTGAATTTCTCTTCGCACCTAGGACGAAGATAATTTTTATCACCTGTCTTTACCTGAAACATCAAAGATCATGGTTATACCAAATCACAGTTCCTGTTTATAATCATACTAACAATTTCATTTTTGCACTACGAGCCAAAGATATTCATCAACAGACCATCTTTGTATTACAGGCCAAAGATATTCAACAACAGGCCATCTTTGCACTACGGGCCAAATATATTCATCAACAATTCATCTTTGCACTACAGGCCAAAGATATTCCTCAACAGTTCATATTTACACTACAGACCAAATATATTCATCAACAGTTCATATTTGGACTACAGGCCAAATATATTAATATCTCAAAGAAATATATAATCATTTTAGAATTTATATAAACAATAATTATAACTATGTTGATCATTTCACCTTTGCACTTAAGCTAAAGATATTCAATTATAAATTTAATGGTCATGATCATACCGGTCAACAATTCAACTTTCAGACTTTCTTCGCCAAAGAGAACCCATAGTCATGATCATACCAATAATCTACCCATCTTTACACTCAAGTCAAAGAGAAATTAATATCATCATTAGGGTTATAAAAATGTTATATATGATAATAAAAATAATATAATCAACATATAGATTTAATCTCAAGAGTAATATTCATAACTCAACTATAATTTAGTTAGAAAAAGAAACCAATTTTGTCATGAATAGTAACTTCATGAATAGTAACTTGTGAATAGTAACTCATGAATAGTAAACCCGACACAAAAAGGTAAAAATTCTACAATAAAATCCATACCAATATTTCGGTATAATGATGTTACAGGGATAAAACACTGTTGGTGGACTTTTAATGTGGAGAAGATAGTAGACTTTATGGTATATTTGACTCTTCTAATGGATTGCTCGTTCCGCTGCAACTATGGTTGAAAAGTTTTATCATCTACCATATGTTCTAAATCTCTGATTTATTATTGATGAAGGCTATTGATAATTGAATTATCTTTAGTCATGATATTCTTTACTGAACTAGTTGTGCTCACCCTTTTGCTTCACAATTCCTTTCAGGTAATAAGAGTGTAGCTGAGTATTCCTTGTGTCATCATAAGACAGGGTTGTGCTCATCCACTTACTGAGTATATTTACAAGCACTACCTATATAATCTTGGTGTTTGGTTGAAGTATAACTCTCAATTAGAGACAGTGGAGATAATGATATGTCAAGAGAAGACTCACCATTGGAAAGAATATGATAGTAATCTTCTCGTTTTTCTTTTGGGTCTATTTGGTCAACCAAGGATAATTTTGTGGCCATATGATATCTATCATAACCTAGACGCGTGGCCTCCCATATCTGAAGGTTTCTTGAGCACTTCCCAAAGATTTTAATTTCTAAAAGCAGGTTTTGACTATACCTTTATGTAAGATGTCATGGTGACGTCTTTACCAAAGTTGGTGTCAAGACTCACAGTTGATATATATATTTGTATCAAAACTCACAATACATGAGTTGTTGTATTTTGCACGACAATTGTTGTAATAAAGTTGTAGTTGTTTTCTGTACCATGTATTTGGCGACTCAGAATGGGTTAGATGGAATTGACCTATTTTGGGGTTGTCACATATTTCATACCGAGCTCAGAACAAAACAGAATATACCTTACCACACATTCAAGTCAAATAATGCCACACAGGCAAATCAAAATAATGTCACACAGGCATAACATACATCGGACCGGCCGGATCCAGATGCATGCAAATCGGAAGGCGTGTTTGGCACAAACATCACCAATCCGCAGAACAGAACAGAACAGAAAACTAGAGTCGACCCATACACCTCCCACAACAAAACACCAATTGGCCAACTCCCAACGGAGCACAGAACGGAGATGTCGTGGACTGATCACACTGCCACGGAAGGTGTCATGCCTCGGTGCCAAGAGGACATGCCTGTGGTACCCCCACAGGTGGTTATAGCTTAGGTATACCCTAAGATATTCTAACAAAATATAATGTCACAACACATGCGACAAAATATCAACACAAAGGGTTTTAACGTGTACATGTTAAACTGAAATGAAATATCAACACAAAGTCTCCAAAAATATTAACATGTACTTTCTACAAGGAGCGAAATATATATTAACCATGACACACTAGACCAAAGAGTACAAATACTAGTTTCAAATACTAATGCCAAAACGAAACATTCTCACGAATTTAAGAAGGAACAATCATGTGAAACAATGACAAATTTATAACCGAAAAGAGAAACGAACAAATCAAAATTAAAGGATTATCGCGGAAGGAGTACAGAATCCGTACTTGGAATCGATAATGCAATACCCAAATTTATATTTCAAATACTCTTTAAATTCCCTCCGTCCAATCTAATAAAATAATAATAATATAATTATAAGTGAGTTATTAATTATAAATTATATTAATATAAAATTATTTTCCCCAACTACACCAAACGATAATACAAACTCATATTACAAAACAATAATCTTTTAATTATTACTGTAACGCCCCCAAAATAGGTATACATCACCCATTCGAAAGTTATCAATATACAGATGCAGAAAACAACTACAACTTTATTATTACAACAAGAATTGTGAGTTTGAATACAAATATTATCTTCTAGACAATATCTATATTCAAATAAATCCTCATCACATTTATTGATACATTATTTTACAAAAATGGTGAGGACTACTAAACAACTCTCTCTAGAACCTTCATTCTATACCCCGACTCGTACTCACTATATTCTCGCCTCCTGAGAAGAAAAATGGAACAAAAAGGAAAAGGGTGAGCTCAACTAGCCCAGTAAAGAATATTATGACTAAGATAATATACAACAAATTATCATTAGCCTTCAACAGGAAAAAATCTAATAGAATACAATAGACAACAAGTTTTAAATCAATATTCGCAATGAAATAATAATTCATTAGAAGAGTTAAGTAGAGAATGCAAACTACTATCTTCTATGTATGAATTTAAAAGTTCATCGCTCATCTTTTATCCTGTAACATCAATCAATATATATCGGAATCAAATATTCATCTTTGCACTACGTGCCAAAGATATTCATCGATTAAGTCATGTTCATCTAAACACCTATTCATATTTGCACTACGGGCCAAAGATATTCATCGAAATCATTCATCTTTGACTACTACAGCCAAAGATATTCAATAATATCATCATTTAAGACCGAGGATGATGAAAAATATTTTTAAAAAAGCGAATCCAAATGAAACAAAATGACAAGGATTAAGGATTAAGGATTCAGTACTTTGTTTTATCCATGTCCAAAAATACCTCAAAAATAATCATAGTGGTGTAAAATTTAAGAATGATCAAAACATGGATACAATCAAAGCTAGTATCCACAATAGATATTTTAGGCGAAAAGGAAAATTTTTATTTTTCGATGAATAGTGTCGTATTCGTGAATAGTGCAGTATCGTGAATAAGTAACTATGACACCAAAAGTTCCAAATTTGATAAAACTTGGATCAATATTTTAGCATAATGATATTGAAGAAATAATATCATTACTGAAAAAAAAAATAATATCTCTTACCTCGAAAGATCAAGACTTTAAATTAAAACAACGGATATAAGGCTATGACTTGAACTTGCATAAGATATAGCAATATTCAAAATATACTCAAAATACTCACAAGAATACGCATTCGATAATATAGAGAGAAAACTTCAGTTTACGGTGTGATTTTCAATTTAACCTAAGCACCTATTTATAGGAAAATGCTTAGAACACCAAAGTAGAAAATTTAATAAATTAATATTATTTATTTTCCACATCTTCCTACGCATCCAAGCATCTGAATTCAGTCTCTAGCACATGTTAAAGATGCCCACAAACACAAAAAACGCGTTTTTCTTATTTAAATTATTTTAAACTTCTAAAAATCAATTATTTTGGAGCTTCGGAACTTCAATAATTCATAATAAAAAGCCCTTATATCAGAAAATTCGAATCTCGCGAATTTTTATAGGAAATTCAATTCTCTACAACTTTGCAGAATAAAGTTTTTTCAAATTCCAAACAGAAATTGACCGAAATCCACAAACGGGCGATTTTACAGGCTATAATCAAATTTCAGTCAAGAAATGGGGTCCACCGACACATAAAACATGCTTTAAATATTTTTGGTAACAAAAATACTCCTCCAAATATACTCATATATCCCACATTTATCGTAAAAATATCATCATTATTATATTATTAAAATATAATAATATATTTAAATGGATTATTTTATCAGAAAAAGATAAAATTTCAATTTTCAACAATTGTCACATTAAAAATTTTCTCCATCTATATCCACATAAAATCAATATTTTCCTCATCATATGAATCAATAATTAATTATTCACAAATAATATTATTACAGAATCACAATATTGACAACAGACAGGTTCGTGGGAAGAGGGCTTTCCAATAAGAATTTCTCCTTACTAACGCATGATTAGGTGACCAAACCTCTCCTTAGACGAACTTTCTAGACATTGCCAATAATGTTATCTAATAATATTATTCAGATAATATGAATTATTGCTTCGATAATGAAAAAATCTAGTGTAATGACAATTATTGAAACAACAAAGAATATAAAATATCAACGCAACAATTATTAAATCAATAAAATAAAATCTTTGAGCGAAGAATTATCGTAACCATTATTGAGTAGTGCCTTCTTACGTAAGAATCAATAATTGGTGCAATACCGAGTGTCTTCTTATGTTTTAACCAATTTAGTATTTTAACAAGATTACTTGATAATAACTTCTGTAGTTATTTTTAAACAACTTATATTTGTCGTTTTCTTCATCCAATCGCTTTTCATTATGGGGCCCACATTGTCGCTACCAGGTAAATACGAATATTCCCCGACAAGACGTATATTCCACGACCAAACGAATATTCCCAAACAACAATGAATATTTTATAACCACTGCTTATTTTGAAATATTTGCGTATTTTACCCATAACTATCCACATTAATCACATCAACCCTTATTATTTCAAAATAATAAATAGAAAATTAAATTTCATTAATAATAAGTTGGGGTCTTACAACCTCCCTCCTTATGAAATTTCGTCCTCGAAATTGACGACGTACACAGTGTTTGAAAAGGTGAGGATACCTCACTTTCATTTCCATTTCAATTCGAGGTCATTTCCTCTATAGCATGATTCCTCCACAGAACTTTAACTTGTGGTATGACCTTTGTGCGTGGGACATGCTCCTTCCTATCCAAAATCTTGAGAGGTACCTCTTCGTATGTTAAGTCTTAATTATCTCGTCAGGTTCTAACTCTATAACGTGATTCGGGTCTTTCACATATTTATGAAAGCATGGATATGTGAAACACATTATGAACACGAGACATACTCTAAAAACGCGAGTCTCATAGGCTACATTTACTACTCGGTCAAGATTTTGAAATGGACCAATAAATCGTGGATTGAGCTTTCCTCTCTTCCCAAATCTTGTAACTCCCTTCCATGGAGCAACTCGCAACAATACATGATCCCCTATACTAAATTCCACGTTCTTTCGATGAAGATCCGAATAACTCTTTTGTCGATCTTGTCTTGGTTTGTATACGTTGTCGAATCATTTGGATCTTTTGGTTGTCATCATACGTCTTAACTCGGGTCCCAATAATGTTGCTTCACTCACCTCATCCCAACATATTGGAGAGCGACACTTTCGTCCATATAATGCTTCAAATGGAGCCACACATATACTTGCATAATAACTGTTGTTGTAGGAGAATTCCACCAATGGTAAATTGAAGAAATGCGAGTTCTGGCTTGAGGAAGTAGCATTCCTTGGGCACGTGGTGTCGAAACATGGAGTATCATTGATCCGTGAAGATCAAGCAATACAAAGTTAGAGCAACCAAAGTCGGTGGATCAAGACGCGACTTTCTCGGGCTTAAATTGGTTATTATCGGAGATTTGTGGAAGGATTTTCTCGAATCGCTACTCCATTAACTCAGGTGACTCGGAAAGATATAAAATTCGTATGGAAGCGAGGAATGCGAGACGAGTTTCAAGAGCAAGAAGACTTATTTTAAGACTGTTCTAACAATACCATCCGCACGGATGGATTTGTTATCTACAGCGATGCTTCAGGCAAAGGGTTATGATGTGTTCTCATGCAACGTGGGAAAGTCATAGCTTATGCCTCGCGAAAACTTAAAGAATATGAGAGGAATTATCATACTCATGATCTAGAGTTGGCAGCAGTCGTTTTCGCGCTAAAGATCTGGAGGCACTATCTATATGGGGAGAAAATGGAGATTTATTCAGATCATAAAAGCCTTAAATATTTCTTCACGCAAAAGGAACTCAACATGCGGCAACGACGTTGGCTTGAGTTGTTGAAAGATTATGACCACATTATTCAATACCATCCTGGAAAAGCGAACGTGGTAGCTGACGCGTTGAGTAGAAGATCATATGCAGTAATGAGTGCGATGATGTCAAGTACCCTTGAACGTCTTGCTAGTATATATGTAAATGAGATTGTGAGGTTGCATGGCATGCCAGTATCCATAGTTTCAGATTGTGACCCAAGATTCACTTCAAGATTTTGGGTTAGCTTGCAAAAAGCTATGGGTATGGATTTACGATTCGATTCAAGCATACCATCCTCAAATGGACGGACAATCGAGAGGCTATTCAAACTCTTGAAGATTTATTAAGACTCGTGTCCTAGATTTCAAGGCGGTTGGGATAAGTATTTACCATTGGTGGAATTCTCCTACAACAACAGTTATCGAGCAAGATATAGGTGTGGCTCCATTTGAAGCATTATATGGACGAAAGTGTCGCCTCCAATATGTTGGGATGAGGTGGGTGAAGAACATTGTTGGGACCCGAGTTAAGACGTATGATCTAGAAAAGATCCCAACGATTCGACAACGATCTAAAGCAAGCACAAGATCGACAAAAGAGTTATGCAGATCTTCATCGAAAGGACGTGGAATTTAGTATAGGGGATCATGTATTGTTGCGAGTTGCTCCACGGAAAGGGAGTTACAAGATTTGGGAAGAGAGAAAAGCTCAATCCACGATTTATTGGTCCATTTCAAATTCTTGACTGAGTAGAAAATGTAGCCTATAGACTCGCGTTACCTCCAACTATGTCTCATGTTCATAATGTGTTTCACATATCTGTACTTCGTAAATATGTGAAAGACCGAACCACGTTATTGAGTTAGAACCGGACGAGATACCAGAAGACTTAACGTCTGAAGAGGTACCTGTCAAGATCTTGGATAGGAAGGAGCATGTCCCTACGACGAAGGTCATACCACAAGTTAAAGTTTTGTGGAGGAACCATGCTATAGAGAAATGACACGGGAATTGGAAACAGAAATGAAAGCCAGGTATCTTCACCTTTTCGAAACACCAGGTACGTATGTCAATTTCGAGGACGAAATTTCATAACGAGGGGAGGTTGTAAGACCCCAAATAATTAATAAATGAAATTTAATTTCCTCTAATTATTATTTTGAAATAGTAAGGGTTGATGTGATTAATGTGGATAGTTATGGGTAAAATACGCAAATATTTCAAAATAAGCAAGTGGTTATAAAATATTCATTGTTGTTTGGGAATATTCGTTTGGTCGTGGAATATTCAGATTGTTGAGAAATATTAAATGCATTTACAGTAGTGACCATGTGTGGGCCCTATAACGAAAGCGATTGGATGAAGAAAACGACAAATATAAGTTGTTTAAAAATAACGCACAGTAGTTATTCTACCGTAATATTGTTAAAATACTAAATATGGTTAAAACATAAGAAGCACGGTATTGCACCAATTATTGATTCTTACGTAAGACGACACTACTCAATAATGGTTACAGAATTATTGCTCAAAGATTTTATTGATTTAATAATTGTCATGCGTTGATATTTTATATCATTGTTGTTTCAATAATTGTCATTACACAAGTATTTTTCATTATCACAATAATTCATATTATCCGAATAATATTATAGGATAACATTATTGGCAATGTCTAGAAAGTTCGCTCTAAGGAGAAGTTTGATCACCTAATGCAGGCCGCCAAGAAGGAGAAATTCTTATCGAAAGCCCCTTTCCTGGAATCTGCATGGTCACAATATTATGATTCTCGTAATATTATTTGTGAATAATTAATTATTGATTCATATGATGAGGAAAATATTGATTTTATGTGGATATAGATGGAGAAAATTTTTAATGTGACAATTGTTGAAAATTGAAATTTTATCTTTTCTCGATAAAATAATTCATTTAAATATATATATTATTATATTTTAATAATATAATAATGGTGATATTTTTACAACGAATGTGTGATATATGAGTATACGAGGAGGAAGAGTATTTTTGTTGCAATAAATGTTTAAAACATGTTAAACATGTCGGTGGACCCCATTTATTGACTGAAATTTGATTATAGCTTATAAAATCGCCCGTTTGTGGAGTTCGGTCAATTTCTGTTTGGAATTTGGAAAAACTTTCTTCTACAAAGTTGTAGAGAATTGAATTTCCTATAAAAAATCGCGAGTTTCGAATTTTCTGACAAAAGGGTTATTTATTATGAATTATTAAAGTTCTGAAGCTCCGAAATAATTAATTTTTGGAAGTTTAAAATATTTTAAATATGAAAAACGTTTTTTGTCATTATTGTGGGTCTTGCATGTGTTGGAATTTGCTGAATTCAAATCCTTAAAAGTGTGCGTTGGAAAAATATATATATATATATATTATTAATTTATTAAATTTTCTACTTTGGTGTTCTAAGCATTTTCCTATAAATAGGGTGCTTAGGTTAGAATTGAAAATCACACAAGAAACTGAAGTTTTCTTTCTCTATATTATCGAGCGTATTCTTGTGAGTATTTTGAGTATACTTTGAGTATTGGTATACGATGCAAGTTCAAGTTATAAATTTATATCCAAAGATTCCAGGTTTAAGATCTTTGCTTTCCGAGGTAAGAGATATTATTTTTTTCGTAATGATATTATTTCTTCAATATCATTATCTTTCAAATATTGATCCGAATTTTTATCAAATTTGGAACTTTTTTGGTGTTCTGAGTTACTATTTACGATAATCTTGACTATTCACGATACGATACTATTCACGAATCACGGCATTATTCATTGAAAAATAAAATTTTCCTTTTCGTCCAAAATATCTATTCCGGACACTAGCTTTGATCAGATCCATGTTTTGATCATTCTTGAATTTTACACCACTATGATTATTTTTGAGGTATTTTTGGACATGGATAAAACAAAGTACTTAATCCTTAATCCTTAATCCTTGTCATTTTTTTCTTTGGATTCATTCATTTAAAAATATTTTCATCATTCTACCTTAAATGATGATATTATTGAATATCTTTGGCACCGTAGTGCAAAAGATGAATGATTTCATTGAATATCTTTGGCCCGTATTGCAAAGATGAACAGTGTTTAGATGAACATGATTAACTAATGAATATCTTTGGCCACGTAGTGCATGCAAAGATGAATATTTGATTCAGTGATATATATTGATTGATGTTACGTGGATAAAAGATGACGATGAACTTTTAAATTCATACATAGTAAGATAGTAGTTTGCATTCTCTACTTAACTCTTCTAATGAATTATTATTTCATTGCGAATATTGATTTAAAACTTGTCATTCTATTGTATTCTATTAGATTTTTCCCCGTTGAAGACTAACGATAATTTTGTTGTATATTATCTTAGTTATAATATTCTTTACCTGGGCTAGTTGAGCTCACCCTTTTCATTTTTGTTCTATTTTTCTTCTCGTGGAGGCGAGAATGTAAGCGAAGTATGCAGTCTGGGGTATGGAATTATGGTTATAGAGAGAGTTGTTTAGTAGTTCTCACCATTTTTGTAAAATAATGTATCAATAAATATGATGAAGATTTATTTGGGTATAGATATTGTCTAGAAGATAATATTTATATTCAAACTCACAGTTTTACTATTGTAATAATAAAGTTGTAGTTATTTCTGTACCGTGTATTGACAACTCAGAATGGGTGATGTATACCTATTTTGGGGGCGTCACAAAACATGCTTTAAATATTTTTGGTAACAAAAATACTCCTCCACATATACTCATATATCCCACATTTATCGTAAAAATATCATCATTATTATATTATTAAAATATAATAATATATTTAAATGAATTATTTTATCAGAAAAAGATAATATTTCAATTTTCAACAATTGTCACATTAAAAATTTTCTCCATCTATATCCACATAAAATCAGTATTTGCCTCATATGAATCAATAATTAATTATTCACAAATAATATTACAAAATCACAATATTGACAACTGAGGCGTTTCAGGAAAGAGGGGGCTTTCCAATAAGAATTTTTCCTTACTTATCGCATGCAATTAGGTGACCAAACCTCACTTTAGATGTAACTTTCTAGACATTGCCAATAATGTTATCTAATAATATTATTCGGATAATATGAATTATTGCTTCGATAATGAAAAATACTCTATAATGACAATTATCAAACAACAACAATATAAAATATCAACGCAACAATTATTAAATCAATAAAATAAAATATTGAATAAAAATTAATTATCGTAACCATTATTGAGTAGTGCCTTCTTTACGTAAGAATCAATAATTGGTGCAATACTGCGCGGTGGTACTATGTTTTAACCAATTTAGTATTTTAACAATATTAATCTGAGAATAACTACGCCTGTTATTTTTAAACAACTTATATTTGTCGTTTTCTTCATCCAATCGCTTTCAGTTATGGGGCCCACACATGGTCGCACTGTCGCATATTAATATTCCCCGACAAGACGAATATTCCACGACCAAACGAATATTCCCCGACAACAATGAATATTTTATAACCACTTGCTTATTTAGAAATATTTGCGTATTTTACCCATAACTATCCACATTAATCACATCAACCCTTACTATTTCAAAATAATAAAAGAGAAAATTAAATTTCATTAATAATAAGTTGGGGTCTTATAACCTCCCTCCTTACGTAAATTTCGTCCCTCGAAATTGACGACGTACTGGTGTTTCAAAAGGTGAGGATACCTCGCTTTCATTTCCGTTTCTAATTCTCAAGTCATTTCCTCTATAGCATGATTCCTCCACAGAACTTTAACTTGTGGTATGACCTTTGTGCGTAGGACATGTTCCTTCCTATCCAAAATCTTGAGAGGTGCACTCTTCAGACGTTAAGTCTTCTATTATCTCGTCCGGTTCTAACTCTATAACGTGGTTCGGGTCTTTCACATATTTTCTGAAGTACAAATATGTGAAACACATTATGAACACGAGACATACTCGGAGGTAACGCGAGTCTATAGGCTACATTTCCTACTCGGTCAAGAATTTGAAATGGACCAATAAATCGTGGATCGAGCTTTTCTCTTCCCAAATCTTGTAACTCCCTTCCATGGAGCAACTCGCAACAATACATGATCCCCTATACTAAATTCCACGCCCTTTCGATGAAGATCCGCATAACTCTTTTGTCGATCTTGTGCCGCTTTGTATACGTTGTCGAATCATTTGGATCTTTTCAGAGTCATACGTCTTAACTGGGTCCCAATAATGTTGCTTCACCCACCTCATCCCAACATATGGAGAAGCGACACTTTCGTCCATATAATGCTTCAAATGGAGCCACACCTATACTTGCTCGATAATTGTTTATTGTAGGAGAATTCCACCAATGGTAAATACTTATCCCAATTGCCCTTGAAGTCTAGGACATAGAGTCTTAATAAATCTTCAAGAGTTTGAATAGTCCTCTCTGATTGTCCGTCCATTTGAGGATGGTTTGCCGAACTGAATCGTAAATCCGTGCCCATAGCTTTTTGCAAGCTAACCCAAAATCTTGAAGTGAATCTTGGGTCACGATCTGAAACTATGGATACTGGTATGCCATGCAATCTCACAATCTCATTTTATATATATACTAAGAAGACGTTCGAGGAATAAGTCTCCCATATCAGTAAGAAATGAAGCAGACTTGGTTAATCCATCAACAATAACCCAAATAGCATTGATGCCTTGAGAAACCGTAGGAAGACCAGAACGTAAATCCATGGTAATGTGGTCCCACTTCCATTTCGGAATCTCAAGTGGTTGCAACGGACCCTTAGGTACTAGATGCTCCGCCTTTACACGTTGACAAGTTAAACACATCGAGATAAACTTTGCAATCTCTCTCTCTTCATATTGTTCCACCAAAATGTATGTCAAGATCACGATACATTTTAGTACTTCCAGATGGATCGCAAATGGTGTATTATGTGCCTCCATCATAATCTTGTACTTCAAATCGAGTTGTTAGAACACAAAGTCTAGAGTGGACTCAAGTATTCCTTCTTCATCAATTCTCGCTTAGGAATAGCTCATTCTTGTACTTTCTTCTTCATACGCATCATTTCCGGCCCTGATTCGAAAGAACCTTAACTTTTTCTATTAAAGTTGGCTCTGTCTACGCAGATACTTGACATAATCGCACTCATTCCTCGCATATGATCTTCTACTCAACGCAACGCCTACCACGCTCGCTTTTCGGGATGGTATTGAATAGTGCTCGTAGTCTTTCAATAGCTTGAGCCAACGTCGCCGCCAGATGTTGAGTTCTTTTTTGAGTGAAGAAATATTTAAGGCTTTTTATGGTTCGAATATATCTCCACTTTCTCCCCATATAGATAGTGCCTCCATATCTTTAGTAGTAAAAACGATCGGCCGCTAACTCTAGATCATGAGTAGGATAATTCCTCTCATACTCTTTAAGTTGTCGCGAGGCATAAAGCTATGACTTTCCCACGTTGCATGAGAACACATCATAACCCTTTGCTCGAAGCATCGTCAGATAACAAATCCATCCGTATCGGATGGTATTGTTAGAACAGTCTTAGAAATGAGTCTCTCTTGAGCTCATGGAAACACTTCTCGCATTCTTCGCGCCCAAACGAATTTTGTATCCTTCCGAGTTAATGGGTTAATGGAGTAGCGATTCGAGAAAACCTTCCACGAATCTCCGATAATAACCAAATAAGCCCAAAAGCTACATATTTCGACCACCGACTTCGGTTTGTTCTAACTTTGTATTGCTTCAATCTTGGCCGGATCAACAGATACTCCATGTTTTCGACACCACGTGCAAAGGAATGCTACTTCCTCGCCGTAACTTGCATTTCTTCAATTTGGCATATAGTTTGTTTTCACGAAGCCTTTCGAGTACCAAAACTTCAAATGGTGCTCATGATCTTCACGACTTTTGGAATATACGAGGATGTCATCAATAAAAACAACAACGAATCGATCCAAATATTCCTTGAATACTCGGTTCATTATATCCATTAAAGTCGCAGGAGCATTAGTCAATCCAAAGACATGACTAAGAATCCATAATGCCCGCATCGAAGAGTTCGAAGGCGCGTCTTTGGAATATCCTCGATTCTAATCTTGGTGATGATATCCAAGCTAAAATCGATCTTTGAAAAGAATTGTGCTCTCTTGCAGAATCGGTCAAATAGGTCATCAATACGAGGTAGAGGATACCTATTCTCGATGGTGACATGGTTCAATTCCCGATAGTCAATACAAAGTCGCATACTCCCCGCTTTTCTTCTTTCTGAATAAAACAGAGCACCCCAAGGAGATGTACAGATTTAATGAAACCGATGTCCAACAACTCCCGTAGTTGGACCTTTAACTCACGAAGTTCAATAGAGCCATTCGATATGGGGTTTTAGAAATGGGCTTGTACTCGGGTTCAAGATCAATAAAGAATTCAACTTCACGCTCGGGGGGTAGACCGGAAGTTCTTCAGAAATACGCCAGAAAGTCAATAACAATAGGAATATTATTCAAATTTGACGTGTCTTTATTCAAATCCATAACATGGGCTAAGAAAGCTTGACATTCGCTTTTCAATAAACGAATAGCTTTATGATTAGATATGATGTTGATTGATTTTAATGGTTTAGTTGCTTGAATTGCATAACAAAGTTGTTTAGGAATATGAAAGCTAACAACCTTACGAAAACAATCAATTTTGGCATGATGAGTAGTTAACCAATCAATCCCTAAAATCACATCAAAAACAAGTATCTTTAAAGAGATAAGGTCATGGGTAAGGTGATGGTGCCAACTTGAATCAAACAAGATTTATAAGCAAAGTGGATGTGATGAAAGTTTCTCCTAACTGAGTTTCCACGAGATAGTCAAAGTCTAATTTCTCCTGAGTCAAGTTTAAACGTTGAAGACAAGTTAGAGAGATAAATGAATGGGTAAGACCTAAGATCAAGTAAGGTATAAACTTTGCAAGAATTTATAAATAGCTTACCCGTGATCACCTCGTTTGGTTTTCTCGCATTTTGACCGGTCACAACAAACGCTTTCTTCCAGAACCGTTAACTTTGACTTTTTCCGGGGATGATCTTTTGAGTCACCGTCCCTCATTGAACTAGGTTTCTTCTATCAGATAATCTCGAGCGATATGTCCTTCCTTTCCACAATTATAGCATACCTTGAATTGTCAGGCGGTTTGGACCGATATGTCCTCTTTTCGATTTATAAGATACTGAGCGGTGGTCGTTTCTCCTCCTTAGAACCGGTTGCTTCCTAAGACTATCGTCTTCACATGGTCGTTGTTAAATCTCTCTTTTAAAATCTCCTCCCGACTCGCTTCTTCTATTTTCATGGCCATGATTACCACCAGAGTGGTTACCATTTTTTGTCGTCTTTTTTCTTTCTCATTGGTTATCGTTGTTTTGTTGATCGCTATCTCCCAGATGATCCTCGATTGTGGTCCCCTCGGTTGACCGTGCACTCGTTATCTCACTCTAATAATTGAGCCTTGTTTACAACATCCGAATAGAGAGAAAATTTATGAGAAATGAGATATATGTCAGACGCCGGGTTTCAAACCTCTCTAAACATCCGCGCCATACGTTCCTCATTCTCCACCAAATGAGGTGCAAACCGGATAACTCGCAAACTTTGCCTCGCATCGAGACACCGTCATGTTGTTTTGTTCTGTCGATGAACTCTACTTCCTTCATACATATACTTAACACTTTCGTGAAAGTATTTGTCATTAAATAGTTTCAAACGTCTCCCAAGATACGCCGAGTGCGGTTTGGATGGGTACGCTTCACGAGACTCCCACCAAGAATCTCGCTTTCGCCACGGAACATAAAGGTGGCGAATGGAACCTTCTCGATCCTCCGTGTATCCCAAGACATCGAATATCTTGGTAATTTGTTTGACCCATATTTTCGCCATGATCGGATCTGGCTTTCCCTTAAATTCTGGTGGTCCCAACTCTTTGAACTCGCTTAGCTTCGATACATGCCGTGAATTCTATCATTTCTTCCTCGTATTTTGAACACGAGTCTCCTAAATTCGATTTTGCATGAACTACAAAAGCTTCTAAACATTCAAGGCTGCTCATCGTCTCCCGATCAGTGGTGTTGTTCATGGGAGGAACATTGCCACACATTGCACGCTTCTCCTCGTTGGTGAGTACAAAGCGTCTCCACTGGCCTCATTTCCATTGTTAATATTCTCAAACGACATTCTCAAATACCGCCATAAAACAAGGGTTAATTAAGGAAATCAATATATCACATAATATTTCTATATATCGACCAACTATCAAATAAGCTTGGTAGTAGACACACTAGCAAGGATTTACTCGCCTCCCCTCCTAGTTCTATTCCCCGATCTCCGCCAGAGATCATATCCCTAAGCTCGATACCAACCGTGACACCCCCAAAATAGGTATATATCACCCATTCTCGAGTTCACAATACACTGCATACGTAAACAACTACAACTTTATTATTACAACAAGAAACTGTGAGTTTAAATACGTATATTCCCATCTAAACAATATCCACATACAAATAAATCATCATCATAATTATTGATACATTATTTTACAATGGTGAGGACTACTAAACAACTCTCTCTAGAACCTTCATTCCATTACCCACTACACTCGCTTCCATTATATTCTCGCCTCCCGAGAAGAAAAATAAAACAAAAAGGAAAAGGGTGAGCTCAACTAGCCCAAAGAAGAATATTATGACTAAGATAATATACAACAAATTATCATTAGTCTTCAACAGGAAAAAATCTAATAGAATACAATAGACAACAAGTTTTAAATCAATATTCATAATGAAATAATAATTCATTAGAAGAGTTAAGTAGAGAATGCAAACTACTATCTTCTATGTATGAATTTAAAAGTTCATCGCTCATCTTTTATCCCTGTAACATCAATCAATATATATCCGAATCAAATATTCATCTTTGCACTATGGTGCCAAAGATATTCATCACCGTCATGTTCATCTAAACACTTGTTCATCTTTTGCTACTCTGGGCCAAAGATATTCATCGTAAATCATTCATCTTTGCACTACAGCCAAAAATATTCAATAATATTATCATTTAAGACCGAGGATGATGAAAATATTTTTAAAGAAACGAATCCAAAGTGAAACAAAATGACAAGGATTAAGGATTAAGGATTCGTACTTTGTTTTATCCATGTCCAAAAATACCTCAAAAATAATCATAGTGGTGTAAAATTCAAGAATGATCAAAACATGGATACAATCAAGCTAGTATCCACAATAGATATTTTAGTAAAAGGAAAATTTTCATTTTTCGATGAATAAAGTCAGATATACGTGAATAGAATAACTCTCGACACCAAAAGTTCCAAATTTGATAAAAACTTCAGATCAATATTTTAGCATAATGATATTGAAGAAATAATATCATTACGAGAAAAAATAATATCCCTTACCTCGAAAAGATCAAGATTTCTAAATTTGAAACACCTGGATAAAGGCTATGACTTGAACTTGCAATCAGTATAGAATACTCAAAATATACTCAAAATACTCACAAGAATACGCCGATAATATAGAGAGAGATGACTTCAGATTTCGTGTGATTTTCAATTCTAACCCAAGACCTATTTATAGGAAAATGCTTAGAACACCAAAGTAGAAAATTTAATAAATTAATATTATTTATTTTTCACATCTTCTTACGCATCCAAGCATCCGAATTCATCTCTAAAGACATGTTAAAGATGCCCACCAAACACAAAAACGTTTTTTTTATTTAAATTATTTTAAACTTCCAAAAATCAACTATTTTTGAGCTTCCTAACTTCAATAATTCATAATAAATAGTTCTTTTTTATCGTAAAATTGAATCTTGTGAGTCTTTATAGAAATTCAATTTCTACAACTTTATAAAGATAAAGTTTTTCCAAATTCCAAATGTAAATTGACCGATATCCACAAAACAGACGATTTTACAAGCTATAACCAAATTTCAGTCAAGAAATGGGGTCCACCAACACATAAAACATGCTTTAAATATTTTTGGTAACAAAAATACTCCTCCAAATATACTCATATATCCCACATTTATCGTAAAAATATCATCATTATTATATTATTAAAATATAATAATATATTTAAATGAATTATTTTATCGTAAAAAGATAAAATTTCAATTTTCAACAATTGTCACATTATTCTCCATCTATATCCACATAAAATCAATATTTTTCTCATCATATAAAATAATAATTAATTATTCAAAATAATATTACGTAATCACAATATTTACAAACTGTGCGGTCCTGTGAGAAAGAGGGCTTTCCAATAAGAATTTCTCCTCATGGCGCATAATTAGGTGACCAAACCTCTCCTTAGGCGTAACTTTCTAGACATTGCCAATAATGTTATCTAATAATATTATTCGAGATAATATGAATTATCGCTTCGATAATAAAAATATTGTGTAATGATAATTATTGAAACAACAAAGAATATAAAATATCAACGCTAACAATTATTAAATCAATAAAATAAAATATCGAATAAAGAATTATCAGTAACCATTATCGAAAGTAAAGGCTTTCACGTAAGAGTCAATAATTGGTGCAATACTGTGTCTTATTTGTGTTTTAACCATCGAGTATTTTAACAAAGATTAAGCAGTAATAACCTACGCTCGTTATTTTTAAACAACTTATATTTGTCATTTTCTTCATCCAATCGCTTTCAGTTATGGGGCCACACACATGGTCGCTACCGTCAGCATACGAATATTCCCGACAAAGATTTAATATTCCACGATCAAACGAATATTCCCCACAAACAACAATGATTACTTTTATAACCACTTGCTTATTTTGAAATATTTACAGATTTTACCCATAACTATCCACATTAATCAAATCAACCCTTACTATTTCAAAATAATAAATAGAGAAAATTAAATTTCATTAATAATAAGTTGGGGTCTTACAATTACCTCACATTTTATTTATAAAATCAAGTAATACAGTTAGCTATATAAATATATATATATTTGAATCAAAGCTGTGAAACCCCAGATTTTATGAATAAAGAATTAATTTTTTTGAAATAATTTTTTTATATTATGGTGTGAATTTGAGATAATGTTATAGTTGTGGGTAATATTTATAAATTTTACAAAGTATGCAAGTTGTCATATTATATTCGATTGGTCGGGGAATATTCGTTTTAAATGTAAAATATTAAGACGCGTCAAGACAATCATTGGTGGACCCCACAACTAAATTATGGTCGGATCGAGAAAACGACAAAAATATTTTATTGAAAATAACGACTAAGTTTTACCGTTGATACTGTTGATCTACTTTGTAGTAAAAAGATGAAGAATACGCGTTGTTGCATAATAGTAACACAAGATTGATTATTGATATTTATGTGAGAAGTCACTCGCTTTTGTTCAATTATTGCTACAATAGTTTGCGATAAGATCTCACATTATTTGATTCAATTATTGTTGATTTAGAAGTTTTGTTTTATTAACGTAATAAAATAGAAACATCTTTTTATATAAAATGTAATACTTTATTAAAGTTATTCTATAAATGTAATATATTATATTTTATTACGCATAGTGTTTCAGATAAGGTTCAAGATAAGTGTTTCAGATATAGTAAAAATCTTTTATATAAATAGAATATATTATATTTTATTTAAAAGATTTTTCTTTAAATATGGACCGTCCGATTAAAGTAAGTCATTCTGGACCATTCATGGATTAATTCTTATGCATTCCATTTTCCTATAAATAAACTCATTCCTTCATTATTTTTCTTAATTCTTTGAACTCTAGAGAGAAACTATATAGAGATAGAAGAAAAGTTTTCTACTACTTCACTACTCTTATATCAAGTATTATTTTACTAGTAGTGGGTATTATTCTTTTTGTATTCAAGAAGAGAACTTCATTATTCCATTTTCTTTATTGTTCTCACTGGAATAACTCAGATACGCTGGGCTACCCTATACTTGGTGACATTCTTCTATTATTCTCATCTTTATTATTCTCGTTAGAATATCCCGTGCATGCTATATCGTGGGATTTTGGTTCCATTTTTATTATTCCGTCTTTATTATTCACGTCGGAATATCTTGTTATGCATCTTTATGTTGGGACTTGGTTCCATCATTTATTATTCGCATTTATTATTCTGTTGGAACATCCGCTGGGTGTGAATTTCACCGACACGGGTTCCGTTATTATTATTCTCGTTGAAATAACCGCTTATGCCAAGCATCGCATGCATGGTGATTTCTTTTGTTATTCCATTCTTATTATACTCGTTGATTAAAATTTTGACTTTATACTCCATGAAATTAGTGGAATATCCTCGATATTTCAAGGCTTCATCCAAAGATCTTTTCGTGAAAATATTCTTCCGAGCCTTCTTGAATTTTACTCTACAAAGCAAAGATCATGTTGACAATTTGGGACGTTATTGGTTCTGGACAAATTAATTCTTGAACTTGTTTAATTGAATTCTTATATCATTGTCATCATCCTCATGTTTATATTTATTGAAAGTCATTTGTGGCCTGTAGTGCATAGATGGACTTGGTATGATTATGACCAGGGATTATTCGGTATAATCATGACCGTAATGTTACAAATGATGTGAAAATTAAAAGTCCTCATTGGCCCGTAGTGCATTGATGGACAATTTTTAGTATGATTATGGCTATGGATTCTCTTCGGCCAAGGATGCAAAGATGAATTGTTTTATGGCATGATCAGGACCGTTGATGAAAACATGATTATCTTTGGCCCAGAAGTGCATGGATAATTCGTGGTCGTAATATTTAAATAATATCCTTGGCCTGAGAGTGCAAGGATGATTTAATAATGTGGATTATTTATTGAGTAGAGTCTCAAATGATAAAAGTGATGAAAACCTTTTTAATCATAAAAGATAGTAGATTTTATTTTCTACTTGACTCTTTTAATGGATTGCTTGTTAAGATTGCGCTTAAACTTGATGTCTATTATATTTTATCGCTTTAACATTGTTGGAGACTAATGATAATTTATTTTGCATTATCTTAGTCATAATATTTCTTTCTCGGGCTAGTTGAGCTCACCTTTTCTTTCACTTTTTTCTCTGTGAAATGAGAATATATTTGGGGACGAAGTCGGGGAACGGAGTGATGGTCGGAGGATAGATTAGTAGTCCTCACTATTTTGTGAAAATAGTGTGATAATAATTGTAACGAGGACTCTTTTTGAGTTTGTATAATCTTTAGTAGACAATAATTGTATTCAAACTCACGAGTTTATGTTTTGTCGTATTGTGTACACTTTGTAACAGTATTAGAAGTCAGATTTGAATTTATGTACCATGTAAGTGGCGACCAAAGATGGGTGAAGTATACCTAATTTTGGGGGCGTTACAGTTGGTATCAAAGCTTAGGGATATGATCCCTGGCTGAGATGTGAGACAAGAACTAGGAGGGGAGAGATGGGGAATTCCTTTGTTAGTATGACCTACCTAAGTTTATTTGGTATTTAATTGGTCAGTCAAAGTATAAGGATAATATGTGTTATGTTAATTAACCCTTGATTTGTGGCAGTGTTTGAAAATAGCATCCGAGAATGTTGAGATTATCAATGGAGCACAGGAGACCGTTGAGTCTCCATGCATCAATAATCGGGATAATGTGCAAACTGGAGGACAATACTCCTCATGAAAATAATAACACCAATGAAATGGTGAATGATGGGATGGTCGAGGCTTTATGCAATTCATGCAACAACAAAGCGAAGGCAGCGCCTCATCCAAAATGCGGTAAATATCGATAACTCTCTCGATTCATCACCGCTTAAGCGCTTTAAAGAGCAATTCATGCAACAACGGGTGAAGGCAGCTCCTGTCCATAATGCAGGTGGAAACAATGGTAACCCACAGTTGGTCACCGCTAAGCAGTTCAAGGAGATGGGACCACCGGAGTTTTTGGGAAAGCGTTTTAATCACTTGCAAAGCGGTGACATGGATAAAGCAGATTACCAAGATATTTGATGTCTTGGAATGTTCAGAGGAGCAAAAGGTTCCATTCGCCACCTTTATGTTGCGTGAAGAAGGAGATTATTGGTGGGAATCAGAAACGTATCTCACTGGCCGACTTTCAAGATGTCTTGGGAGAAGTTCCAAGAATTATTCAACGACAAGTACTTTCCTGAAAGTATTCGTCACATGAAGGAGGTAGAATTCATCAAGTTGGAGCAAAACAATATGACCGTGTCGCAGTACGAGGCTAAGTTTGTTGAGTTATCCCGGTTTGCATCCCATTTGGTCGATAATGAGGAGCGAATGACGCGAATGTTTTGCGAGGTTGAAACCCGATATACGTCAATACCTCATTTTTCATAAACTTTGTTTATATTCGGATGTTGTGAATAGGGCTCGATTATTGGAGCGCGATAATGAGTCAAAGACAACCAAAAGGCAACGACCAACAACACGATAATAATCATACCGGTGGCAATCGGTCATGAACAACGATAACCATCGTGGGGGATATTATCATGCCAAGAATGGTAACCATTTCGGTGGTAATCATGGCCAAGATAATTAGAATGGATATTTTAAAAAGAGAAGGTTCAACAATGACGTGAAGACGTCGGCACCAGCACCCGTTTCAAAGGAAGAAGAACGCCCATCGGTCGTATGTTTCAAATGCGACAAGAGGACACGGTAGTCAAAACTATGCACGCAATAATCCAAAGCGTGTTTTAATTGCGGAAGAGAAGGTCACCTAGCTCGATTTTGTCATATGGTGAAGTCAAGTCCAACTGGGATAGTGATGCCAAAAGATGTCCCAGACAAGCCAAAGCTGGTAGTTTAAGAGATAGCGTTTTTTTTTTCTCGTGACGAGGAACCTGAATAAAATTATCACGGGTAAGTTAATCATAAGCTCTTACGAAGTCTATACCGTGTTAGATACTGGTTCTACTCACTCTTTTATTTCATCTAGTTGTGTTCAATGTTTGTACTTAACTCCTGAGAAGTTAAACTTTGATTTATCTATTGAAACTCCATTGGGAGAAACCTTCGTTACCTCCACTGTTTATAAATCTTGTTTGATTCAAATCGACACTTTCGCGTTACCTGTCGATCTTATCTCTTTGAAAATACTTGCCTTTGATGTGGTTTTTTTTTTTGAAACGATTAGTTAATTACTCATCATGTTTTTCATAAGGTTGTTAGCTTTCATATTCCTAACCAACCTATTATGCGAATTCAAGTAACCAAACCACTAAAGTCAATCATTGTCATATCAAGCCATAAGTAAAGAGCCCCGATCCTTTTGTTGATGACTTCCTTGTGTGGAATGCACCGAAGCCAGACTTTCTGTAGGCGACGTCGTGAATGACGATGAAAAGTTGATAGGTATCATTGTGAGGTGCTTATCTAGGTTAAGGATAGAAGTCACAGTTGGTATCAATGACGACGTATTATCCAAGTCTTGGATGAGAGAATGCTAGATTTTGAATGATATTTCTATCATTAATAAATCTCTCGACGTATTCACGAAGACTTTAGCTTACCCCAGAGCGTGAAATCGAATTTTGTATTGACACCAGTACAAAACCCATTTCTTAAACCCTCAAAATATTTCTTCAACTAAAACGAACGTAACACACGCCAAAGACGTTGACTCGAGCTGTTGAAGATTACGATCGTACTATTCAATATCATCGTGGAAGAACGAACGTGGTAGCTGACGTGTTGAGTAGAAAATCGTATGCGTTTACAAGTGCGATGTTGTTAACACAAAGACTCATTTCGTATAATTTGCAAATGATGAAGATAGAGTTATAGACTCTAGGGACCCACGTGAAGATAACGAATATACGAGTAAAATCGACTTTAATCGATAAAGTTAAAGACGCCAAGCTACATATACGAATCGATGAATGTGAAGAAGAAGGTTCAAGAAGGCGTTATTCTAGAAGCAAGAGTTCTTTGAAGAGAGGAAATCTCAACCCTCGATTTAATTGGCCCATTTGAAATCCTCGATTGAGTAGAAGCTGTGGCTTATAAACTCGCTTTTACCGCCAAGTATGTCCGTGTTCTTTCATAACGTTTTTACGTGATCGATGTTTACGTAAATATGTGGACGATCGAACCACATTATTAATTTAGAAGCTGGACGATATAGCGAGAAGATTTAACGATGAGGAGATACGTGTTCAAATCTTGGATAAAAGAATCGTATTCAACACTCAAAGGTTATACCTCAAGAGTTAGAATCGAAATGAAGTCAAAGTATCCTCACATATTTCTAAGATACCAGTACGCACGTAAATTTCGAGGGCAAAATTCCATAAGGAGGGAGATTGTGAAACCCAGATTTTATGAATAAAGAATTAATTTTCTCGAAATAATTTTTTTTATATTATGGTGTAAATTTGAGATAATGTTATAGTTGTGGGTAATATTTATAAATTTTGCAAAGTATGCAAGTTTGTCAGTATTATATTCGATTGGTCTGGGAATATTCGTTTTAAGCAGAAATATTAAAGACGACTCAAGACAATCATTAGTGGACCTCATTAACGGAATTATCATTCGGATCGAGAAAACGACAAAAAATATTTTATTGAAAATAACGGCGAAAGTTTCTGAATTGCTACTATTGAACTACTTGGTAGTAAAGAAACAAAGAATGTCTGGCGTTGTTGCATAGTAGCACTACAGTATTGATTATTGATATTTATGTGAGAAGTCACTCAGTTTTGTTCAATTATTGCTACAATAGTTCTTTGATAATATCTCACATTATTTGATTCAATTATTGTTGATTTAGAAGTTTTGTTTTATTCACGTAATAAAATAGAAACACCTTTTATATAAAATAGAATACATTATTAAAGTTATTTAATAAATAGAATATATTATATTCTATTATCATAGTATTTTGCATAGTAAAATCTCTTTATATAAAATGAATACTTTATTAAAGTTATTCTATAAATAGAATATATTATATTTTATTATGCATAGTGTTTGCAGATAAGTTCGCGATAGTGTTTGTATAGTAAAAATCTTTTTATATAAATAGAATATATTATATTTTATTTAAAAGATTTTTCTTTAAATATAGACAATGATTAAAGTAAATCAATCTACGGACCGTTCATGGATTAATTCTTATGCATTCCATTTTCCTATAAATAGAAGCTCATTCCTTCATTATTTTCTTATTTAATTCACTAAACTCTACAGAGAAACTATAGAGAGACTATATAGAGATAGAAGAAAAGTTTTCTCGCTACTTCACTACTCTTATATCAAGTATTATTTTACGATAAGGGATATTATTCTTTTGTATTCAAGAAGAGAACTTATGTTATTCCATTTCTTTATTGTTTCATTGGAATAACTTTTGTATCGTGGGCTACCCTATACTTGGTGACATTCTTCTATTATTCATCTTTATTATTTCGTCGGGATATCCTCGTATGTATCTATATACTTGGGACTGGTTCCATCATTTATTATTCCGCATTTATTATTACGTTGGAACATCCCGCTTGAGTGTGAATTTCACCGACCGGTTCCGATTATGATTATTCGTTGGAATAACCTGCGCTCACAAGACCGCATGCGTGGTGATTTCTTTTGTTATTCCATTCGGTATTATATTAGGTTGGTTAAAGTTTTGACTTCTATACTCCATGAAATTAGTGGAATATCCTTGATATTTGTCTTCATCCAAAGATCTTTGCATAGAAATATTCTTACGAGCATTTTTGAATTTTACTCTACAAAGCAGTATCATGTTGACAATTTGGACGTTATTGGTTCCTGGACAAATTAATTCTTGAACTTGTTTAATTAAATTCTTATATCATTGTCATCATCCTCATGTTTATATTTATTGAAAGTCATCTGTGGCCTGTAGTGCATAGATGGACTTGGTATGATTATGACCAGGGATTATTCGGGATAATCATGACCGTAATGTTACAAATAATGTGAAAATTAAAAGTCCTCATTGGCCCGTAGTGCATTGATGGACAATTTTTGGTATGATTATGGCTATGGATTCTCTTGACCGAGGGTGCAAAAGATGAATTGTTTTATGGCATGATCAGATAGTTGATGAAAACACGATTATCTTTGGCCCGTAGTGCATGGATAATTCGTGGTCGTGATACTAAATAATATCTCTTGGCACGTAGTGCATGGATGATTTAATGATGTGGATTATTTATTGGTAGAGTCTCGGCGATAAAAGTGATGAAAAACCTTTTAATCATAAAAGATAGTAGATTTTATTTTCTACTTGACTCTTTTAATGGATTACTTGTTCTGCTGCAGTTAAACTTGATGTCTATTATATTTTATCAGTTTAACATTGTTGGAGACTAATGATAATTTATTCTGCATTATCCTAGTCATAATGTAAGACCCCAAATAATTAATAAATGAAATTTAATTTCCTCTAATTATTATTTTGAAATAGTAAGGGTTGATGTGATTAATGTGGATAGTTATGGGTAAAATACGCAAATATTTCAAAATAGTTAAAGTGGTTATAAAATATTCATTGTTGTTGGGGAATATTCGTTTGGTCGTGGAATATTAAATGCTCGGGAAAAATATTAAATGCGACGGTAGCGATATGTAATAATGCCCATAACGGAAAGCGATTGGAGGAAGAAAGCGACAAGAATAAGTTATTTAAAAATAACTACAGTAGTTGTTATCAAGCATTCTTGTTAAAATACTAAATTGGTTAAAACACAAGAAGACACACTGTATTGCACCAATTATTGATTCTTACGTAAGAAGGCACTACTCAATAATGGTTACAAAGAATTCTTGTTCAATATTTTATTGATTTAATAATTCTTTGCGTGGATATTTTATATTGTTGTTTGTTTCAATAATTGTCATTACACACAAGATTTTCATTATCGAAGCAATAATTAATATTATCCGAATAATATTATTAGATAACATTATTGGCAATGTCTAGAAAGTTACCGCTCAAGGAGAGGTTTGGTCACCTAATTACCAAGAAGGAAAAATTCTTATGGAAAGCCCCATCTTTCCAGGAACTAGCTGAATTGCCAAGATCTTATGATTTCTGTAATATTATTTGTGAATAATTAATTATTAATTTATATAATGAGGAAAATATTGATTTTATGTGGATATAGATGGAGAAAATTTTTAATATGACAATTGTTGAAAATTGAAATTTTATCTTTTTCTGATAAAATAATTCATTTAAATATATATATATATTATTATATTTTAATAATATAATAATGGTGATATTTTTACAACGAATGTGGGATATATGAGTATACGAGGAGGAAGAGTATTTTGTTGCAATAAATGTTTAAAACATGTTAAACATGTCGGTGGACCCCATTTATTGACTGAAATTTGATTATAGCTTGTAAAATCGCCCATTTATGGATTTCGGTCAATTTCTGTTTGAAATTTGGAAAAACTTTCTTCTGCAAAGTTGTAGAGAATTGAATTTCCTATAAAAACTCGCGAGATTTGAATTTTCTGACAAAAGGGCTATTTATTGTGAATTATTGAAGTTCCGAAGCTCCGAAATAATTGATTTTTGGAAGATTAAAATAATTTAAATAAGAAAAAACATTTTTGGCATTAATGGTGGGTCTTGCATGTGATGTTAATGACTGATTTCAGTTCTTCAAATGTTGGCATAGGAATATTAATTAATATATTATTAATTTATTAAATTTTCTAACTTTTGGTGTTTCTAAGCGAATTTCTATAAATAGGTGCTTGGGTTAGAATTGAAAATCACACTTTAAATCAAGTTTTCTCTCTATATATTTCGAAAGCGTATTCTTGTGAGTATTTTGAGTATACTTTGAGTATTGCTATACGGTGAAAGTTCAAGTTATAAATTTATATCCAAAGATTAGGTTAAGATTGTCTTTTCCGAGGTAAGGGATATATTTTTTCAGTAATGATATTATTTCTTCAATATCATTATCTTTGAAATATTGATCCAAGTTTTTATCAAATTTGAAACTTTTGGTGTTTGAGTTACTATTTACGATATTTACTTTATTCACGATACTGATCTTATTCACGAATAATTGATTATTCATCGAAAAATGAAAATTTTCCTTTTCATTCAAAATATCTATCAGGTATACTAGTTTTGATTGTATCCATGTTTTGATCATTCTTGAATTTTACACCACTATGATTATTTTTGAGGTATTTTTGGACGTGGATAAAACAAAGTATGAATCCTTAATCCTTAATCCTTGTCATTTTGTTTCTTTGGATTCGTTTTTTAAAAATATATATATATATTTTTCATCATCCTCGCCTTAAATGATGATATTATTGAATATCTTTTTGGCCTGTAGTGCAAAAGATGATTGATTTCGATGAATATCTTTTGGCCTGTAGTGCAAAGATGAATGATTTCGATGAATATCTTTGGCCCGTAAAGCAAAGATGAGCAGTGTTTAGTTGAATGAATGACTAATTTGGTGAATGTCCTCGCTTTCAGTAGTGCAAGGATGAATATATGATTCCGTATATATATTGATTGATGTTCTGAGGATAAAAATATTGATGACAGATCGTTAAATTCATAGATATTAGTAGATTTCATCTTCTACGTAACTCTTCTATGAATTAATATTTTCAAACGCGAGTATTGATTTAAAACTTGTTGTCTATTGTATTCTATTAAATTTTTCCTGTTGAAGACTAACGATAATTTGTTGTATATTATCTTAGTCATAATATTCTTTATTGGGCTAGTTGAGCTCACCCTTTTTCTTTTTGTTTCATTTTTTCTTCTCGAGGAGAAAAGAATGTAGCGAATACTTAGTGGGGTATGGAATAATGGTTTTAGAGAGTTGTTTAGTAGTCCTCACCATTTTTGTAAAATAATGTATCAATAATTATGATGAGGATTTATTTGTATGTGGATATTGTTTAGATGACAATATCGTATTTAAACTCACAGCTTTACTGGTTGTAATAATAAAGTTGTAGTTGTTTCATGCAGGTGTATTGACAACTCGAATGGGTGATATATACCTATTTTGGGGGTGTCATCACGGTTGGTATCGAGCTTAGGATATGATCTCTGGCGGAGATCGGGGAATAGAACCAGGAGGAGAGCGAGTAAATCCTTCGCCAAGTGTGTCCTACCTAAGCTTATTTGATAGTTGGTCAAGATATAGGAATATTATGTGATATATTGATTTCCTTAATTAACCCTTGTTTTATGGCGGTGATTTGAGAATGTCGTGAGAATATTAACAATGGAAATGAGACCAGTGGAGACGCCTTTGTACTCACCAACGAAGATAACGCGTAACAACAGTCGACAATGTTCCTCCCTGTGAACAACACCACCGATCGAGACGATGAACGCAGCCGCAATGTTTAGAAGCTTTTTTGTAGTTCATGCAAAATCGACGAGGAGACTCGTGTTCAAAATCTGAGGAGGAAATGATAGCAATTCACGGCTTATCGAATAGCCGATAGTTCAAAGAGTTGGACCACCACGGAATTTAAGAGAAAGCCAGATCCCATCATCATGGCGTAAACATGGGTCAAGCAAATTACCAAGATATTCGATGTCTTGGGACGCACGGAGAACAGAAGGTTCCATTCGCCACCTTTATGTTAAAAGTGGCGAAGCAGATTCACTGGTGGGAGTCTCGTGAAGCGACTCCATCATGGAAATTAAAATTTTAAAAATTTCAAAGCCCTCAAACCCTAAAACAGATCCATGCGAAAAATCAATTAATTCAGAGGTTTAGAGATTATACCAGATATAAACAAAAAACGAGAATCAAACCGACGGCTCAATCTCCAACGCAATACAAACCGATCAAGGCTCTACTACCAGATTCACATCGAACGCCGCATTTAACCGTCGAACGATTCTCGCAAAGTTAAGGACTCTTCAGATTAGCCACCAAAAGGAATGGATTTTTAAACTGCTTTTCTCTGGGCTCTCTCTCAAGAAATGGCCAGGTTTTTCAATTATGATATCTTACCCCAAAGAATGCTATATATATCATATATATAGTAGTTAAAAGGAATTAATCAAATCAAAACCTAATTTTATAAAATCAAATTATATATATATATATATATATATATCTCTTAATTAAGTCTTACTTAATTAATATACATATATACAATTATCCTTTTAATTTAAATTCGTGATTTAAATACTATTAATCATATTAATATATTTAAATCCTTAAAATTTAAATTAATTCCCTTTAAATAACGTTTCTACGTAGTGACTTATAAAGTTATTATTACGTCTGGCAATAATTTTAAAATCATATTATAAAATTATAAACAAATGAAATGCAAGATCTCAAGAATGCATCATCGCTACCCAAGTAATAATAAGATCGATGATTCGATGCAACCTTTTCGTGACCAATGTTTCAATGTAATTTAATCCTTTTAACCTTAATATCCTAGATTAAACTCGAGTCATGGAACGTGTCATACTCTTCATAATTTAACTGAAGTTTTCGATCAATGAAAGTACTATATTTAAACAAATCACTATTCGAGCATGGCCATGCATTTCATAGTCCTACTCAATCAAGAGGCCCATGGATATCACCCATAATATATATGGATGGTTAAATTCCATCTAGATCACTCATATTTCTCACACGATTAACGATGAACCCAATAATCACCTTTATAGTCCACCCTATTAAAGGTGACATTTGATGATATCAAAGTACATAAATTCTCGTAGTAAGAATATAATGATTTCGTGTGCCGGAGGACCATTACATCATCATTACTATGAGAATTGCTAACGACACTTCGCATAATGCCCATATGTAATTCTCATGGTGGGTCCGCTCAAAGACATCGCTCTTCAATACGTACTCTACGCATCGACTTAATATCTCATATATTTACTTAATTAAATGAGATTTGGTCATCAATAATCCACATATTAGTCTCTCAACGCATCATTGTTGTCCCATCAACAATGATACTCGATCAGGACATTTTTAACAACACCGATACTAATGGTAATATATAATCTCATGTTCAAGTCACATACTTGAAACTATATAATTCAGATTACTATTCTAAGGAATTTTATTATGTTAACAATTATATTACGCAAAGAAATAAAACCATAATAAAATCATATATTTATTCAATCAAATATAATATCAAAACGTTAAGCAATTATATCAAATAATTGGCCTCTGTGGCATAAACTCTAACAGCCTCCCACTCAGACCAGAGCCAATCACTCATGTATCTAATACCCATGGAACTAGTGCGACTGGCCGCGGCTTTTCGTCGCGACAAAGCCTCGTTATGGATCCGCAACATTATCATCCGTCAGCACTCTTCCTATACGTACATCTCCTCTATCAATGATTTCACTGATGAGATGGTACCGCCTAAGTATATGCTTCGATCGTTGGTGAGATCCGGGTTCCTTAATTTCGCGTAATGGCTCCATTATTATCACAAGATAGAAAGAACCGATGATCAACAATGGTCGAACAACACCAAGTTCAAATGATGAACTTTTTAATCCATACAAACCTCCTCGTCGCATCTGTAAGCAAAGAATATACTCAAATTTCCGTTCAGAATCACCATCGCCTCGCTTCAACTTTTCCAAATTAACAAAGACCACCATTAAGGCAAAACACAAAACCCGATCGAGACTTTATATCATCATTGTCACCGAAACTAAAGATCCGCAGTAACCCTTTATCGCTAGTTCGTCTTCACCTCCATATACCAAGAATGAATCCTTAGTCCTTTTCGTGTACTTCGAGGATATTTCGATCATCGCCCGCCGACCTTCACCGATTCGATCGGTATCCGTCGCCATGCTCAAAGCATACGAGACATCCGGACGAGTATACATATCATCAGATACATGATAGATCCAATCACAAGATAAGGGATCTTTTCATACGCCTCCTCATCATCTGTGATTTAGACATCGGGCCCTGTAGATCTTTACACCACGAGTCACGGTAAGTTTCTCTTTTCGCTTCTCAGACGTCGAACTGCTTCAACACTTTATCAATATATGTATTTGACTTCAGTCGAGCATTTTTCTCGATCTATCTCTATAGATCTCGATACCTAAAATGTAGAAAAGATCGCCCAAATCTTTCATGGAGAAACATTTTCCTAACCATGTTTTTACAATCAGAAGTGAAGGAATGTCATTCTAATAATTAATATGTCATCAACATATAATACTAGAATACAATGTGACTCCCACTAACCTTCTTATATACACAAGGTTCATCTTCATTTTTAATAAAGCCAAATTCTTTCGATCGCTTCATCAAATCAAGATTCCAACTCCGAGAGGCTTCGCTTCAATCCATAAATGGATCGCCGCAGCCTTACATACCTTTCCAAAGATCCTTCGAGTGACAAAAACCTCAGTCAGGTCATATACACATCCTCAAGGAGATTTTTAAGGAAAGCAGCTGACATCCATCCGCCAGATTTCAGAATCATAAAAAGTCGTAATAAAGCAAGTAAGATCCTCGATGGATTTAACCATTGCCATCGGAGAGAAGGTTTCATCATAGTCAACACCTGAATTTGTTTGAAACCTTTTGCTACCAAATACTTTTATAGGTTCAGACATTACCATCCACGCTTGCTTTTCTTCGAAACCCACTTGCACCCGATTGGGTTTTATTCTCTCTAAAGTGGATCAACCAGAGTCCATACTTTGTTAAGATACATGGAGTCCATCTCGCATTTCACGGCTTCAAGCCATTTCTCTAACCGTCCATTCATACTTTGGTGGAAGAAGGTGCTCATCTTCGATCTATGAGCATCACATCGCTGCTTTGAGTCACAAGATATCCATAATATCTCTCGTGCTCTCGGGCGTGTCCTACCAGATTCATTTAACGATTTCAGGTAATTTGAAAGAAGTTCACTTTCCACAATTTCTCGTGGGTTCCCGCCATGTTCCAACTCAGTTCAATGATATTTTGTGGTTCTTTAATTTCTTCGAAGTTCTACTTTCCTCCCATCGCTTTCCTTTGTAGACAAATTTCTTTCTAGAAAAATACCGCTCGAGCAACAACCACTTTGTTCTCGTAAGGTCAGAGAAATAATACCCTTTTGTTTCCTTTGGGTATCCCACAAAATTACATTTGTCGATTCGGGGTCCGAGTTGTCGTAATCTCAGACGCTTTTACTTAACGCCTCGCAACCCCAAATCTTCACGAATCTACATATCAGACGCTTCCCACCACATTTCATATGGTGTCTTTCAACCGCTTTCAGAGAACACTGCTATGTGAATGCAATTGCCTCTGTGGCATGACCCGTAAGCTTATCGAAGATCCGCACGACTCATCATCGATCGTATCTACGTCCAACAAGGTTCGATTCTCCTCTCTCGATACACCATTCCATCATGGTGTTCTGTGGAGTGAGTCGTGATATAATACCACACCCTTGTAAGGTCATCAAAGTCTCGCTTAAGTATTCACCTCCTCGACGGATCAAGGGCTTTTATGCTTTTGCCAAATTGGTTTTGAACTTCATTCTTGAATTCCTCGAACTTTTCAAAGGATCTTGATTTCAGGTCTCATAAGATACACATATCCATATCTACTAAAGTCATCAAGAATGTAATGAAGTAATAAAACCTACCTCTCGCTAATCTAACTCATGGGTCCACATACATCACTACGATAAGTCCCAATATATCGCTAAATTTCGCTCATCGTGTCCAAAGTGAAAGGGCTTTAATCATCTCGCTTAATAAACAAGACTCAGATTTTCATATGATTCAAAATCAAATGAATCCAAGAACCCATCTTTACGGAGTTCGATACGCTGCTTTCATTTATACGGCCTAAACGACAAAGTGCCAGAGATACGCTTGATTCAATCATTTTGATTTAAATCTTTCAGATTTATGTTATAGATAGCATTTCTAAATCAAGAATATAGAGACCGTTGCTAAACAATTGTGCAACACCATAACAAATATCATTTAAGTAAAACAAACAACGATCGTTTTTTATTATAATGAAAAACTTTTTCGTTCAAACAAGAAATGTAAATAATGTTTTTGCTTATAAGCAGTACAAAATAACAATCTTCTAATTCTAAAACTAGCCCAAATGGGCAAAGATAAATGATAAGTTCCTACGGCCAAAGGCAAAGAACTTTTTGCTCTATTTCCAACTCAGTAGTCAACCTCTCCTTTCGCTTAAAGTTCTACTCCTTCTGAGTCCCCGCACATTAACACAAATGTGAGAACCACATCCAAAGATCCAATACCCATGATGTAAGTAGATAAGTCGATTTCTATAACATATATACCGAATCAAGTCGATTTCCTTTTCTTTTCTTCACTTCTTCCAGATAAAGACGACAATTCCTTTTCCAAAGGTCTGTGTTTTCCATGTAATGACATTCACCTTCTTTAGCCACCCCACCTTTTAGGTTTTAAAGTTCGTTTGGTTTTGGAATCGGGTTCGCAAAAGATTTAGATCCTATCTTCTTCGCTTTCCATTTCCCCTTAGATTCCCCTTTGCACCATCATTACGGGAGCGGGTCCCCGCTTTTTCATGTTGTTCTGCAGCTTCTAACACGCTCAACAACTCTCAAGAAGGGGTTTTCAATTTCATTCATAAGATAGTTCATAACAAATCGAGAGTAATCATTGCTCAAAGATTGCAAAACAAGGTCATTGGGCTTCCTGAGTGATCGAAAACCCAACCTATCAAGGTACTCAATATACCCAATCATTTTCAAAGACACGTGGACCAACCGGATCACGCTCACCCATTTTGCAGTTGATACAACGCTTGCTTCAGATTATACCTCTCCCGTCGAAAGACGCCTTTCAACAATTTCTCGAGATGCTCGATCATCTCATATAAGATCCATCAACTCACGCCGCTTCTCAAGCTCATTGCTCATGGGTTGCAAGATGACACAACTCACATCCAGAGATCATCTCGATGCTTTCAGAAGATTATGTTCGTGACGTGGTGCAGTTGATGATACCGGTGCCGCAGAATGGGCCCATCAAGGACATATATAGCTTACGCCTTGCTTCGAGGACAATCCTCAAGTTCCTACGCCACCAAGGAAATTAATTCCACTTACTTGTCTTTTCAAGGATCGATCGAATGAAAGACTATTTCAGGTTGTTGTTGTTTGCCATTTGATATCTACAATTTATAAGTGCAACAATAATAAGTCAAATTACGAGTTGATATTATATAATTGATAATAAGACATTCAAAATATACCTCCCACTATTTTATTCAAATTAATAGCCCTCACCATTAATTCGGAAAGCATTTTCTATTAAATCTTTCTAAAGGAGCCTAAGATCCATATTTCATTACGCCTTAAGTTAGCTTTTCGCTATTCTCTCAAAACATAATTATTTAGGTAGATAAACCCTTTGTCAATTATATCATATATAACTCCCGGATAGTTTGGTAAACAACATTTGTTTCTAGTCCATCTAATGGTACCAACCAAACTCTACGCCTAAGTCCACAATCCTATCGAGATAACTTAGTTAAGTTTCAGCCCAATGATTTTAATAGTTTGATATCACAATTATCCTATCGTGATCTTACCTAGATAAATAGGTACTTTGCTTCGCAAACCTACATCTATCGATCAAGGTCTCATGAGTGTTATTCATCGAAGGCATCCGATTTAGATTTAATAATTTAACGAGGATTTTATTAATTTAGATCTCACCAATTTTAATCTTCATAAGCATTTATTATTATTAATCATATCATATCACATACAAGCATAAATAAAGTGCAAAATTAAATGTGTCACGCTTACGGCCCAATCCATCGTCAATCTTTTTCAAGTTTAATGAAAGATCAAGGTCAATCTAAGGTGGTAAAAGATCTTAAAATAAATAACTTCCTCGATCTTCCTCAAAGACGCGCCTCCTCTCCATCATCATCTTTCCATCAGGTTCTCCATCTCGACATCTTCATCAATTATGATTATTACACGACATAAAGAAACCTCGAAAGTTACATTCGAGGGGATTTTATGAGTAAGAGAATATTACATTAGAATTTATATAAAGGCACTATACGCAGTTCGTATTTCAAAACCAAAACCACTAACCTATGGGTCAAAAGGCCATAATCAGGCACCACGATATCACAATAAAGACATAACAATTTATATATAATTAAAGAAAACTATATATAAAATATAGGGGACATTACCATCGCAAGGCCACGACGGGGGGTCAAGTGGGGGGTCTCTCTCAAGTGGGTCCTACCGAGGTGGTCTCACGACCGGTCAATGAATGGGTTTGGGCAAAGGCTCGAAAAAAAAAAATTTCAACTACATTCTCAGATCGCAGCATAATTTTTTCCATACTAATCTCAAACAGCTTTTTAATCATACATTTTAATCCACCAAAACACCCATAATAACAAATCATATATGTCCGCTTTCGATTTAATCATATTAAAACTAATAACAAAGACACCCGTAATTTAATATTATCATCATATATTTCACCTTAATTTATCATTTCAGATTAATCATATTAAAACGATTCTTCATGCTTCTAATCCGATTGTAATAGTTATATTGTTATTCCACCGATTAAAGATACGATATTAATAAAGATCATCATATATATTACCGTAATACACATACAACTAATATCATATATTCAATTTTATATCCAGAAACACGCATCATCATATATCATATATATCTAATACAATTAAAACACGTAATCAATTAATTTTTCGCAAGTAGCTCGATACCACCGCTGGGTTTTAGACGTAAAACGCACAAATGAAATTAAAATTTTAAAGCAATTTTCAAACCCCAAAACAGATCCATGCTAAAAATCAATTAATTCAGAGGTTTAGAGATTATACCGTATATAAACAAAAACGAGAATCAAACCGATCGCTACTTCAATCTCCAACGCAATACAAACCGATCAAGGCTCTACCAGATTCACATTTAACGCCGCCATCAAACCGTCGAACGATTCTCGCAATAATAATAAGGACTTCACAGATTAGCCACCAAAAGGAATGGATTTTTTGAAACTGCTTTTCTCTAGTCTCTCTCAAGAAATGGCCAGGTTTTTCAATTATGATATCTTACCCTAAGAGTGCTATATATATATATATATATAGTAGTTAAAAGGAATTAATCAAATCAAAAAACCTAATTTTATAAAATCCTAAATTATATATATATATATCTCTTAATTAAGTCTTACTTAATTAATATATATATATACAATTATCCTTTTAATTTAAATTCGTGATTTAAATACTATTAATCATATTAATATATTTAAATCCTTAAAATTTAAATTAATTCCCTTTAAATAACGTTTCTACGTATGTGTGACTTTATAAAGTTATTATTACGCTGGCAATAATTTTAAAATCATATTATAAAATTATAAACAAATGAAAGCAAGATCTAAGAATGCATCATCGCTACCCAAGTAATAATAAGATCGATGATTCGACGCAACCTTTTCGTGACCAATGTTTCAATGTAATTTAATCCTTTTAACCTTAATATCCTAGATTAAACTCGAGTCATGGAACGTGTCATACTCTTCATAATTTAACTGAAGTTTTCGATCAATGAGTAGACTATATTAAACAAATCACTATTCGAAGCACGGCCATGCATTTCATAGTCCTACTCAATCAAGAGGCCCATGGATATCACCCATAATATATGTGGATGGTTAAATTCCATCTAGATCACTCATATTTCTCACACGATTAACGATGAACCCAATAATCACCTTTATAGTCCACCCTATTAAAGGTGACATTTGATGATATCAAAGTACATAAATTTCTCGGTAAGAATATAATGATTTCGTGCTCTGGAGGACCATTACATCATCATTACTATGAGAATTGCTAACGACACTTCGCATAATGCTCCATATAGAATTCTCATGGTGGGTCCGCCCAAAGACATCGCTTTCAACATGTAATTCTACGCATCGACTTAATATCTCATATATTTATTTAATTAAATGAGATTTGGTCATCAATAATCCACATACTAGTCTCAATGCATCATTGTTGTTCCATCAACAATGATACTCGATCAGGACATTTAAGAACACCGATACTAATGGTAATATATAATCTCATGTTCAAGTCACATACTTGAAACTATATAATTCAGATCACTATTCTAAGGAATTTTATTATGTTAACAATTATATTACGCAAAGAATAAAACCATAATAAAATCATATATTTATTCAATCAAATATAATATCAAAACGTTAAGCAATTATATCAAATAATTGGCCTCTAGTGGCATAAATTCGGAAGGATACAAAATTCGTTTGGAGTGAAGAATGCGAGAAGAGTTTCCAAGAGCTTAAGAGGAGACTTATTTATAAGACTGTTCTAACAATACCATCTGGTTTGGATGGATTTATTATCTGACGATGCTTGGGCAAAGGGTTAGGATGTGTTCTCATGCAATATGGGAAAGTCATAGCTTTATGCCTCGTGACAACTTAAAGAATATGAGAGGAATTATCCTACTACTCATGATCTAGAGTTAGCGTGATCGTCGTTCTGCTTAAAGATATGGAGGCACTATCTTTTTGGGGAGAAAGTGGAGATATATTCGGACCATAAAAGCCTTAAATATTTCTTCACTCAAAAGAACTCAACACGCGCAGCCGTGACGTTGGCTCGAGCTATTGAAAGACTACGACCACACTATTCAATACCATCCTAGAAAAGCGAACGTGGTAGTGGTACGCGTTGAGTAGAAGATCATATGCGAGGAGCGAGTGTGATGATGTCAGTATACGCGACAGAGCCAACTTTAATAGAAAAAGTTAAGGTCGCTTTCAAGCCAATCAATTCGAGGTGATGCATATGAAGAAGAAAGTACAAGAAGGTCTTATTCCTAAGCGAGAATTGATGAAGAAGGAATACTTGAGTCCACTCTAGACTTTGTGTTCTAACGATTACGATTTGAAAGACAAGATCATAATGGAGGCACATAATACACCATTTGCAATCCATCCCGGAAGTACTAAAATGTATCGTGATCTTGACATACATTTTGGTGGAACAATATGAAGAGAGAGATTGCAAAGTTTATCTCAACATGTTTAACTTGTTAACGTGTAAAGTGAGCATCAAGTGCCCAAGGGACCATTGCAACCACTTGAGATTTGAAATGGAAGTGGGAACACATTACCATGGATTTCGTTACGGGTCTTCCCACGGTTTCTCAAGGCATAAATGCTATTTGGGTTATTGTTGATAGATTAACCAAGTCTGCACATTTTTTGCCGATACGGGAGACTTATTCTTGAACGTCTTGCTAGTATGTATGATGTGAATGAGATTGTGAGGTTGTATGGCGTCATGCTAGTATCTATAGTTTCGGATCGTGAACCAAGATTCACTTCAAGATTTTGGGTTAGCTTGCAAAAAGCTATGGGTACGGATTTACGATTCAGTTCGGCATACCATCCTCAAACGGACGGACAATCAGAGAGGACTATTCAAACTCTTGAAGATTTATTAAGACTCTGTGTCCTAGACTTCAAGGGCGATTGGGATAAGTATTTACCATTGGTGGAATTCTCCTACAATAAATGATTATCGAAGCAAGTATAGGTGTGGCCCCATTCAAAGCATTATATGGGACGAAAATGTCATTCTCCGGTATGTTGGGGACGAGGTGGGTGAAGCAACATTGTTGGGACCCGAGTTGAGTACGTATGACCACGAAAAGATCCAAATGATTAGACAACGACACTAAAGCAGCGCGAGGATCGACAAAAAGAGTTATGCGGATCTTCATCGAAAGGACGTGGAGTTTAGTATAGGGGATCATGTATTGTTGCGTGTTGTCCCATGGAAGGGAGTTATAAGATTTGGAAAGAGGAAAGCTCAATCCACGATTTATTGGTCCATTTCAAATTCTTGAGGAAGTAGGAAATGTAGCCTATAGACTCGCTTTACCTCCAAGTATGTCTCGTGTTCATAATGTGTTTCACATATCGCATCTTCGTAAATATGTGAAAGACCCGAACCACGTTATTGAGTTAGAACCGGATGAGATAGCTGAAGACTTAACATATGAGGAGGTACCTGTCAAGATCTTGGATAGGAAGGAGCATGTCCTACGCACGAAGGTCATACCGCAAGTTAAAGTCTTGTGGAGGAACCGTCTTATATAGAAGAAATGACACAGGAATTGGAAGCGGAAATGAAAGCGAGGTATCCTCATCTTTTCAAACACACCAGTGCGTATGTAAATTTCGAGGACGAAATTTCATAAGGAGGGAGGTTGTAAGACCCCAAATAATTAATAAATTAAATTTAATTTCCTCTAATTATTATTTTGAAATAGTAAGGGTTGATGTGATTAATGTGGATAGTTATGGGTAAAATACGCAAATATTTCTAAATAAGCAAGTGGTTATAAAATATTCATTGTTGTCGGGAATATTCATTTGGTTGTGGAATATTAAATCTTTGTCGGGGAATATTAAATGCGACGGCGCAACCATGTGTGGGCCCCATAACGGAAAGCGATTGGAGGAAAAAAAGCGACAAATATAAGTTGTTTAAAATATAGCAGGCGTAGTTATTTGCAGATTTCTAATCATTGGAATACCCGGTGGTTAAAAACACGATGTCTGGCGTTGTTGCACAAAGAAGATACTGCAGTATTGCACCAATTATTGACTCTTACGTAAGAAGGCCTTTACTCAATAATAGTTCTGAATAATTCTTCATTCGAAGATTTTATTAATTCTTTGCGTTGATATTTTATATGGTCATTGTTTGATAATTGTCATTACACAATATTTTTCATTATCGAAGCAATAATTCATATTATCTTAATAATATTATTAGATAACATTATTGGTAATGTCTAGAAAGTTCTGTTTAAGGAGAGGTTTGGTCACCTAATTGCGCGCCAGTAAGGAGAAATTCTTATTGGAAAGCCCCCTCTTTCCTGGGAACTGCTTGGTTGTCAATATTGTGATTCTGTAATATTATTTGTGAATAATTAATTATTGATTCATATGATGAGAAAAATATTGATTTTATGTGGATATAGATGGAGAAAATTTTTAACGTGACAATTGTTGAAAATTGAAATTTTATCTTTTTCTGATAAAATAATTCATTTAAATATATATATATTATTATATTTTAATAATATAATAATAGTGATATTTTTACAACGAATGTGGGATATATGAGTATACGAGGAGGAAGAGTATTTTTGTTGCAATAAATGTTTAAAACATGTTAAACATGTAAATTGGACCCCATTTATTATTTGAAATTTGATTATAGCTTGTAAAATCGCTTGGTTTATGGATTTGGTCAATTTACATTTAGAATTTGGAAAAACTTTCTTACGCAAAGTTGTAGAGAATTGAATTTCCTATAAATACTGCAAAATTTGAATTTTTCGACAAAAGGGCTATTTATTGTGAATTATTGAAGTTCAAGCTACGAATTAATTGATTTTGGAAGTTTAAAATAATTTAAATAAGAAAAAACGTTTTTGGCATTAATGGTGGGTCTTGCATGTGATGTTAATGGTGATTTCAGTTTTTCAAATGTTGGCGTAGGAATATTAATTAATATATTATTAATTTATTAAATTTTCTGCTTTGGTGTTCTAAGCGATTTCTATAAATAGGTCTTGGGTTAGAATTGAAAATCACACAAGAAAAGTTTTTTCTCTCTTTATATTGTCGAAGCGTATTCTTGTGAGTATTTTGAGTATACTTTGAGTATTGCTATATCGGTGAAAGTTCAAGTTATAAAGCTTTATATCTGAGTATTACAGTTAAAGATTGTCTTTCCGAGGTAAGGATATTATTTTTTCGTAATGATATTATTTCTTCAATATCATTATCTTTGAAATATTGATCAAGTTTTATCAAATTTAAAACTTTTGGTGTCGAGATTCTTATTTACGATATCGACCATTATTCACGATATCTGATCTTATTCACGAATCTCGCACTATTCATCGAAAAATGAAAATTTTCCTTTTCATCCAAAATATCTATTGTGGATACTAGTTTTGATTGTATCCATGTTTTGATCATTCTTGAATTTTACACCACTATGATTATTTTTGAGGTATTTTTGGGACGTAGATAAAACAAAAGTACGAATCCTTAATCCTTAATCCTTGTCATTTTGTTTCTTTGGATTCTTTTTTTAAAATATATATATATATATATATATTTATATATATATATATATATATATATATATTTCATCATCCTCGGTCTTAAATGATGATATTATTGAATATCTTTTGGCCTATAAAGTGCAAAGATGATTGATTTTCGATGAATATCTTTGGCCTGTAGTGCAAAGATGAATGATTTCGATGAATATCCTTGGTCGTAGTGCAAAGATGAGCAGTGTTTAGATGAACATGACTAATTGGTGAATGTCCTTGGCTTTCAGTAGTGCGAGGATGAATATATGATTCCGGATATATATATTGATTGATGTTAGGGATAAAAATATTGATGATTGATCGTTAAATTCATAGATATTAGTAGATTTCATCCTCTACGTAACTCTTCTATGAATTAATATTTTCCATCATGCAGTATTGATTTAAAACTTGTTGTCTATTGTATTCTATTAAATTTTTCTCTGTGAAGACTAACGATAATTTGTTGTATATTATCTTAGTCATAATATTCTTTTTGGGCTAATTGAGCTCACCCTTTTCCTTTTTGTTCCATTTTTCTTCTCGGGAGGCGAGAATGTAGCGAAGATGCAGTGGGGGTATGGAATAATGGTTTTAGAGAGTTGTTTAGTAGTCCTCACCATTTTTGTAAAATAATGTATCAATAATTATGATGAGGATTTATTTGTATGTGGATATTGTTTAGATGGCAATATCTCGTATTTAAACTCACAGCTTTCTTGTTGTAATAATAAAGTTGTAGTTGTTTACATGCAGTGTATTGTAACTCGAGAATGGGTGATGTATACCTATTTTTGGGGTGTCACAGTTGGTATCGAGCTTAGGAATATGATCTCTGGCGGAGATCGGGGAATAGAACCAGGAGGAGAGGCGAGTAAATCCTTGTTAGTGTGTCCTACCAAGCTTATTTGATAGTCGTCGGTATATAGGGATATTATGTGATATATTGATTTCTTAATTAACCCTTGTTTTATGGCGGTATTTGAGAATGTCGATTGAGAATATTAACAATGGAAATGAGACCAGGAGACGCGTCTGACTCACCAACGAGGAGAAGCGTGCAACAGTGGCAATGTTCTCCCGTGAACAACACCACCGATCGACGATGAACGACTTAATGTTTAGAAGCTTTTGCGATTCATGCAAAATCGCATCAGAGGAGGAGACTCGTTTTCAAAACATAGGAGAAATGATAGCAATTCACGGGTTATCAAACAATGCAACGATTCAAAAAGAGTTGGGACCACCGAATTTAAGGAAAACCAGATCGATCATGGCGTAAACATGGGTCAAGCAAATTACCAAGATATTCGATGTCTTGGGATGCGCGAGAGAACAGAAGGTTCCATTCGCCACCTTTATGTTCCATGGCGAAAGGCAGATCATCGGTGGGAGTCGTGAAGCGTACTCCATCCACCGCAAGACTTCAACGTGTCTTGGGAGACATTTCAAAAACTATTTAATGACAAATACTTTTACGAAAGTGTTCATTATATGAAAGAAGTGGAGTTTATTAGGTGAGCGAACAACATGGCGATGTCTCGAAGACGAGGCAAAGTTTGCGAGAGTTATCCAGTTTGCAGACCTCATTTGGTGGAGAATGAGGAACATTATGACGCGGATGTTTTCGAGAGGTTTAAACCCCGGCGACGTCGCCAATATCTCATCTCATAAATTTTCTCTCTATTCAGATGTTGTTTAGCAGGCTCAATTGTTAGAAAGCGAAATACGGCCAACCGAGGTACCACAATTAGGATCATCCCAGGAGATAGCGATCAACAAAACAACAATAACCGGTGGAGAAAAAAAAAGGCGGACAAAAATGGTAACCACTCTGGTGGTAATCATGGCCGTGAAAATAGAAGAAGCGAGTCGGGAGGAGATTTTAAAAGAGGAGATTCAACAACGACCGTATGAAGACAGCGAGTGCCAAGAAAGAATCGGTTCGAGGGAGGAGAACCGACCACCGGTCATATGCTATAAATGCGAGAAAGAGGGACATATCGGTCAAACCGCCCACAACAGTTCGGTGTATCGCTATAATTGTGGAAAGGAAGGACATATCGCTTTGAGATCGCACAGTAGCGAAACCTAGTTCAATGGGGACGGTGACTCAAAAGATCGTCCCGAGAAAAGTCAAAGTCAAGCGGTTCTGGAAGAGCGTTTGTTGTATTTGGTGAAAATGCGAGGAACCCAAACGAGGTGATCAAGGTAATTTATTTATAAATTCTTGTGAAGTTTATACTTTACTAGATAAGTCTTACCCATTCATTTATCTCTCCTAACTTGTGCTTTCAACGTTTAAACTTGACTCAGGAGAAATTAGACTTTGACCTATCTGTGGAAACTCCGTTAGAGAAACTTTCATCACATCCATCTGTTTATAAATCTTGTTTGATTCAAGTTGGCACCATCACCTTACTCGTTGACCTTATCTCTTTAAAGATACTTGTTTTTGATGTGATTTTAGGGATTGATTGGTTAACTACTCATCATGCCAAAATTGATTGTTTTCGTAAGGTTGTTAGCTTTCATATTCCTAAACAACACATTGTATTTAATTCAAGCAACTAAACCATTAAAATCAATCAACGTCATATCTAATCATAAAGCTATTCGTTTATTAAAAATGGATGTCAAGCTTTTCTTAGCCCATGTTATGGATTTGAATAAAGACACGTCAAATTTGAATAATATTCCCTGTTGTTATTGACTTTCCCGACGTATTTCTCGAAGAACTTCCTGCCTACCCCGTAACGTGAAGTTGAATTCTTTATTGACCTTGAACCCGTACAAAGTCCATTTCTAAAACCCCATATCGAATGGCTCTATTGAACTTCGAGGAGTTAAAAGGTCCAACTACGAGGAATTGTTGGACATCGATTTCATTCGTCTCTAAGACATCTCCTCGGGGTGCTTCGTTTTATTCGTAAAGAAGAAAAGGCGGGAGTATGCGACTTTGTATCGACTATCGTGAATTGAACCATGTCACCATCAAGAATAGGTATCCTCTACCTCGTATTGATGACTTGTTTGACCGATTCAAGGAGCACAATTCTTTTCAAAAATCGATCTTCGATTCGGATATCATCAAATTGAAAATTAGGCGAGGATATTCCAAAGATCGCGCCGAACTTCGGTATGGGCGTTATGAATTCTTAGTTATGTCTTTCGGATTGACTAATGCTCCCTGTGGCTTTCATGGATATGATGAATCGAGTATTCAAAGAATATTTGGATAAATTCGTTGTTGTCTTTATTGATGACATCCTCGTATATTCCAAAAGTCAGTGAAGATCATGAGCACCATTTCAAGCAGTACTCTAAAGGCTTCGTGAAAACAAGCTATATGCTAAGTTGAAGAAATGTGAGTTCGGGCGAGAGAAGTAGCATTCCTTGGGCACGTGGTGTCAAAACATGGACTATCTGTTGACCCGTGAAGATTGAAGCAATACAAAGTTAGAGCAACCAAGACGGTGGGATCAAGACGTAGCTTTACGGGTCTGGTGGTTATTATCGGAGATTCGTGGAAGGGTTTTCTCGAATCGCCACTCTGCTAACTCAGTTGACTCGGAAGGATACAAAATTCGTTTGGAGTGAAGAACGCGAGAAGAGTTTCCAAGAGCTTAAGAGGAGACTTATTTTAAGACTGTGTTCTAACAATACCATCTGTTCGGATGGATTTGTTTATCTATAGCGATGCTTGGGCAAAGGGTTAGGATGTGTTCTCATGTAATATGGGAAAGTCATAGCCTATGCCTCGCGACAACTTAAAGAATATGAGAGGAATTATCCTACCTATGATCTAGAGAGAAATAAGAAGAGAAGTCTGCTACCTCTCTTTTCCTATATCTAGTTTCTTCTAAGGTAAGGGGTACTATTTATTTGTTATTCATGAAGAGAACTTATGTTATTCCATTCTTTATTATTCTGTTGGAATAACCTGTATACGCGGGCTACCCTATACTTGGTAAAATTCTTCTGTTATTCCATTCTTTATCATTATGTTAGAATAACCTGTCTATGCGAAGTACCGCATACATAGTGAAATTCTTCTGTTATTCCATTTTTATTATTCTGTTGGAACATCATGTTTGTGCGTTTACGCATGACCTGGTTCCGTTGTTTATTATTTTGTTGGAATATCCTGTCTGTGCGTTTACGCATGACCTGGTTCCATTATTTATTATTCTGTTAGAATATCATGTATGTGCGTTTACGCATGACCTGGTTCCATTATTTATTATTTTGTTGGAATATCCTGTCTGTGCGTTTACGCATGACCTGGCTCCGTTATTTATTATTCTGTTGGAATAACCTGTCTGTGCGGTCTATCGCATGTCTGGTGATTCATTTTGTTATTCCATTCTTTATTATACTCAGTTAGTTAAAGTTTTGGTTTATACTCCATGAAATTAGTGGAATATCCTTGATATTTTCGCTTCATCCAGTATCTTTTCATGGAAATATTCTTCTGAGCATTCTTGAATTTTACACCACAAAGCAGTATCACGTTGACAATTTGGACGTTATTGGTTCCTAGATAAATTAATTCTTGAACTTGTTTTATTGAATTCCTATATCATTCTCATCATCCTCGTGTTTATATTCTGTTGAAAGTCATCTGTGGCCTGTAGTGGATAGATGGACTTGGTATGATTATGACCAGGGATCATTCGGTATAATCATGACCGTAATGTTACAAATGATGTGATAAAAGTCCTCATTGGCCCGTAGTGCATTGATGGACAGTTGTTGGCATGATCATGACCATTGATGAATACATGAATATACTTGGTCGTAGTGCAGGGATGATGTGGATTATTTATTAAGCTAAGTCTCAGCGATAAAAGTAATACAAAAACCTTTTAAATCATAGAAGATAGTACATTTTATTATTTACTTGACTCTTCTAATGGATTGCTTGTTCTGCTGCAGTTAAACTTGATGTTTGTTATATTTTATCAGTTTAACACTGTTGAAGACTAATGATAATTTATTCTGTATTATCTTAGTCATAATATTTCTTACTGGGCTAGTTGAGCTCACCCTTTTGCTTTCATTGTTCTCTTCAAAGAAATGAGAACGTAAGCGGGACTACTAGTCGGGGAATGGAGTGATTGGTTCGGATGATAGCATTAGTAGTCCTCACTATTCTATGAAATAGTGTGAAAATAAATGTATTGAGGACTTATTTTGAGTTTGAATCTTTGTTTAGAAGACAATGTTGTATTAAAACTCACATTTCATGTTTTGTCGTATTTTATACGTGACAGTTGTATAATTAAGTTTTTATTTGTATTTTGTAACATGTATTTGACGACTCAGAATATGTGATGTATACCTATTTTGAGGGCGTCACACGGTTTGACAAATTTAAAACCGCACATGAAACTGCTTGTGATTGGTGCGTTTGGTTTTGAATCATGCGGTGCGGTTTCCGTTCCAAAACCAATTGAAACAACAAAAATTTATGCCATTTAAATTAACAATTTAGCATAACACAATATTAAAGTTGTAAAAGATATAATTGTATGAATTTTTTATGGTGATGGTGATTATGTAGATCGATACTATCCAAAATCAGAATTATTAACTTTTTTTTTGGGAGGTTCATTACACAAGGTTAATTGAAACATCTATCCTTTAATAGGATTGTATAATTAATTATTTTTTATGGTGCGGTTTGATTTCGATTTTATGCGTAAAGTTTTGGCTAATAACCAAATCAAAATCGTAAATTTGATTTTTCAACTCATCTAAAACCATCACATACATCGAAATCATTGATGTGATTTTAATTGATACAGTTTGTACGATTTTTAGTATAGTCTTGATTGCTTGCTTTCAAATTTCGATGATCTATGATGGGGATAAATCACTTTTTGGTCACCATCTTTGGGGTCCGTTTTCATTGTGATTTAGAAACTTTTTTTATTACAATCGAATAACTGTACTCTCAAAATTTTACAAAATGGTCATTACTTGATTTTAAATCGGAAAAAAGCAGACGGAATCTTGTTATCTGCAAGTGACCAAACTTTTGCTTTACGTGGAGCAAGTTGATTGAGACTTTTTTTTTGCTTACGTGGACTAGACTTCTCTTCTTTGTTATCTTTAAACAAAGTGGAGTAGTAAAATTTATTATCTTTAAATAATAATAATAATAATAATAATAATAATAATAATAATTTCAAAATAATAGTAATAGTAATAGTAATAATAATAATTTTGAAATAATAATAATAATAATAATAATAATAATTTTTAAATAATAATAATTTCAAAATAACAATAATAACAATTTTTAAATTTTTAAAAAGATTATATAAATTATAAAAATATTTTTATGCAAATGATGTGTATTTAAAAATAATATTTTTATTATTTTATTAATTTAAATTATTTGAGCAAGGATAAATTTGATAAATCATTTTTATTCTCCATTAAAATAAAAAACAAATTTCATACAAATCATGAGGGAACAAACCCTCAAATACAATTAATTTTATAAAATACAATTACAATTAATTTTATAAAATTAAAATTTTATAAAATTATAATAGCAGCAAATTAAAAGAAAAGCTTTTTTAACAATTTGCTTTTGATATACATATATAGAGTCTGGGAGCATAATTAAAGTACGTAATGCTTTTTTTTTCTTTTTAAAAAGTGGAACTATTTATTACAGTGACTTAAATTCTTTTCAAACATATAATAACATAATAATATATTGTTAAATGTGTGTGAAATATACGTACTTATCATTATTATTATTATTATTATTATATCATCTATTTAATCTTATGATGAGCTATAAATAATTATTATATATACACCATTATAATTTTATAAAATACAATTACAATTAATTTTATAAAAATTTTAATTTTATAAAATTAATTGTATTTGAGAGTTTGTTCCCTCTGATTTGTATGAAATTTGTTTTTTTTATTTTAATGAAGAATAAAAATGATTTGTCAAATTTACCCTTGCTCAAATAATTTAAATTAATAAAATAATAAAAATATTATTTTTAAATACACATCAGTTGCATATAAAAATATTTTTATAATTTATATAATCTTTTTTAAAATTTTTAAAATTGTTATTATTGTTATTTTGAAATTATTATTATTATTATTATTGTTTTTATTATTTTTTATTATTTCAAAATTATTATTATTACTATTACTATTATTTTAAAATTATTATTATTATTATTTAAAGATAATAAATTTTACTACTTCACTTTGTTTAAAGATAACAAAGAAGAGAAGTCTAGTCCATGTGAAAGCAAAAAAGTCCTGGCCAACTTGCTTCCACGTGAAGTAAAAAGTCTCTGGTCAACTTCAAGATAATCAAAGATTCCGTCTGCTTTTTTTTGATTTAAAATCAAGTAATGACCATTTTGTAAAATTTTGAGAAAGACAATTATTCGATTGTAATAAAAAAAAAATTTTGATGAACTATAATAAAAATCGGATTTCAAAGATAAATGATTAAAAAATGATTTATCCCTACTATGATGGATCTTTTTTCTCCAAACTCAAAGCGCAAAAGCAGAGGTTGGTTAACTTTTTGTTTACTAAAATCAACGATTTACGGAAATGACGAGGACACATGGGTTAGCACAAAAGACTAGGGTCTGTTTGGCGATAATACGTGAGAGTATCAAAATTATATTTAATATTTAAAGTAATATTAAAAATTAAATAATTAATGTTTAATTAAAATTAAAATATTTAAATGATAAATATTAAAAGATAAAAAATTACTCTAAAATGACATTTAAAAAGGGAAATGAGGGAGTAAGTTATTTGTAATTGTTGAGCTATTTGACAAATACTTATTTTTTAACTTATAAATTAAAATAAATAAGCAACAATTTAATACTTATTTAAAAATAATTTATAAGTCATTCTTGCCAATTATATCTATTTTGATAAATTAAATCTCTACCCCCTTAAACAAAAAAACCTCATCTCTTGATTCCCTTCTAACGTTAACAGAACGGGGCTAATTTGTGGATCTGCTCTGTTCTGCGCTCTATCCGTCAATTTATCGGTTTCTCCCTCCTTCCCTCCGCGGCTGTTAGCCTGTTACTCCTGCTACTCCTTCGATTGCTGTTAGTATCAAACCCTAGATCACATGTTCGATAAATTTCACATTTATCTTGACTTTGTATTAGGGCTCTGGCTTATGTTAATACATGATTTATTCTACATTGGGTTATACATGTTTTATTCTTTTAACATAACATCAATTTTATCTCTGTGGGTTTCGATTCAATTCCATTTTTTGTTAATTTATGTGGTTCAAATGTTTGTTTGATTGATTGAATGAATTGTTGCATACTGAATTGTTGTATACTGGGTTGTGCTTAATTAGAAATATGTGAGCAGCTTAATTTTAGTAATTTTCAGTAACTTGGGTTCTGTTTATATAGATTTAACCTGGGTTCTTAACAATTGGATATAAATATATTGGTGCAAATTATATTATTTTAACATGTGGTAATATCAGTTTTTAAATTATATTTTTGCACTATACATGAATGTACTCTCAATAACCTGTAAAAGATTGACTATTGATGAACTATGTATCTGTCTTGAAAAATATTTGTATGTATCAGCCTGTACAGTTTTAGTCGTGGTTATTTTTGAAATCTATAAATCACTAACTTAAAACCTGCTACACTTTTTAAAATTTTGTCCAATTGTCACTTTTACTCTTGCTAAATGACGTAGTTTTCTGTAACTCCTCCTTTCATATCGTTTTGTGTCTGTGTGTCTGAGTATGTGAATGTGGGTGGGTGTGTCTAGAGTTCCAAAAATATCCGGTAGGGCCAATTATCTTTCCCTGATTGCTCATTCATGATTCATGTTTTCATTTCTTTCTACATTCCGCATCAAATATGATTTTCTTTCTTTTTAAAACAGCTTTGAAATTACCTTTTTTTTTGTTTTAAGGGGATAAGGCCTTATTTCTATTTGTTGTTTGTAAGTTCATAATGCCAGTTATCTGTATTATGCATTGGGTAATCATTTGCTTTATCCTACAGGGACTATACAAATCCACATCTTCCTGTGAATGCAACTGCAATTGAGGGTTTTGTTCAGGTATCTTTCTGGATTCTCATCAATTTACTTATCTGTGAGAGCAAACACTTACTAGAGGAATATCTCAGTCTGTTTGTGTTCGTTTTGCTGGTTATGTTATTGTTGAGTATTGTGCAATCTATTCACATTTGCTGATTGGGACTTGGGGGGAGGGGAGTGTTGACACTGAAACAATGAAACATTGGATTAGCCGATTAGTTTAGCTATGGTTTTGTTTTGTGATGATATGATGGTTACTCTATTGTAACTTTTGTTCTGTGATGATATGATGGTTACTTTATTGTAACTTTTGTTTTGTTAAGCTTACTCATTTTGGGGATTTGTTCTGTTGTACTATTGCACTTACCTACGTTTAGATCATTTTCTTTTTCAAGCCAATTTATATGGATGAATCTTTTGGAAAATTCATTGATTCGTTAAAATTATGTTTTCTACTACAATTAGTGTGTACCCCCTTGAAACTGAAAAGTGTAATTTTGAACTATATAAAAGTTATTTTTTTCTTCTCAATTTCTATGATTTTATTTTTTGATTTCAAGAAGTTTCTGATTACATTGAAAGTAATTCATTTGTTTTTATTAATGTTATTTTTAGTAATCTTTAAATTTGATTTTAACTTATAATTCATTGCCAGCCGAACACCTTCACAACTTATTTTAACTTAAATTTTGATTTATAAATCAAATTAATGTTGAATACTTTTTCTTATAAGTCGCAACTGAAAATAATTTATAGTCAACTTATATTTTGATTTTAAGTCATTTTAAAATAAGTTGTTGCCGAATGGGCCCTAGGAACGTGGTTGCAGTACTAATGACCAACCCGTGTACATTAGCATCATCACCAACAACAACTTTACCTAACACCTCTCGCTACTTCACTTGCTCTCTTATCTTACGCCTGTCGCCGCAATCAAGCTTTTACTCACCACCTTGCTCTGCCGTCGTAACGACCATGACCACCCAAACAAACCTAAGCTCTGCTGCTGCCGATATGGATACGATATTGAAGCAGAAACGGATCCTCCGGACAAAAGTTAAAAAGGATCTCAAGTCCATGGACCTGATCCTCCGATCCGAAGAAGGTATTACTTTTGCTTATTAAATATCGTTAAGGAATGCTATTAGTTGTGATGTAATCCTAATTATAGCTTATACAAAAAACAAAAGGATTTTGAAATATATTCATTACCAAACCCAAATAAAAACGAGAATTGTCAAAAATACTATAGATATGATCTTTTATCATATAAATCTATTAATTATGAAAGGAAGATGTACTCATATATTATTTATGGATCACCATTGCAAGTAAATAACAACAAAAGAATTTCTTATAATTACACCACACAGAAACAAAAATTCTTTGATATACTAGAGGATATTCCTATCAATAATTATCTAGGAAAGGGTTATATTATGTATATGGAAAAAAATCCTGATAGAAAATGTTTTGATTGGAAAATTCTCAACTTTTTTCTAAGAGAAGTTGATATTGAGACCTGTATCAAAATACATCCGAACAATAATAAAAATACTAAGATTGAAAGTAAGAATTACCAAAAAATTGATAAAATTCATAAGGAAATTAGGGAAAATTTAAGTAACTAATTCATTTAACTTTTGATTGCACAATTACTCCCAACCGTGATCATTTTAGTTGCTTAATTTGTATTCCTATTATAAATAAAATGAAAACATTTTCTTTATGTTTTATAGTACTCCTCCATTTCATATTATTTGATTGGAAATTGAGATGATTTATTAAAAATTATGAAACAATAAAACTTACAATGAGTAATAATTTTTAGATAATTTACAATATTTATTATTATTTTGATTAAAATTATAATAATCTATGTCAATTTTGAGGTTAAAAAATATATCAAATTGACGTTCAAAAGTAACGTATAATTTACAACGGAGTGAGTATGAATTTAAAGGGTATGCTCATAAGTAATGACAAAAGCATAAACAAATAAGAAATAAATAACAATGGCTATAAGAGTTTCAACTTGAAACCGCTACAGGCTTCGTAAGCCTAAATTTCTATCACAACATTAATCTTTTTTACTCCCTCCCCAACGTCTCAGGATAAAAGTCATTATTTGCTATTTTAAGTTGTCCCAAGTTAAATGTCTACTTGCCTTAAATAATCTATTTTTTACAATAATTTCCCTACAATACCCTTAGTATTAATTGTCATTTTTATATTCTCTATTCCTATTTATGGAACATCACTAGTCACGTACAGAAAACTATGCAATTAAATGAGAATTTAAATACGGACAATTTTGTCATTTTATCCTCTTTTTTATTATGTGCAAAAAATCAACCAGAACTTTTATTCTAAGACGGAGGGAGTAATAGATATTTTGAAGAAAAATTGTTAAAAGTTTGTACTAGTGTACATTTTTGTGGAAAAGAATCCTTCTAATATATTTTCATTCTAATAAGTGAAATTTTCAGATAAAGCAATTCAAAGCATTGTTTTGGAAGCTCCATGGTTCAAGTCTTGTAAAGGATTATGTGCTTATATAAGTTGTAGTGCATTAAGAGAAGTTGATTCATCGAACTTGTTGTCGGACATTTTACAGAATACAACCAAAGGTGTGTGTTACGTCATGCTTTCATTACGTTTTATTTGTTCCATGTGATGAACAAATGGTGTGTTTTCCAATATCGTTTTCTTGCCAGAAATGGAATTATGTTTGACTAGATATCTCATGTTTGCATAATCTTGTAGGTGTCATTTACTTAGTGTTGTTTGTACAACTCTAAAGATGTTCATTTGGAAGGGTCATAGCATAAATTTTCTCTATAATGAAAATTCCCTACGTCTCAAGTTGGGAGTTTAACTTTCTCATTTGGGGAATATAAGAGTGCACTGTCAAAATTATATTATATATAAGTAAATTTTGATCTTGGCCTTTGATTGTGTTTACGCTGAACTTTGTTTATCTACTTTTAACTTTCAAAAGGGAACTCAAATTCTGGGACTGAGACTGGAATGAGTCTCAGACTTGTGCCCTTCTCTGTGTGTGTGTACGTGATAAAATTATAGAGTGAAGAGTTATGCCCTTATGCTAGATTTGTGGATTTTCAGTATTATCTTACTATCCTGTAATAAAATGTGAATCCCACTTTAAAATTAAAGTATGCAACGTTTTGACCTATCCATTTTAAGTGTTCATAACTTGTTCTTAGATGGTATGTGAAAACTTAATTTTCCATTAGTGCAATATTATTATAATTATTTTAAATAGCCAAAAAAAATCATTTTTTAATTGATCTTCTTTCTTTTTCGTTTCCAACTGAAGACGGCGATTCACAGATGGGAAAGAAGCTTTATGTTCCACGAGTTGAGGATAAGAATAGACACATGCGGATGCTTAACATCTCAAGTGTTGATGATCTAATTGCAAATTCAATGAACATTTTAGAACCAGATCCAATAGATGCTAATGGAAATGAACGCGAGGATGGTAAGAATTGTATCACTTTGAGTATAACCTCAAACTTCTTTACTCTGTTCAAATAGAAGATCCTGGTTTTAATATTGTACTTTTAATTGTCTTCTGCCAAACTGTTGTACTGGTATCTGTTCCTTTTACTATATCACTAAGTGCTTCAGAAACTACTATCATAAAAATGGGTATGGGTGATGAAAGGATTTTCCTTTGCTCTGACAACATTCTAATCTAACACTAAAAATTGGTCATACATATTTTAAGTCCACTCACTGCATATATACAGCTAGTCTACAAATACCCATGTTGGAGAAGTTGAATTTTTTATATCGTTTTGTTCTTACATTATCTTGTCTGCTGAGTTGCTCTGTATCCCATTACATTTGGTAGAAATGAGAGAGAGTCATGGTTGATCAAAACCATACTGGAAAGACAGTTCTGCTTTGTTAGCCAGTGGTTCGCTTAACTTTATTACACATTAATCATAATAAGTAGTGACAATAAAAGGAATACAATCATTAAAACGCTCTTATTAGATCAAATTGTTCTTTTTGTTAAATCCATATCTATGCTAGACTGCTAGTACATATAACATATTACCTATAATACAGCTTATAATCCTTTAGATGGATACCCCTTTAGACAGTTACGAAGTTTAATCCTTCTAAAATTGCTAAAACTAGAGGCCATTAAAACAAACCTAAAATTAGTGCATTGCTTCTGGTTCTGTATGTTCATTGCTTTGTCTAGACTCTAGCCTGAAGCTGAGATCTTCTGTTTCCTGGAAGCTCATGAGCCGACTCTCTGGCTCCTGCCTTCTTGATGTAGGACAAATTTGTAAGATCAGTTTTGTTATTGATTGATAGATAAAAAAAACTAGGATCTAAGCTCTGCGCTTAAATTCCAGGGTTTAGAGTTTCAACTCAACGTCTATTAAATCTAGAAAGATATCTCCACGATATAAAGAAGGCCAATAATAATCTCAATATTCAGAATGTACTTCGTGTAAAGATTACATCGATATTTAAATAAAAATAACCCTAAATTGGACTTAGAGACCAATAAAATAACAAAATAAAATAACAAAAGACAAAAATACCCAAATTAATTAAAACAAGTCTATAATAATGACAAACAAAATAAATAAATAAGGAAACTAAATCATCGATCCCCATCATTTCTCCCCAATTGGAAAAAATTCGGCTATGTCAAAATAAAATATTTGTAACGCTCTAACAATGTAGGACCAATACGATGAAACTCGTCCTTCCCAATCCACGTGTAATCACTGTCAGGTTTGCCGCGCCACTTAACCAAAAATTGGCGATATCCTTCGCGTCTAGTCGACACAAATCTCTCATCCAATACATCCTCGATACCATCTGCTGTAGATTGTGAAGAAACAAGAGGTGCAGGTGGAACAGGTTAAGGAGGAACAATTACATGCTCAACATGGTTATTAGATGAAGAAGTAGGAGATGGGGTCGACGGACTAGAAAGCCCATGATACGGAGTAAGATCTACCATATTAAATACATGACCAATACCTATATTACTAGGAAGATCTAATTCATAAGCATTAGCACTAACCTTCTTAAAACGAAATGGTCCCATCCGATTAGCATGCACCTCTTTCCATGTGCCCGAAGGTAACCTCTCGACACGGTGTCGAAGCATCACCTGGTTATCCTCATTGAACTTTTGGTACATGCGATGAACATCTGCAGCAAACTTATAATTTTGATTGCTCAAATTAATTTTCTGTCTTATCTAAGCATGCACATCATGATTGTGTCGTGCAAAAGTTTTAGCAGACTCACTAGACCTATATGTAGAGGGAAGAGGGACGAAGTCAATAGGTTTTCTAGGCTGATAACCAATATAAATCTTAAAAGGACTCGCCCCAGTAGAGTGATTAACCGAACTATTATAGGCAAACTCAGCCATGGGTAAAACTCTATCCCAACTAGACACATGCTCTTATAGTCTCATCAAATCACCTAGACTCCTATTAACTACCTCGGTTTGACTATCAATTTGTGGGTGGCAGTGGAAAACTTAAGTGTGGTATTTAGTTTCTTTCATAGGGTTTTCCAAAAATAACTTATGAATTTGACATCCCTATCAGAAACTATAGACAAAGGCAAACCACGTACACTAAAGAAAATTGATGCAATGTGAGAAGCATCATTGGTTTTGCTGAATGGGATAAAATGTGCCATCTTGGAAAAACGGTCCACTACAACAAAAATGGAATCACGACTCCTAGGGGTTCGCAGTAACCCGAAGACAAAATCCATACTAATATCCTCCCAAGGAGCATTGATGCGGTACGAAAGAAGAAATTTAATAAGTTTATTATTAATTTTTTATTTTTATTTAGAGATAAATGGGTTATTAATGAAATTATTTAGTAAGATATTATAGTTATATTTTTTCATTAGAAGAGTTTTAATTGTAGTAATAAATTTTAGTTAGGAGAGTTTATTATAATAGTAGATTTTAGTTAGGAGATTGTTTCATTTCTAAATTAGGTTTTTTACTTGATCCCCAAGTATTGAGTTTTGTATTTAAGCATTGTAATACTTCATTATTTTGGGAGATTATTGAATATATTGATTTGAGATTAAAGCTCTGTGCTTTTGTGTTTTTTTTTTATCGATTCTCTGCGAAGATAGGTACTCTTATTCCTTCTTCCTACCCCGTCCTACATCATATTGGTATCAAAACTAAAATTCATGATAACGTTTGATTTCACCCAATTCCTTCATATCCTATTTTCTGGCCTCCATTAAATTATCGAAGTTCGCTAAAGAATCGACAACAATTTTTCAAGACGAAAGCACGATCTGCAGCAGGAATCGTCATCGCCGCAGTCTCAATCTATTCCAAAAACAACAAACAATGTTACTTTTCATCGCTACAGTGCACGACTGTTCATCAGATTTCTGACGTTCTGTCAAATTACAGTTTGGTACCCCGAAGTTTCTAAAATTTTAAATTCAGACCCTTAAGTTTTTGAAAATTTCAATTCTGTCCCCAAAGTTTCTAAAATTTTCAATTCAGCCCCTAAAGTTTTAGAAATATTCAATTTATCCCCCCACAGTTTTTGAGTTTTCAATTTAACCCCCAAAGTTTTTAAAATTTTCAATTCAGCCTCTCTACATATATACAATGTCTTCCAAGTTTAACAATCCAAACTTTCTTTGTACTAATAAGATAAAGCAACTTGAGTATCGAACTTTGGTCATATGTCCCGTATAGTGCCGAGTATTGGAAATTATGTGATGAGCTTGCACTTTCTGAAACAAGTCTTGCAAATTTAAAGGCACATTACGAGTACATAACCACATGCTTTGTTCGTCCATGTTTTGTTCAAGCACAAAAAAATGTTCATCCTAATTGTGTTTGTTCAACTAATGCGACGCGTTCACAAGAGGATATCTGCAATGTAAATTCTTACAAGGCAATTGATGACTGTCTCACAATACTTAAACGTCTCAATAACCAATATGAAATTGGTGAGGATAAAGAAGAGCAAATACTCTCACATATTGATGCTGGTGAGAAACATGAAGCAAAAGTTAAGTGTGTTGAAAAACTTGTAGATTCAGAGATGGCTTGCAGTGAGGAAATAAGTTAAGTTTGACCCCAAATGCGAAAACATTAAGGAAGATAAAGTTGATGTCAACAATGTTGATTTTCTGTTTGCGATTGATACAGTTGAGTTCCCAGCTATTTCAAATTTCTATATTATGTCATTGTTATTCCCAAATATTGTGCTAATGACATTAAAACATCGGATGCGAATGTTTTGTTGGAAGAAATCTCTCGGGCTGTGGTTTATTATTCTACGATATTTCAAAACTCGAGGACGAGTTTTTTTCAAAGGCGAGGAGAATGATGCGGTACGTAAGAAGAAATTTAATAAGTTTATTATTAATTTTATATTTTTATTTAGAGATAAATGTGTTATTAATGAAATTATTTAGTAGGATATTATAGTAATAACTTTTCATTAGGAGAGTTTTAATTGTAGTAGTAGATTTCAGTTAGGAGATTTTATTATAGTAGTAGATTTTAGTTAGGAGATTGTTTCCTTTCTAAATTAGGGCTTTTACTTGATCCCAAGTATTGAGTTTTGTATTTAAGCATTGTAATACTTCATTATTTTGGGAGATTATTGAATATATTGATTTGAGATTAAAACTGTGTGTTTTTGTGTGTTTTTTTACCGATTCTCTGCGGAGATAGGTACTCTTATTCTTTCTTCCTACCCCGTCCTACATCATAATGGTATCAAAACTAAAATTCATGATAACGTTTGATTTCACCCAATTCCTTCATATCCTATTTTCTGGCCTCCATTAAATTGTCGAAGTTCGCTAGAGAATCGATAACAATTTTCCAAAACGAAAGCACGATCTGCAGCAGGAATCGTCGTCGCCGCAGTCTCAATCTATTCCAAAAAAAACAATGTTACTGTTCATCGCTACAGTTCCCAACTGTTCATCATATGACGTTCTGCCAAATTACAGTTTGGTACCGCAAAGTTTCGGAAATTTTCAATTCTTGCACCTAGAGTTTCTGAAATATTCAATTTAGCCCCCACAATTTTTGAGTTTTCAATTTAACCCCCAAAGTTTTTAAAATTTTCATTTCAGCTCTACATATATACGTCTTCCAAGTTTAACAATCCAGACTTTCTTTGAGCATCGAACTTTGGTCATATGCGAGCAACTTAAATGGTCTTATGTCCCGTATAGTGCCGAGTATTGGAAATTATGTGATGAGCTTGCACTTTCTGAAACAAGTCTTGCAAATTTAAAGGCACATTACGAGTACATAACCACATGCTTTGTTCGTCCATGTTTTGTTCTAGCACAAAAAATGTTCATCCTAATCGTGTTTGTTCAACAAATGCGACGCGTTCACAAGAGGATATCCGCAATGTAAATTCTTACAAGGCAATTGATGACTGTCTCACAATACTTAAACGTCTCAATAACCAATATGAAATTGGTGAGGATAAAGAAGAGCAAGTACTCTCACATATTGATGCTGGTGAGAAACATGAAGCAAACGTTAAATGTGTTGAAAAACTTGTAGATTCAGAGATGGTTTGCAGTGAGGAAATAAGTTCAAGTTTGACCCCAAATGCGAAAACATTAAGGAAGATAAAGTTGATGTCAACAATGTTGATTTTCTGTTTTCGATTGATACAGTTGAGTTCCCAACTACTTCAAATTTGTATATTATGTCATTGTTATTCCCAAATATTATGCTAATGACATTAAAACATCGGATACGAATGTTTTGTTGGAAGAAATCTCTCGGGCCGTGGTTTATTATTCTACGATATTTCAAAACTCGAGGACGAGTTTTTTTCAAAGGCGAGGAGAATGATGCGGTACGAAAGAAGAAATTCAATAAGTTTTTTATTAATTTTATATTTTTATTTAGAGATAAATGTGTTATTAATGAAATTATTTAGTAGGATATTATAGTAATAACTTTTCATTAGGAGAGTTTTAATTGTAGTAGTAGATTTCAGTTAGGAGATTTTATTATAGTAGTAAATTTTAGTTAGGAGATTATTTCCTTTCTAAATTAGGGTTTTTACTTAATCCCCAAGTATTGAGTTTTGTATTTAAGCATTGTAATACTTCATTATTTTGGGAGATTATTGAATATATTGATTTGAGATTAAAACTGTGTGTTTTTTTGTGTGTTTTTTATCGATTCTCTGCAGAGATAGGTACTCTTATTCTTTCATCCTACTCCGTCCTGCATCATAATGGTATCAAAACTAAAATTCATGATAACGTTTGATTTCACCCAATTCCTTCATATCCTATTTTCTGGCCTCCATTAAATTGTCGAAGTTCGTTAGATAATCGATAACAATTTTCCAAAACGAAAGCACGATCTGCAGCAGGAATCGTCTTCGCCGCAGTCTCAATCTATTTCAAAAAAAAACAATGTTCTTGTTTCATCGCATACGATTGCCGAATTATTCATCGATTTATGACGTTCTGCCAAATTACAGTTTGGTACTCCAAAGTTTTGGAAATTTTCAATTCAGACCCTTAAGTTTTTGAAAATTTCAGTTCTGCCCCCAAAGTTTCTAAAATTTTTAATTCTTGCCCCTAGAGTTTCTGAAATATTCAATTTAGCCCCCACAGTTTTTGAGTTTTCAATTTAACCCCCAAGTTTTTAAAATTTTTAATTCAGCTCTCTACATATATAAATTGTCTTCCAAGTTTAACAATCCAGAACTTTGTTCATATGCGAGCAACTTAAATGGTCTTATGTCCCGTATAGTGCCGAGTATTGGAAATTATGTGATGAGCTTGCACTTTCTGAAACAAGTCTTGCAAATTTAAAGGCACATTATGAGTACATAACCACATGCTTTGTTCATCCATGTTTTGTTCAAGTACAAAAAAATGTTCATCTTAATCATGTTTGTTCAACTAATGCGACGCGTTCACAAGAGGATTATCTGCAATGTAAATTCTTACAAGGCAATTGATGACTGTCTCACAATACTTAAACGTCTCAATAACCAATATGAAATTGGTGAGGATAAAGAAGAGCAAGTACTCTCACATATTGATGCTGGTGAGAAACATGAAGCAAAAGTTAAGTGTGTTGAAAAACCTGTAGATTCAAAGATGGTTTGCAGTGAGGAAATAAGTTAAGTTTGACCCCAAATGCGAAAACATTAAAGAAAAAGTTGATGTCAACAATGTTGATTTTTTGTTTCCGATTGATACAGTTGAGTCCCCAACTACTTTAAATTTGTATATTATGTCATTGTTATTCCCAAAAATTGTGCTAATGACATTAAAACATTGGATGCGAATGTTTTGTTGGAAGAAATCTCTCGGGCCGTGGTTTATTATTCTACGATATTTCAAAACTCGAGGAAGAGTTTTTTCCAAAGGCGAGGAGAATGATGCGGTACGAAAGAAGAAATTCAATAGGTTTATTATTAACTTTGTATTTTTATTTAGATAAATGTGTTATTAATGAAATTATTTAGTAGGATATTATAGTAATAGCTTTTCATTAGAAGTGTTTTAATTGTAGTAGTATATTTCAATTAGGAGAGTTTATTATAGTAGTATATTTTAGTTAGAAGATTGTTTCCTTTCTAAATTAGGGTTTTTACTTAATCCCCAAGTATTGGGTTTTGTATTTAACCATTGTAATATTTTATTATTTTGGGAGATTATTGAATATATTGATTTGAGATTAAAGCTGTGTGCTTTTGTGTGTGTTTCTTTACCGATTCTCTACGGAGATAAGTACTCTTATTCTTTCTTTCTACCCTGTCCTACATCAAGCATGGTGTAATGGCAAAGGCATATGGTGTACCGACAAAGACATATAACCCTGTGTTTTACTTCCTATCCTTAGCAGTTTGACATGTACGACACTCGGAAACAACACGAGCTTCATCTCTTTTGAGGTTAGGCCAAAAAAACCTATCCTCTACAATCGCAATGGTCTTATTGCGACCAAAATGACCTACGATCCCTCCCGCGTGTAACTCTCAAACTAAATGCTCACGCATAGACGTGCTAGGAATACACAAACGGGTGCCCTTAAAAAGAATACTCGTCATGAATACGAAAATCTCCCGAGGGTGGTACATTAGGGTTCTGTAAGGCAATATATGTCTATATCTCGACATGAAGGGTACTCATGGATAATACACTTAAACCTAATAACCTTCACACTTAAAGTGTTAAGGAGAATAGACACCCTACTCAACCCACTTAGCGTTTCGATGACTTAACTTCGTTTGAGAGTTTATATACTGAAGTGTCTGATGATCGGAGTATAGCACAAACTCTTTAGGCAACAAATAATGTCGCCAATACCTAAGAGCCTGAACTACAATATAAAACTCTCTAACATAGTAGAATACCTTTGTCGGGCCTCATTTAATTTCTCACTAAAGAATGCAACGGGTCTTGACTAAGTACTCTCCCTATATATAGGGGTGTTCAACCCAGAAAAACCTACCTTAAGATCGAAATTTCTAGATCGATATCTAGAATTCTAGACTGCATTTTTACCAAAAATTAATATAATTATTATTTTTATTTTTATTATTATAATCATTATTTTATTATTATTATTAATTATTTATTAATAATAATAATAAAAATTAAAAAATCAGGTATATCTGGGTCCTAGGTTTGATAAAAACCGAACCATAAATAGGTCAGACTTTTAATCGGATCAAAAAACCCAGATATATCCGATTTTTTGTCTTTAAATCGGACCAAGTTCTTTTTATACCAAACCACCTAGTCAATTCGAAAAAATCCGAAAAACCAGGAAATGGTGCGATCCTACCTATACTATACCTAAGCGTTACATGCTACCTCAAAAACCTTGCTAAAATCTGGTAGCGCAAAGGCAGGTGCCTTTGTCATCCTATCCTAGATCTCCACAAAGGCTTTGGCAGTCGATTTAGACCAAACAAACTCCCCTTTCTTTAAGCAATCAGTGATGGGAGCCATAATGGTACTAAATTCCCTAATGAACCTCCTATAAAAAGTAGCAAGATGTATATTACAAGGTTCTGGCCACTCTTTAATAACTTTTACATTTTCAGGGTCGGCAGAAACCGACAACAAATCCAAGAAATTTGATGGATTCTTGCATGAAAGAACACTTTTTCAAATTAATATAAAGTTTCTTACGCTGGAGAGCGCATAAAACTTGGCGCAAGTGAAGTGAAGTAAGTGTTCCTCTCGGGTGCAACTATAAATAAGGATGTCATCAAAATGGACCACGACAAACTTGCCAATAAAAGACCGCAACGACTGATTCACGACTCTCATAAAAGTGCTAGGTGCATTGGTTAGACAAAAGGGTAGGAATAACCACTCGTAAAGGCCATCACTAGTTTTAAAGGCAGTTTTTCACTTATCTCCCTCATGGATGTGGACTTAGGGGTATCCACCCCGTAGATCTATTTTGGTGTACACGCGAGCTTCATTCATCATATCTAACATGTCATCAAGCCTAGGAATAAGAAACTTATACTTGACGGTGATCTTATTAATAACTCAACTATCACAACACATCCTCATCAGCCTTTGGGGTAAACAAGGCTGACACCGCACAAGGACTAAGTCTCGCGCACAAAACCTTTACTCAACAAATCACCTACTTGACGTCTCATCTCCTCTTGATCCTTAGGGTTCATCCTATAATGGGGAAGATTAGGTAAAGAAGACCCCGGTACGTGGTCAATAGCATGTTGGACATCCCTAAGAGGTGGTAATCCGGTAGGTAACTCACTAGGCAAGACATCAACAAACTCATGGAGAATCTGTATTCGACATTACTACTCTTTTCAGAAATGTCCCTAACCTCCATGGCTAAAACAACGTACACAACCTTTTCCTCTCACTCTTCTCAAAGGCCCTCTTATTAAGGACATGGAGAAAATTGGTTTTTTGTACAGGCGTATTAGTCTCTTTTGATTGACCCTTGGGACACCTGGGGCCTCATAGGTGCTAAAGTAATTTTCTGCCCCTTGTGTGAACACATAAGTATTCAATTTCCCATAATGGGTCACATCATGATCATGTAGCCAAGGTCACCCTAAAAGAATGTGTGCAACATCCATCGGAAGGACATCATACCAAACTTTTTCCTCACATCCCTTGAGGTGGATCTGTACTAGACACCTATGAGTCACAATAGATGTCTTATTGACCCAAGCAACACTATAAGGCTGGGTGTGTGGTTCTGCCTTTAGCTTCAATCGTTCTACAACTATTTTGGCAGCCACATTTAAACTACTTCCCCCGTCAATGATCAACTTGGAAGAGATTCCACCCCCTTGCTATATGTCTGAAATATGGCGGTTCTATCTTCCTCCTTTTTTGGACTAGCGAAGATGCACCTCATAACATTCAAGGGTTGATTAACTTGTTCAAGGTGCGCATCTGCTTCTTCATCCTGTGTGTAATATTCATCTTCCACTTCACCTTTCCTCGACTCATTTTCTTCATTCTGCCCTTCATGAACCACTCCCACCCGATGTTTGTCAGGGCACTCAAGAAATTATGGTCAAGCTCTAAGCAAGTGATTGGCTGGGAAAAATCTGAGATTTAATATCTTCTCTCAACCCCTCCTTCAACCTGATGATGGTTAACCTTTCTCCTCCACGAGCTCACAATGCTCCATCAACTCCCTATACCTATTGGCATAAGCAGAGACTGACAAATTGTCTTGCTTCAGATTTGTCAACGGTTCAAACATCTTATCCTTGTGTTCGATGGGTAAATAATATTTTCGAGTGCTTTCATTTATGCTCAATGTCTCTCTTAACTCTAGCCTAGTACAAACTCGCTTGTTTAACTAATTTCATCTTGGCAAAGAGAACCCTACGCTCATTGGACATCTCATACCAATTGAAAATTTATCCATACTAGACAACCAATCAAGGAAGACATTAGGATCAGACCTACCGTCAAACTCGGGTGCATCAACCTTAATTTTCCTAGTGTCATCGTCATAACCTCGGTCATAAGGGTTGACATTCCTAGGTCCACGGTACCCATAATTTTTAAGTTCACAGTATCCATAATCTCTAGGTTCACCATACCCAACGTCTCAATGTCTAAGGTCTCGTCTCTCGGGGTAATCAATATTTCGAGGCTCAAGGTTTTGGTACTCAATATCTCTAGACTCATTGTTTTGGTACTCAATATTTTTAGGTTCAAAAGGTTCCCTTTGCTTATTCAGTTGAGGTTCTCCCTCAAGTATCTCTTCATTAACGGGTTTGCCATCATTTCCCGCATTTTCTCCTATAGGCTCAGGTAAATGTTGTGGTTGTCGCTCAATGACTCGAACCCTCTCAAATACCATGACAAGTTCCTTAGACATAGCATCCTTTCGATTTTCCATATTAGCCATACAATTTTCTATATTAGCTATTTTAGTAAGAGGTCTATTTTTTTGTTCATTGTTGGGCCATATTGGGTTCCGCTACGGGTCATCATGATGCAAATGCAATATTGAGATAATTATTTGTAGCAATTAAATTATAACCTACAGCAAATGCAATCGCAGTTTCCAAAATATCGACAATCACGACTAAATGATGTTCCACTAATAGGAATAATGTGCAATTTAAGAGAATAAAACCAAACGAGTTTTGAAATTTTTTAGTACTAAGCAACGGGCAAAGAAAATCTAAGTAATTGAAGTACTTGCCCTAAATCTTGCAAAAAAAAATTAAGAGTAGTTTTTGTACCTTTTTTTTTGGACCTATAACTGGTTATAAAGTGTGAACATGGGTGAAAACTGCTAAGAGTACAAGTTTAAGCGAAAAACAATGTATAAATCGAAATTGCCATATGGGATAGAGTGGTAATTTCGCAAGGACAATATAATGGCTTAGGTTTCACAAATCAGGAAAGTGATCGAGGAAAGTGAAATTTAAGAGTACCTCCCTTGTTTCTAAAAGAGAGCAACAGTAACAAAGATGAAGATGAAATTGAAACGAGAGTTAAGCGACAGTGGCGCGCAAGGTACATAGTCGTGCATTTCTCTTCTTATTGTTCTCTATCCTCTGTTCTGATCCTTCTTCTCCTTTCTTTCTCTGCTTTTCTTATTTGATTTTTTTTATCTGTGTTGGTCAGAAATGGGTTGCAACGTTGGTCGACAATGGAAACTTGTGGTTGGTGCTATTTGAATCACGGTCCTCACGGAGTGGTGATACGGTGGTGTCGCGACCGGTGTTATTGGGCACGATGGTGATGGGTATATGATGTCTTGATTTGGGTCGGGTCCGAGTTGGGTCGACCCGACTTAATGTCGATGTATTGATGTTGTTGACGGGGTTTCTTATGATTGTAGCAGCGGCTGGCTTTGTTGTTGATGATGACGTCGAAGGACAAGGTGCGGAAAATCTGATTTGATGTAGACAGTAGCACGACGATTCTGGTGCGAGATTTTATTTATTTATTTTCAGCGAGGCTTCCGACGATGAATAATGATTTTGAAAGCGATTCCCAAGGATAGGCTCTGATAGATGTAGGACAAATTTGTAAGATGAGTTTTGTTATTGATTGATAGATAAATAAATAAAACTAGGATATAAGCTATGCGCTTAAATTCTAAGGTTTAGAGTTTTAACTCGACGTCTATTAACTCTAAAAAGATATCTCCACGATATAAAGAAAGTTAATAATAATTTCAATATTCAGAATGTACTCCGTGTAAAGATTACATCGGTATTTAAACAAAAATAACCTTTGGAGAACAATAAAATAACAAAAGACAAAAATATCCCAACTAATTGAAACATGTCCATTATTATGACATAAACAAAATAAATAAATAAGGAAACTAAATCATCGATCCCCATCACTTCTGCCTTGTACTCGATGTTCAATCCCATTGCTTTCAGGTCAATTGATCTGAAAATCTAAATTTCTTCTTAAAATTTATAAGTTGGAATGCAATTTGGATTATGTTAGGCTTGGCTTTAACACTAATATAAATCATTTCTTTGACTTCTGAGACTTCATTTCTGCACACTGAAAGAAGTGGACTTATAGTTGTTGTTTTTTTCAATTCTGCAATCCAAATATTTGTAGGTAGACTTCTCAAGCTAGAATAATACTTCTACCAATCTGAAGGTTTTCACTTATTGCAGTTATGCTAGCAAATGACCCCGTTGACTTGTTCATATTGCCTGGTATGTACTTGCATTCCACTTTGTTAATATAGCATGGTCCAAAGTTTGATAAACTTATTGTGTTTGTCTTGATTTGTTTGCAGGACTTGCATTCGACAAATCTGGAAGGAGATTGGGCCGTGGTGGAGGGTAAGCTTACACATCTCAGCCTTACCAAAATTTGAGTTCAGGCACTTCAACAGCATCATAAATACAACTTTTATAATATATCATCGAACTTGCTTAGATCAAAACGGAAAACATGACCTTTCAGTCTTGAAAGATATCTCATCTCTATTAGTGTGTTCATGGTAGCCTGCCTATTGGTTTATATTAGCATGTTATCCATATTTAACAATGTCTCTCACTTTGGTTTTGCCACATGTGGTGATAACTTGCTAGTTATTAGATACCTTGCTGATGAACTACCAAGAGCTTGTGAAGGAGCGGAAGTGGAAGCAACCTCTCCTAAGTATGTACTTTTTTTTTGCAATTTTGTTTGAAGTCCAAGTCCTAAGCCTTATTGGGCTGGACAATATTATCTTATTTGCCTCGCAATGAATTTTTGGTTCCGCTTTGCAGTTGCACTGTCATATTCAGTCCAGATATTGGATGAGGAAGTAATACCAGTTACTCCAAATGATATTCCTATCGATGCTCTTGTATCCCCATCTGGTATGATCCTCATAAGCCCAGCCGCCTTGGAGAAGAGGGGTTACTGAGAAAAACTCTTGTATGGGCCACTACAACTATCCTTAATGCAGTTGCCTCCTAGAGGCCGTTCATGGTAATACGCATACTCAAATGAATCTCTAAGCTATGAAAAAGGATAGTATGGTTTTCCATAAAACGGAAGGACCTGTGTTAAACTATAAATTTTAGGGTTGTGGAAATGCCATTGTAAGCCATGATTGTTTTGAGAGGAAGTCCAACTTTGATAGACTATTCACACTGAGGCAATTTTTTTGGCCGAGACTGATGAGGCTTTTTTTTTACTAATAAAAAATAGATGCATCTTCCCATTTAAAACTTTGCAATCTCATGATTCTGCAAGTCGTGAAGCAGAGTTTCAGAGTCCAAGGTATCTGATACGGTAGTTAGAAAATAACGAGAAAGATTTGAATTTTTATATATTTTAATATTTATGAAATTTTAAATTATTTGATGTATTTTTATTTATTCGTTCGGAAAATTTATATTTAGCCCGTTATAATTTGGGCTTTTAGTTTTAATAATTTTATTTATTTTTCTTTTTTAATTAGACATTTAAAAGTAGTTTAGTACTATAAATGTGTGTTGGGGTTTATTTAGGTAAAAAGTTTTAATCACTCAATATTCTTATTATGTATTTGTGAGTTCGTGATTCTTTGTTAATTCAAGAGTTTATTTTAAGTTATTGTTGATACGTTTAAACCTTGTGTTAGAGCATTACAATCATATTCTGTTGCGCTATTTGCAACTTCTTGTTATCTACACCTTTAACAGAATTCGTTAAAAGAACATTGTAGAAGTGCTCTCTTTCCTAAGCCCTTCAAACGTAAAGGAATCTTTAGGATGTCATAATCTAGGCTAAGCTTCCTTATTAACGAGTCTTTGAGCATGCCTCCAAATAACTACAACCTAATTCGGTCAATACAAGGGATCTGGATTCTATGAAATTGTCACATTCTTTGGTCAAATATAAATTTATACTAGTTTTTTTGTTGCATTTATTATACTCCCTCCATTCGATTTTTTACAGGTTTCACAGTTATTTGACCAAAGAATGCAATAAAAAAATTTTAAACTTGCATACAGTGAAGGGTGTGAAATTTTTATGAAATCTAAATCCAAGTACAAGTACCCTCTTCTTAGAAAACAAGAGTACCACTTTATTTATTTGAAATAATTGCATTTTTTTGCCATAACAACTTTACCAACAAATAGCTACATAACTTTAGCAACATTTATCGATTGGAATTTTAGTTTTAAATGTCTGAATACCTACAATTAGTGTAGCTGCATAATTTTTTATTTTCTAACTTTTCAAAATTCGTCATTGGAGTGAGCTTCTCTCTGTGATAGCAACAGGTACATTTCAGTATGAAATATGAGCACAGCTTATTCAAAGCAATTTTCCCTTTCCTTTCCTCAGCGGTCAGTTAGTTGTTTTTATATTTATATTTAATAACACAGGTGTAATAAAACTATAAAATTTGTCAAACAATGTTTGGATACCAATACATTGGGCTAAACTAAAGCTAGAAAGTAGAAACACATACTTGCAACTTTCTACATTATATGTTGTATTCTGATCACATATATATGATTAGTCTTTTAGGAGTATCTAGTAAACACAGTTCTGCATCAAACAGAGAAACTAATGCTAGAGATTTGGACTAAATATTATGCTGCTGCTGCTGCTGCTGCTGATGGCCACCCTAGCTAATAACCAATTGGTCAGGGCATTAGTGTCATGTTGCTCTTTCCAAGCTACTACCGACCTGCATATGAAGCCAGTCTGGTTGCGATGCTTGAGCATATTCCCCCCTTGGTGCTTGTGACCCAAATATCATTCCAGTAGCATCAAATGTAGGCACTCCAAGCTGAAACACCATAATATTTAATCAGAAACTTGACCAGGAGAACTGCAACAGAAACATATTTCTCTAACAAAAATGTGTGGTATCCTCCAAAAAAAGGTTTAATTAATTTTAGAGAGAGAAGGATGATGAAAATAGACGTAATATCCGTGACATTTCTCTGTTTCCAGTGTACATCCTCGGAGAGCAGCGAGAGAATGACATAAATCAACTATTTCTTTCTTTTTTTATACTATAAAAAAACTAGTACTGCATAAATTAATTTACATAACCAAGAAAACCAGCAATTATTTGATCTCGATGAAACCAACCAAAGGCAAAGCAGTATGACGGTACCATAAAGACCGAGCAAAAGTCTAAAAGGGATAAAAGGAAGTAGTACATGTCAGTAGATGCACGAAACTTCAAAAGCATGAAAGTGTGCATGTGATAAAAGTGCGGTCCATAACTTTAGCAGTTTCTAAATGTCTCATCACCAGGACGTACCCCACATTCTTAAACGGGGTTACTATCATGGAAAATTCTCATTGGTCAATATTTGAAGTTTTAGACAAATCTTCACGAAATCAGTCAATATTGAAACTATACAATACCCAACTTCAAGAAGCAATTTTTTCGTTACCAAATCTAATTTTCAGATGGGTATTGTTTTTGTATATCTGAAATTAGTTTTGTTTTTCATGTTTCTTTGGATTGAAGGAAAGAACCAATGCAATAAACACATGCATGATGCAACTAAAAGTCAAAAAATATTCTGAAAAAATAAAAAAGTGTCAAATGATAAGTATATACATAAACAAGATCATAGTTATTTACATCTTCTCACATTTATTTTTTCTATTTGTTCTTCCTCTGCAAATGTGGATTTTCAATGACAGTCATTGGTTGATACTGTTTTCTAAAATTTGAATTCATCTGCGACTTCTCTTAAGATTCAAATTTACATAGAGATAATCGACCGTATCAAGAACTGTAAATTGGAAACCAGTTAAGAGCCAAACACTACATGTGCCATATATTGCACCAACTGCATTCACAATATTCCATATAGTACTAAACTTTGTTCAGGACTCCAGACCCATTGGAGTTAAGGCAAGAACATCTTAGCAATGAAACAGAAAAGGTTTCTCCTTTTACATTGCATCTTTAATGTGGGGACCACTCTAAGACAAGACTATCCAATGCTACTAGTATCAGGAAATAAAGCAGCTTATTGAAGATTAAAAACTGAAAATTGGAAAATTAAAAGTTGCTAATCGACTTTTATCTATAAAGTGAATTTGAAAAAGTTCTAATCAATGTCAATCAACAAATTTATGGTTCACTACCTTGTCTTCCTGACTGCTTATTAGCTTATAGATGACAGAGCAAAGGGAGATAGAGAGGTGAGTCCTTTTTTTCTAGTGTAGCTTGACATCGAAAGAACACGGGGCCACATAGTTTTTATTCTTATGATTGTTTTATGAGTCAGATTTCCTCTGGATTAAAATGAACTTGCACATTTCAGCATTAACACTCTATGCTTTCAACTGTTCCTTCAATTAAAAGTTGAGATGGAATGTTATTATTATGTTTCAACTATCATGAGGGAGCTGTTGAGTTTTCCATTAGCAAGATCTCTCTCTCTCTTTAGAAACCACAAATTATTTATGCGATATAATACTTCTGTATCTTTTTCCTCTAACATGTAAAAACAATTGCAATATCCTTGTAAGAAAAACTGGGAACTACAAGGATTAAAAATCTTTTGAATGTTTTTAGTGTCAAGTGGAAGCAGAATATATCGATGACAGCTAATAGAAATGCTCTCATCCTCTCATTAAACTTTTCCAGTCTTGGAATTATTTTCAGGAATTATATATTTTAAACGACAAAGTAAATACCCAAAGCAATTTTCAAAGGAATATATATATATATATATATATATATATATATAACAAATGGGGTCATATAAGAAATTAACATTTACACCTATTATAATAGCTTTTACAATGAAAAAAAAATGCTACATAAATCAATGTTACAACTTACATTTTTTGTTGGAAATCCTTCAATTGTTGGATCCATCCTTGAATTTACTGCTTCAAGCTTCATCGACAAGAACTACAACATCCAATTCATAAAGCTCAGATTCTGATTCAACAGTGTCAAGCATGAGGAGACAATAGCTTAATTACCTCAACTTGGCGTTGTAGCGACTGAATGTAATTAATTATCTCATCAAGGATAAGTGCTTTTCCAATAACCTTATCAAATGACCATCATATAGATTAGGTGTAATGAAGAAAAATTTAATAACGCGGGAGATTTAACAACTGGTCCACTACAAAAGACAAGGCACAAACCTTGTTACATCCAGGGACCAAATCTTGCAGAATCTTCATCCTCTCACTGATCTTCTCTCTCCTTGCCTAACAAGTTAATGGTCTTAATCAGCAACATGAAGCAAAATTGGGTGCATAAAAAGGAAAACCAATAAATTGCAATTTGGGAAAGCCTTGAAGAAATTTACTCTCTCCGCTAAACTATGGCTATCAGTGGCTTGACCCCTTCTTGCTCTCACATGGATGTAGTCTTTAACCTGCTCAGTAGACTTGTTGCCTGAACCTGAACTTGCTTCCACTTCAGCCTTTGAACCACCATGTTCCTCATTAGATCCCATTACTTTTAACCGCTTCCCACTTGAATCATTCTGGCCAGAAACCAATGGAAAATTAATTCACTGTCTTGAGGAGTTCTAATCTCCAAATAGTGTGTATATAACGGATTCAACTCCCCACGTAAAAATCACAAAAGAAAATAATTACCTAAGAAATAACATTACAGACAATATGTTTAAAGTAAATATTTGAACAGACTTGAAATTGTGAACCCATGGAATCCCATAAATTCAACTACTCCCTCCATCCCTAAATAATAAGGAGTTCAAAATTTTCCAATATATTTGACGTTACCAAGTTTCTAGGAAGCATTAATTACAATTTTTTCTCTATTGCTCTCAACTATATGGAGTATTTCATTTATCTAGACAACTATATGGAGTACATCTTTTCTTAATTAATAAAAGGGTAATTGTGGTAATACATATCAATCTTAATGACAAAATTGGAGTAATAAATGACTTCCTTAATAAATGTGAAAACCTTCAAAACGTCAGTTATTTAGAGATGGAGGGAGTACTAAAAAGTGGAAAAAATCTAAACCAAACAACTCCAAAAAAAAACACAGATAGATCAAAATTGGAAATTGACTAACCAAAAATATAGCAAGAGAAGGCAGTCAAACCAAGTAAAAATTAAGTCATTAAATAAAATTAACACAGGACATAGTTGTTAAATTCACGAGGAAAAATGTTGAATCGTATGAATTTCCTTTAATACGAACTTAATTAATTTTTTTTAGAAACAATAATTAAAAAAAGTAATTAATTAATGTAGTAGTTAATTATTTTTTTTCATTTATTTATTTATTTTATGTAGTTGTTTATTATTATTTTTTTAATTAATTAGAAGCCCGCAAATATACGGGAGAAGCAATAGCGAAAAAAGTAAAAATAAATTGTTGGACTAAAAAGAGGAAAAAGGAAAGACAAGGAGACTACCAAATCATTGGCATTATTAATATTGGCAGAAAAGAGCTTAGAAGATCCATCCTCGGAATTCACATCCCTCCTCTTCTTTCCGGCGCCGCGACTCCAGCTTTGGTCCGTCACAGTGGATTCTTCGATGGAAACATCAGGATTCGTGGTGGTCTCGCCGAATCCACTCATTCGAAGCCCTAACCCTCCTCCTCCTCCTCCTGATGCAGTACCGGGGGAATCAGTTCCATTGATGGGGAAAGGCCAAATCTCGGCCAAGGTGTAAGAGGAAGGATTTGCCGCCGAGAAAGAAGTCTCATTGATTATGGGAGGATCCATTTCAGAAATCAGCATTCATACATAAACAAATACATATATATATATATATATATATATATATATGGATATATATTATTCAAGGAGGCGATTAGGTACGTAGAGAGAGATGGGTATGGTAATGAAAGCTATAGATAAACAGATATATAGGTATAGGTATAGGTATAGGTATAGGTATAGATAGAGATAGAGATAGAGATAGAAATAGAAATAGAAATGGAGATGGAGAGAGAAAGAGACTGGTGAGCTGAGAGAGACTGAGAGGCAGAGGAGGGAAGCAGAGTAGGGCGTGATGGGGTCAGAGGAGATGGTGCGCACTGCGCTTGCTGCGCATGATAGAAAATACATTATTCCATTTAATAAAAGAAGAAGAATTATTGTTAAGCTAAATTAACTTAACTTATAAGAAGAAGATGTTTGATTTGGTTTGGCTTATGGGGAGTGACTGAGTGTGAGTGAAGGAAGAGGGAAGTAGAGTGAAGGAGGGTGTGTGACTGTATAGCGTTTACATATATATAGAGAGAGAGAGAGAGTAATAGTAGGATTTAGGAACATCAGCGGCAGCCAGTGAGGTGTATAAAAACATGAACTCGCTCTGGAAGAGTAACGCGTGTTCCTTCATCTCACGTAATACTCATCGACACATACATAATTCAGGTCCCACTTTTATGTAATAGTAATATTGGACGTTAATTTGTGTTGTGGTCTGTGGGTAATAAATTGAGAGAAAGAGCAGCTTTATGTTGGTCTGGGATCACACGACTCACCAATTGCAGCTTTTACCTTCTTTTCTACTACTACTACTACTACTTTTTCTTTTTTTAAAAAACAAAAAACAACCAAATACGTACATATATTTATTCTTATTTAAAAAACGTAGGAGTATTTGTTTAGCTTAACAAAAGGAGATTGTTCGAGGGAAGTGGTTAGTAAAAAATTTATTTTGGAATAAATTAATTAATTGATTAATAGAATATTGATACGTAGATGAGATTGTATATGTGTAAGTATTCTATTTGTCAATTAACCAACTTATCAAAAAAATAACTTCATACTAACCGAATCTTTGTTCGAGTATCATATCCCATAAGCAAAGAGGCAGTGCTAGAAAGTAGTAGTAACAAATTACTCTTTTAAGAAACAGGAGAGCACTAATGTAATAATAATAATAAAAAAAATCAATATTCATCAAGTTAATCTATTAATATTGACCTTTTAAAATTAATTTAAAATATTTTTAAATTTATAATTGACTTGATTTGTTTTTCAAAGTAATCAATAATTTTGTAAGTGGTAGTATTTTTCAAATAATTTATGATTTTAAAATTGTTTTGTTTAAAACTAATTTAATTCAATTTTAAAATTTTAAATTTTCGATAGAAATTTTAACAAGAGATCTACTTATAGTCTTATACTATGTTTGGTTTCATTCCTTGACATGTATGGAATGGAATGGCTCAAGGAATGGAATGAATGTTCGGTAATTTTGATTTGTTTTAGCAGCAATGATTACTTTAATATACCGACAATTTTGAATTTAAACAAAACACTCACAACAACTATTATTAGAAATAAAATAATTTTTACCAAACAAAAATAATAAGATATAACTAATTTATATTACTAGCAATTAAATACCCAATAATTTTAATTTCGGTGTATATAGTATAATTCTATTTTGTAATTTTTTAATATTCATATTCTATTTTGTAAATACATATAAAAATTTAATTGTTTAGTATGTATTTAGTAAAATTAAATACTAAATACAATATTTACAGAAATTACAAAAAAACGTTAATACAAGTATGTAATATTTTTTAAAAAATATTACTAAGCGTTAATATTTACAGTATGTATTTTAGTAAAAATAATTATATGAATATTAATATTCATATTCTATTTTTAATAGAAAAAATACATACTGTTAACATATATTTTTTTAATTTTGTAAATATAAACATGTTTTAACTAATAAAATAAAAATTAGTATGCATTTTTTTTTATAAAAATTGAATATGAATATTTTTATAAAAATATTTTTTTGACTCTAATATTAGTCATAAAAATATTAGTATGAAAACAATAAAAAAAAATAGTTCAAAATAAACATAAATATAAGAAAAATGAAGTAACACAAAAAAATGTAGGAAAAGAAAAGAAATGATAATAAATAGCGAAGAGAAGAGGGGAAGGAGGTTGGTTAGGAATGAAATAAACTCACCTATTTAGAAAGGAATGAAAAATAACTTTCAGATTTGGAATGAAATAACTAAAGGAATGGAATGACCATTTCAATTGACTAACCAAACATGTTTCAAGTCATTCCATAAGGAATGGTCATTCCATTCCCACCAACCAAACACAACATTAATTAATCATTACAATACAGAGGTAGTACTAATTTTCACCATTGGAGTGTGCGGAATAATAAGCCAGGAAGAAACAGTTGTGGTTGGCATTGATAATACAAATTCCAGTATGTGAAAAAAATAGATGTAAAGCTTTTTTCTTCAAGAGGCCTAACCTAATATTAGGTTTGGATCAAAGAAATGAAATAATTCATTCCATTATAATTGTAACGAGTTATTTTAAACTCTCTCTCCTCCAAAGAATAAAATTCATAAATTTAAGAGAAATAAGAATGATTCAATCTATTCCAAACATATATTTTTTTATTTTATAGAAATGAATCATTTCATTCATACCTGCATTACTCCAATCCAAATGAAACACGAGTCCCTAACCTTACTATGCCTAACTACTGTCTGGCCTAGCTCACACATTTCTACAGTTCAAGAGAAGCAAAAATAAGCACACTGGAAAGTACATTTTGCTCCATGCCCATTATGTGTCTTTACCTTACCTTGTGGCTCTCATCTCATGTTTCCAACTCCAAATTAACTGACACTTGGCCCAATGGTCCACCTATGAGGTTGACCAACTCCTTCCTCCATTAACTTCTTGGGTATATATTTGGGCACATGCCCAAATGTTTGGGATTTGCTATTTTTCTTTTGTCCACTGCTCCTATCTAATTTGGTCCTAAAGATTAGAATGCACATGCAAACATACCAAAGAGGAGGCGAGGCGAGGCGAGGCTCTCCATTACAATTTCATAGTAAGTAGTATAAGCTTTGATTTGAGTGTTTGGAATATCACAGGTGTTGAGGCTTAGTTGGTTTGGTTGGCTTCTAAAAATGATAAAAGACCATCTCACTTTTTGGTATTTCCTCATTTGGATTAGCTTAATCATCATATATATATATATATATATATATATATATATGTCCATACCACAAAAATCAAGTGATGCACTGGTTGTGCTGATGATAGTGGGTTGTTGGGCTCTAGCGGCCCAATATGATCCAAAAATCTATCTTTGTTACTCTTTCTTAAAGTTCTAATGGGGAGGGAGGGAATTAGGATTTAGGAAGGAAGACACGTTCTCTGAGCCTGCCCGGGATGGCTTTATTATCATCTAATTTATAATTTTTTGGACCAAAAATTTGATTAGTCATATTTCTTTGGGCCGGACCACTTATTGAATTGGCATATAGTTTTGGATTAAAAACTAAATAAATTGGCTTGGGTTGTACTTTTTCAGTCTATAATTTGTTGGGTAATTCATCCATTTAATTTAGCTATCATATATATTTAATTTCAGTCTTGGAATTTATGGGGCATCAAAGACCATAGAAAGTGATGGCACTTGGCAACTCCATCAACATCAGAATTAATGTACGGGCAAAAAATGCTGAAGGAAAGAAAAGAAAAGATTTATGTAAATTCTAGAAGCCAAATCTGTCGAAGAAGCTTATAACCAGCATCATCTAAATTATACTCTCAAGCAAAAACAGTAAAAAACAACATAAATAAAATACAAAATGTGGACCAACCAAATGGGGTTTATAATATCCTTCAAAAATAAAAAAACCCGAGAACTACAGAAACTCATGTTGAAAAGATGAAACAGAAAAAGTGTTGCCCATGTTTTTCTGAGCAAAACCAAATGTACAAGCTAACAAGGGATCAACAGGCGCCTAGCTTTCTTTTTCCAGAATTTTCTCTGTACTTAAAGAATTTCACCTTGACAAGTTAGTAGTAGACTTTCAGTCTGCTTTTTGTACAGTAGTCTTGAACAAGAGGATGTATAGCTTGTGATCCATGGAGAAATACAGGAACCCACCTACTGAATGTGTAACAAATGACCCAAAACTTGTCCCTACAATACAGTGCCAAGCAGGTCCATATACCCCATCAAACTCCTGAAAAATAACCACCCCAAACAACAATTATTACTGAATTTATCCCAAAATTAATCAGAACTCTACTTTAACCAGTAAATTTAAGTTTTTAAATAGTTTTGTTAGATATACATACTAAGATGAGAATAGACATGGGCTAATATCTTCTATATTGAGTTTAATCCAACTGTTGATCAGGAAATTTATGGGGGTATAAACCATTCAAAGACAAGGAAGTACCTTTTTGAGAGTTGAAGCAAGAGTCTTGGCAGTGAACTTTTCCAGGCTATCATAAGTCTTTCTTGCACAATCCACAGCATGAATCTGCATGAATGGTGGCATGTCAACAGACACCACTTTCACTCCATTGCAGCTAAAGAAATCAGCCAACTCTTTTTGTGAGCTGTAGAATGACCTCCTTCTGCCCCTACCATTCATTGCAGCTAGTGAAACAGATGGCCTTCTCATTTCATACCCTTCATGAATTCCCTTCAATACTTCAATTTCTTGATTTGTTGCCATCACCACAATGGGTTTCTTGATATCCTGCCCTTCCAGCTGAGATTCCCTCTTTTCCCTCTCTTTCTTGGATGATTTCTTGATTTCGTCTGTTTTGTAACTTACAATTGCTCTTTTGGTATCAAGATGGTCTTCATGAGATTTCTTGATTGACCCTGTTCCCAAATCTGTTGAATTTCTTCTATATTTCCTGCTCGACTTAATGAGTGATGAAATTGAGGCATCTGGAATAGTGGAAACAGATATGGCTTTTGCTTGCAAATGGGTGTCCATACAAGGCTGTGGCTGTGGCTGTCCACTTGAAGGTTTTAAGGATGCAGTAGCTTTATGGTTCGAGTACAATCTTGAAAAGTGATTGGATATGTTTTGGACAGTTGAAGAGGAAATATTAGTGGGATCTGGGGGTGTTGGGTGGGGTTGGGTGGTGGTGGTGCTGGTGAGGGGGGAAGATTTTGGGTGCTTTTTGTGGGTGGGATCCATGGATGTTTTGGGGTCTGAAGCTTTTGTTAACTTGCGCAGGTGGGTTGAATGGTGATACATGGTGTTGGGGGTTAATAAGTTGGATAAAAGAGGAAAGAGAAGGTGAATAGGGGTTCTAGGAGAGGAGAGGGAGGGGTTTATGTATATGATTTTGGAGGGTGGTGGCCTGGTGGGGGTGTATGGATGGGGGCTGTTTTGTGGTGAGATCTGATTCTGCAATGTTCTAACATGCGCCGGGTGCGGAGGGCAAGAGAAATGTGACGAATTTGGTTGACTTTGACCAGTTTTGGGCAAAGCATGAGTATTACAAGTTACGGGTGCCATGCAGCTTGTTTTTATAGGTTTATCAAATAATGCTATATTAGTACTGGGCCATACGTTAACAACTTCAGACCATGCCCCTCTTTGTCTCTGTCTTTGATATTATTATTATTATATAAAATAAAATGTCACTGCTTCCCTTCAAATAATACTCGATCTTTTATTTACCTCAACAATTATAAATTACTTGGTTCAAGATTCCACTACTTCTATTACAGTTTAATCTTTATTCATTTTTATTTTTTGAACACGGACCTTTGTAATTTTAGCCACAATTGGCGCTAAAACTATCAACTCCACTACTAAGAGGATCTCATGTCTTATTTAATTAATATCATTTTTTATTTTATTTCTGTTGAAAACTAAAATTATTTTCGGTTAGCATCAAAGTTTCCCTTGGGGTTTCATGACATTTTGCTATTTATTGGGACTACCAGGTCTCCCCAAACAAAATTCATTATATTACTTGCAGATTTGTTATTTATACCGCACAGATATAATGTGTTACTCATATTTAATCCCATTTGAACAAAATTTGGGGTGGGGTGGGGTGGGGTGGGGGGGCTAAGTACATAAACTCTAACTAGGCTATACTAGTTGATAAATCAAGTTTAGGATGCTATAAATGTAGAATATATGTGGGGAACTAGTTTGAAGAATTTAGGACGTGTCTAATAGCAGCTGGGCCGTGAGGAAAAAAAGTAGGAGGGATAGATAGTTTATCACTGAATTTAAACGGACAGAAATTTGAGTATAGAGTGAAATATGGAGTTATTATTAGTATTTATGAGTTGGGCAAAAGATAAAAGTGAGATGTAGTTGGTAGGTTTACATCTTGTGACGATTGCAATTTGCCCCCGCCATTTCATTCCTATCAAAGAAAATGTGGACATAATTCCAATTCTTATTCACATTCATGTGGACAAGTGGACCTTCCATTCAATTGATTGTCGATGCCATTGCCTACCAATATCATGATTTCCACTCCGTTTGATCATTCATAGGAGGACTTTGACCCTCCCTCCCACTGACCATTACAGAAAAACAAACCAACCCCGAGTCATATTTAATCAAATAAATGCAAGCTCAATCTGGAAATTTTATTTCTCAAATCATGAAATTCTGATGACAATATAGATTTAGACCAGGAGACATGAAGTAACAAGTTCAAAGAGAAGTTCCAAAATCTACTGCGACTCCATGAGCCAGACCCCGAGTCGCTGGAAAATATGATTTTCACATTACCTTGACTGATGCACAAACAGTTAAAAATGCTAGAATATTTTCATCTGCAACATACACAGCTCACTGGTACACAGCGTATACAAACGAAAGCCAAGCTTCTGGACGTCACCTTGAGATGTTATACACAAGCATGGGGTCTAATTCCACGGACTTGGGCGCCGACCATCTCTAAATACAGAAGTTCCACTTGATGCTGCAGGTGAAGGAGAGGATGCAATGTAGTTTGTTCCAGATACAGAAACAGTGGGTAGACTTGCAGGGAGACCTTGTTGCCCAGTTGGAGCAAAGCGTGATGGACTAGCAGAGGCTCCCAAGGTTGCTCGCGAAGGGTGTGGGACCTGCACATGACAACAAAAATGAACAAATAAAACCTTATTTATTACAAGTTAAAGCAAGAATTTCAAATGGAATTGAAAAACTTGCATTCTTAAAGTTTCAGGTTCAAAAAATTGGACATTGGACAAGCCGGATAACTTCGAATTTACTTTTTTGATCTTTCCTAGCACATAATTAAATTCCAGAAGACTCAAAATGAAGATCATTTTTTGATTAACCACATTATAATATATCCAAACTCTGCTCTACATTTTCTCTTTGGATTAAACTGGTGCTAACCCATATGAAATTGATAGCACCGAACTAAGAAAATTAATAAAATCCTGTCTCCCTTGCAGCATCTTGTTTTATTCATAGCATAATGCAGTCGCTTAAACAAACTAGCTTCAGGCATACATTCTAATATCAGAAGTCATCATATAATTTGAAGAACATCTTAATCTCTGACGCATGAAGCTGATTTGATCACATTAAACTACCCCCACAACTTCAACCATGTGAATGGTACAAGTGCATAGGTATATAAAATTCGTCAATAATCTGCCAACCATCCAAAATCACACTAATCTATAAAAAAAGAGTAGCTTGCAGCCGCACAAAAAAAATATAGTTACAGACATGCTACCAAAACAAACTCACACAAGTTCAAAAGCGTCGAAGTAAGATCAAATTTGGAGAAAAAAACATATCATTCTCCTAAAAGAAACAACCATCTCTCCCGTCATTTCCCTGAAACCAAGCACTGTAGGATTACAAAATCATAGGAGTAGCTCACACAAAAGACAGATGCAGCCACGCTCCCGGAAAATTTTCTGAACTCAAAGACTAAAAACAAAATCATATTTGGAGAAACAAAAATCTATCACACTCCTAAAAGAAACAGTTATTATCCCCCAAGACAAGCACAGCGTGATTAAATCCCACCACTGCTTTCCCCAACATGTTTCCTCAACAAACCTCAAGAACCCTTTTACTCAAACCAGGCATCACTCAACCAGAGAAGAAAACAAAAATACCAAACTCATAGGTCCCAACAGTCTTGTATGCATTTCAATGAATAATATGTCAGCCATTCAAAACCTCCAACACAAGAATAATGGTAAAGCTAGATTATCCTACTTTAGTTGACACTTTTACTTATTACCCCATTAAACTTTAAAAAAATGGGATTGCCACATTGAACTATTTAAAAAATAAAACTTAGACCATTCTGTTAAAGTAATTGAACGTTTGTCATATTGGTAAAGTTTTTCACACGTGGCAAGTACAAAATAAAAGAAAATAAAAGAGAAAATGACATGGGCTGTCATTCAATCTTCCACAGCTCTGCCGCATAATTTCGGTGACCAAATACGCATATGCTAACTCCTCTTTTCCTTCTCTCTCCTCATCACCATGGCTGCCAGAGCTTCAGCAGCAGCCTCTTGTAGTTTCCGCGGTTCGTGACCTTTAGCTTGTCCATCCGAGCCAGACCCGCCGCATAATAACAGACCTTGTATGATCTTTTGCATCGATCTTCCGAACATAGGAATCAATCTTCCTTTGTCTTTTCATACGGATTTGTATTCCTTAAACTATTTATTCTATTTTTGGCATTTGGTGACATAGTAATAATAATTCAACACAAAAGGCAAATTCTTCATATAAATTTGCACTGCGGATTGATGGATTGAGGTTTATTAAAACTCTGTTCATTGCTCACAGATAAAGATTTGATTTTTGAAGACCTAAGGTTATTCAATTGTAATGTTAACAAAGCAGTCATCAGCTTATGAAGCATACAAAATCTCAAGAATGTGAATCAAAAAGGGGCCTCAAACAAGCGGCAACTTCTTGCCAGTGAGCTAAATGTATATTAAGGCGTGTAGCCGAATACCCACAAATGGGGTCACATGCTTGGGCTAATGGAGCTGTTTTGATGCCTAAACCACGTAGGACAGCCCATGTCATTATTATTTTTGTTTTCTCTTCTCTTTTTTTTACATGCCACGTATGACCAATTTGACGGAAGTTTAATTATTTTAACAGATGGATTCAATATGGCAATTGCATTTTTTAAAAGTTTAGTGAGATAATAAGAGTAAAAGACTAAAAGGTGCCATACAATGAGGTAATCATTAGTTTTACCCAAGAATAATCAAGCAACAGAGATAACTAACAACTGCAGGAAAGTGTAAATTTGCGTACGTGGGTATGTGAGGAAAGTTGAAAAGAAAGGAATAGTAAAATTAAGTAGAAAATAAGCTTGTATGTTATATAAAAAGATGATTTCCTAAATGAAACATAGACTACATGTCTACATCAAACTTTGTATAGCATATGTCTGAGACTATAAACATTACCACACTATGAGAAGGCCTCCTATGTGGAGAATCTGAAGATGGTGACATGCTGCTCATTCGAAGCATACGGTGAGAATGCATATTTTGGTTTGAAGCATCATCTGCTTCTCCTCCTTCCACATCACCCCCAGGGTTTCCATCTGAACCCATTCTAGGGGTGAGATGTCTAGTCATTGATCCAGAGTCATTCGTAACATCTACTTGAAGTGAAACAGATGGTCGAACTGCCAGTCCTTGCATGTTACTTCGTTTCTTTAGTTCTTCTTCTGCATTTAAAATCTGTTAAGCACCATAATAGGCAACACATTAGCAAGCTAAGTTCAGAAGCTTAAGTAGCGTGCTGGGGTATCCAGAAAAGTCTTTCCAAAATAAGGTCACCTGTTTCAGCACTTGTACCAAATTATGCTTTCTTGCGTTCAAAATTTTCAGTTTCTCCTCAACTTCCCTTTTTCTTTCCTCTTTATCATTTAATGCAACCTCTTTATTATTTGTCTGGAAAGTAAGACAATCATAGTTACACAGAACCATCGGAGATAAATGTAACTATTACTTATCAAGAGCAAGAAATAAGTTAATATGAGAAATGAAAGTAGAAACAATTTGATGAGACTTATTATACATTTGGTGAAAACAAAGCCCCTTACATGATGCAACTCATATCATGCTTGATGTACCTGCTCGATGAATGCTCATCCAATATATGGTAAATCAAACAACACTCACAAATCAAAAATTGATCTATACATAAATGAATAAATAACCAGATTTATTACCTCCGAGCTAGGGTTCAACGGAACTGCTTTAATATCATCCAGTGAATTATCCACCAAATTGGAGTTAATATCCGGTAAAACGGGTTTAGCATCAACTAAAATATCCAGCCCACCAATAGGTTTCACCGGAATTTCTCCGTCGTCCGATTCGATCTGATCCTTAGGAGCTCCTTCCTCACATTCCTCGGCCTTCGTTGGTGGGTCCAACTGAAGTTTATGGTTTGGATCGATGTCGGATTTATCTTCATAGGTCGGATGTTGCGTTGGCTCTTGCTCTTGTTCTTGCTTTATAGTAGGATTGGGGTTAGGTTTAGAAGTGGTGGCGGAGTGGCGGCGAGAGAGGGCTTTGGAACGGCGGCGGAGGAGGATTTTGAAGTCTTTGAGGGAGATTTTAGGGGTTGGCATTAGCCATTGGCGAGGAACGTCAGGGACTCTATGTAAATTTCCTCTGTATAGCGATATAGCTACCATTTCTATTTCGCAATTTTCTTTTCTTCCTCTTCTTCAATTTGACTGCAAATTTTGATCGGGAAGAGGGGAATGGATAGGCATAAAGTAACAAACCCAGAAAGATGGTGAACCGATGGAAAATAAAATAAGAGTGACTAATTAAAATAGCAATATTAATAAAATAAATTAGATTATTTAAATGAAATAATATTTAAATTTAAAAAATAATTTCATAATTAAAAAGTGTAAAATATTTGAATGGTAATATTTTATCATTTTAACCTTCTAAGTTATTTAAAAAATTTATTTGAATGATTTTAAAATTTAAAATTAAAAGAGTACAATACTTATTGAGATTATTTTTGTCCATAAATTTTAAATAAACTATTAAGAGACAACTCTTCATAATTAAGATTTGAGTTTATATCTTTACGATGAAGAGACAAATTTTTTTTACCAAACAAGATTTGAGTCTGACTGAATCAGCGATAAGTGAATTAAGAGTCATTCGGATACAAACAAATACTACCTTATCATCCATAGATAAACACATATCTTCTTTTTAAAAAATATTATTAATATTTATTTATACGTAATTAATAATAAAAATAAATGTTATTTCTAATTCTTAGTATATGTTTATTTATGGCCACTGTTTGTCTTCTTTTTTCTTTTCTTTTTTTAAATTTCTTTGTACTTGATTAAGAATAAAAATATCTGTACTTCCTCTGCTTTTTCACAATAGAAAAAAAATAGTAGAATTAAATTATTTATCAAAGAAGTGCTCATCTCAAAAGTAAAATATGATACTTTTATAAAATCTCTATATCTCTCCTCCTATTTATGTGAAGAAGACTTTTCGATAATACCACTTTTCTATTATTATTGTCATAATAGTTATACATAATTTGTGACGTCTCAAAATAGGTCCATTTCATTCAATTTATTTTGAATCGCCAAATACATGGTACAAAAATAATTATAACTTTATTAATATAATTGTCGTGCAAAATACAACAACACAGAAATTGTGAGTTTAAATATAAATATTGTCTTATAGACGATATCAACACTCAAATAAAGTTCTCATTACAATTATTGATACACTATTTTACAAAATAGTAAGAACTACTAAAACAGCTATCTTGAATCATCACTCCACACCCCGACTAGTTCCCGCTATATTCTCGCCTACTGAGAAGAAAAATAGAACAAAAAGGAAAAGGGTGAATCTCAACTAGCCGATAAAGAAGAATAGTATGACTAAGATAATGTACAACAAATTATCCTTAGTCTTCAACAGAAAAAATCGATAGAATACAATGACAACAAGTTTTAGATCAACAATCAAGAATCGGAAACAACAATTCATTAGAAGAGTTAAGTAGATAATGAAATCTACTATCATCTATGAATTTAAAAGTCCATCATCGATATTTTATCCATGTAACATCAATCAATATACATCTTGAATCAAATAGTCATCTTTACACTACAGGCCAAAGATATTCATCAGTTGGTCATGTTCATCTCAACACTGTTCTCATCTTTGCACTACGGGCCAAAGATATAAATCGATTGGGTCATATTTCATTTAAACACATGTTCATATTTGCACTACGGCCAAAGATATTCATTATAAAATCATTCATCTTTTGCACTATGTGCCAAAGATATTCATTATATCATCATTTAGGACTGAGGATGATGAAAAATATTTTAAAGAAAACGAATCCAGTGAAACAAAAGAACAAATATTAAAGATTCGTACCTTAAACAATCCAAGTTCAAAAATACTTCATAAATAACCAGAGTGGAGTAAAATTCAAGAATGAAGACCAAAACATAAATCCAATCAAAGATAGGAATCATAATGCAGATAATCTTGGATCTGAGAAAAAAAATTTAATTTTTACGTGAATAGTGTCGTATTCGTGTGAATAGTCTTGACGCCCCAAAATAGGTATACAACACCCATTCCGAAGTCGCCAAATATATGGTACGTAAAGCAAACTACAACTTCAATAATACAATTGTCGCAAAATACGACAACACATATCGTGAGTTTAAATACAAATATTGTCTTCAGACAATATCCACACTCAAATAAGTCCTCGTTATAATTATTCAAACACTATTTTACGTAAATAGTGAGGATCGCTAAAACATCTTTCTAGAACCATCACTCCGCACTTTATTAGTTCCTCGCTGTGTTCTCACCTCCCGAGAAAAATAGAACAAAAAGGAAAAGGGTGAGCTCAACTAGCCCAAGAAAGAATATTATGACTAAGATAATATACAACAAATTATCGTTAGTCTTCAACAAGAGGAAAAATCGATAAAATATAATAGCCAACAAGTTTTAGATCAACAAGCGCAGTGAAACAATAATCCATTAGAAGAGTCAAGTAGAGAATGAGTTCTACTATCTTCTAAAATTTAAAAGTCCATCATCAATATTTTATCCTCGTAACAACAATCAATATACATCTTTAATCAAATATTCATTTTGCACTTTTGTGCCAAAGATATTCATCAGATCACTGGGTTGGTCATGTTCATCTCAACACTGCTCATCTTTGCACCACGGCCAAAGATATTCATCGATTAATCATTTATCTTTGCACTACAAAGTGAAGATATTTAGTAATATCATCATTTAAGAATGAGGATGATGAAAATATTTTAAAGAAAAACGAATCCGGTGAAACGGAAGGACAAATAGTAGGGATTCGTATAACAGTTTATCCAAGATCAATAATACTTCATAAATACCAATTTTGAAGCAGAATTCAAGAATAAAGATCAAAACATGGATACAATCAAAGATAGTAACCATAATAGACATCTTGGACAAAAAGGGAAAATTTTATTTTTCTATTGAATAAAGTCGTATTCGTAAATAGTAAATAGTCAGAGTATACGTGAATAGTGCCGTATACGTGAATAGTAACCCCGACACAAAAAGTTCTAAATTTGATAAAAATTCAGATCAATACTTCGGCATAATGATATTGAAGAAATAATATCATATATGAAGAAAATAACATCCCTTACCTCAAAATATCAAGTCTTACGATCGGAATATCGGTATATAAGGTGAAGAAAACTTGTAATCGATGAATAGAAACTCACAAAGTATCTAAATACTTATAAAATACACTCAATAATCTAGAGAGAAAGAGAGAAAACTTGTTTACGGTGTGATTTTCAATTCTAACTTTGCTTCTATTTATAGGAAAATGTTAGCAGACTTGACCTGCAACCTGATGGCTTTACCTGCTACTATTCCCACCCACCACATTTGAAATAAATTCAGCACATTTCTTCACCAACCACAAGTGGGGCCCACTCAATTCTAGAATTTTCCACCAAAATCATTTATAAACCTAATTTCGAATGGGTCACCTCTTAAAATTCATAAAAATCATACGTTCATTTTAATGGTTCAAAATTTTTGGACATATACTCAACTTATATATGTATAACATATCCAAAAATTACAACGATCCAACGGTCGGATTAAAAATTATAACTCACACAATATATCTCAAAAAATCTTTGGTTTAATTTTTAATACCTTCATTCCACTAAAAATAATCCGATAAAATACCTCAACATTAACTCCTTCATTTTTAACCACAATAAATATATCCAACATTTATATCCACATAAAATAAATATTTCCTTATCATATGAATCAATAATTAATTATTCACAAATAATATTACGTAATCACATTTATTTAAAACCAGGTAGTTCACAGGAAAGAGGGCTTTCCAATAAGAATTTTTCCTTATTGGCGCGCAATTAGGTGACCAAACCTCTCCTTGATGTAACTTTCTAGACATTGCCAATAATGTTATCTAATAATATTATTCAAATAATATGAATTATTGATCCGATAATGGGAAAATTTGCAAGTTGACAATTATTAAAACAACAATAATATAAAATATCAACGCAAAGAATTATTGAATCAATAAAATAAAATATTGAATAAAGAATCACCGTAACAATTATTGAGTAGTGCATTCTTACGTAAGGATCAATAATTCATCAATACTAGGCATCCACGCCAGACATCGTATTTTAACCACCGGGTATTCCAACGGTGTTAATTCAGAATAACTACGCCCGTTATTTATAAAAACTCAAACTTGTCATTTTCTTCATCCCATCGTTATATTCATTATGAGACCCTGACATTGCGTCGTCGCATTTAATATTCCCCGATAACAAGAATATTCCACGACCAAACGAATATTCCCCACACAATGATTATTTTATAACCATTGATATTTTGCAAAATTTGCACATTTCTCCCATAACCAGAGAATTATATCAAATTAATACCTTATTATTCACAAATATAATTAGAGGAAATTCGATTTTATTTATAATAAGTTGGGGTCTTACAACCTCCCCTCCTTATAAAATTTCCTCCTCGAAATTGACATACATACCTGGTGTTTCGAAAAGGTGAGGATACCTCGCTTTCATTTCTGATTCCAACTCCCAGGTCATTTCTTCAATAAGATGGTTTCTCCATAAAACCTTAACTTGTGGTATAACCTTGGTGCGTAGGGACATGCTTCTTTCCTATCCAAGATCTTAACAGTACTTCTTCAGACGTTAAATCTTTCTGGGCTATATCTCGTCTGGTTCTAACGCAATAATATGGTTCGGGTCTTTCACATATTTACTGAAGTATGGATATGTGAAAATATTATGAACACGAGACATACTTGGAGGTAATGCGAGTCTATAGGCCACATTTCCTATTCGGTCAAGAATCTCAAATGGACCAACAAATCGTGGATTAAGCTTTCTCTCTTCCCAAAATCTTGTAACTCCCTTCCATGGTGCAACACATAATAATACATGATCCCCAATATTAAATTCCACGTCTTTTCGATGAAGATCCGCATAACTCTTTTGTCGATCTTGTGCCGCTTTGTATCGTTGTCGAATCATTTGGATCTTTTCTCGTAGTCATGCGCATTTAATTACGGTCCCAACAACATTGCTTCTCCCACCTCGCCCCAAAGATATTGGAGAACGACACTTTCATCCATAAAACACCTCAAATGGAGCCATGCTTATACTTGCTCGATAAGCTGTTGTTGTAGGAGAATTCCACCAATTGGCAAGTACTTATCCCAACTTCCTTTAAAATCTAGGACACAAAGTCTTAATAGATCTTCAAGGGTTTGAATAGTCCTCTCGATTGTCCGTCTGCTTGAGGATGGTATGCCGAATCAATCGTAAATCCGCGCCCATAGCTTTTCGTAAGCTAACCCAAAATCGTGAAGTGAATCTTGGGTCACGATCCCAAACTATGAATCTTGGCGTGCTATGCAATCTCACAATCTCATTCACGTACATGCGAGCAAGACGTTCAAGAGAATAAGTCTCACGTATCGGTAAGAAATGGGCAGACTTGGTTAATCTATCAACAATAACCCAAATCGCATCTATGCCTTGAGAAACTTTGGGAAGACCTATAACAAAATCCATAGTAATGTGTTCCCACTTCTATTTCGAAATCTTAAGTGGTTGTAATGGACCCTTTGGCACTTGATGCTCCGCCTTTACACGTTGACAAGTTAAACACCTCGAGATAAACTCCGCGATCTCTCTCTCTTCATATTGTTCCACCAAAATGTATGTCGAATATTATGATACATTTTGGTACTCCCAAGATGGATTGCAAATGGGGTGTTGTGTGCCTCCATCATGATTCTATGCTTCAAGTCAGAATCGTTAGGAACACAAAGTCTGGAGTTGAATCTAAGTATTCCTTCTTCATCGATTCTCGCTTCTGGAATAGCTCATTCTTGCACTTTCTTCTTCATACGTATCTCCCAGTCCGTAGCTTGAGTAAGCTTTAACTTTATCGATTAAAGTCGGTTTCTACTCAGATATTCGCCATCATCATGTGGGTCCCGGAGTCTTTAATTCTACCTCCATCCTTTGCAAGTCATACAAAATGGGCCTTCAGATTAACAATATCGCACTTGTACTCGTATGATATGATCTTCTACTCAACGCGCCACCTACTACGTTCGCTTTTCAGGATGATATGAATAGTGTGATCGTAATCTTTCAATAGTTCAAGCCAACGTCGTTCCGCATGTTGAGTTCTTTTTGGGTGAAGAAATATTTGAGGCTTTTATGGTCCGTATAAATCTCCACTTTCTCCCCATACAAGTAAGTGTTCCAAATTTTCAACGCGAATACGATCGCCGCTAACTTTAGATCATGAGTAGGATAGTTCCTCTCATATTCTTTGAGTTGTCGTGAGGCATAGGCTATGACTTTCCCATGTTGGATGAGAACGCATCCCAACCCTTTTGCTCAAGCATCACAGATATAACAAATCCATCCGCATTCGGATGGTATTGCTGAAGCAGTCTTAAACGAGTCTCCTCTTGAGCTTTTGGAAACTCTTCTCGCATTCCTCATTTCCATACAAATTTTGTATCTTTCCGAGACAACCGAAGTTAATCGGAGTAGTGATTCGAGAAAATCCTTCCACGAATCTCCGATAATAACCAAATTTAAGCCTTTAAAGCTACATGACTTTGGCCACCGACTTTGGTTGCTCCCAACTTTGTCTCGCTTCAATCTTTGCTGTGTCGACAGATACTCCATGTTTTGACACCACGTGCCCAAGGAATGCTACTTCCTCAAGCCGAACTTGCATTTCTTCAAACTTGGCATAAAGCTTGTGTTCACGAAGTCTTTGTAGTACCGACCAAATGGTGCTTCATGATCTTCACACGGCTTTTGGAATAGATGAGGATGTCATCAATAAAGACAACAACAAACCGATCCAAATATTCCTTGAATACACGGTTCATCATATCCATGAAAGCAAGTTAGGGAGCATTAGTCAATCCAAAAGACATGACTAAGAATTCATAATGCCCGCATCGAGTTCAAGGCGGTCTTTGAATATCCTCGCTTTTAATCTTCAATTGATGATATACGTGAACTAAGATCGATCTTTGAAAAGAATTGTGCTTCTTGCAAATTGGTCGAACAGTCATCAATGCGAGGTAGTGGATACCTATTCTTGATGGTGACATGGTTTAATTTAATTCTCAGTAGTCAATACAAAATCGCATACTCCCATCTTTCTTCTTTACTTAATAAAACAGAGCACCCCAAGGAGATGTACTTAGACGAATGAAACCTATGTCTAACAATTCCTGTAGTTGGACTTTTAACTCCGAAGTTCAATAGAGCCATTCGATATGGGGCTTTAGAAATGGGTTTTGTACCCGCTTCAAGGTCAATAAAGAATTCAACATCACGCTCGGGGTAAACCGGGAAGTTCTTCAGAAATACATCGAGAAAATTCTCTAACAATGTAAATATTATTCAAATCGACTTGTCTTTGTTCAAATCCATAACATGGGCTAAGAAAGCTTGACATACGCTTTTCAATAAACGAATAGCTTTATGGCTTGATATGATAGTGGATCGATTTTAGTGGTTTAGTTGTTTGAATTGTATGACAAAGTTGGTTAGAATATGAAAATTAACAACCTTATTTAAAACAATCAATTTTGGCATGTTGAGTGGTTAACCAATCAATTCCTAAAATCACATCAAAAGCAAGTATCTTTAAAGATATAAGATCAACAGTAATGTGATAGTGCTAACTTGGATCATGCAAGATTTATAAACCGTAGATGTAACGAAGGTTTCACCCAACTGAGTTTCAACAGATAAGTCAAAGTCCAATTTCTCCTGAGTCAAGTTTAAACGCGTTGAGCACAAGCGGAGAGATAAAAGAATGGGTAGAACCCAGATATCTAGTAAGGTATAAACTTCGCAAGAGTTCAAGATTAGTTTACCCGTAATCACCTCGTTCGGGTTCCTCGCGTTTTGGCTACCACGACAAACGCTTCTTCCAGAACCACCGATTTCGACTTATCCAGAGATGACCCTCGAGTCACCATCCCCGTTGAACTTGGTTTTCTTCTGTAACAATCCCGAAGCTATGTGGCCTTCCTTTCCACAAATTGTAATATACCTTGGATTGTTATGGACAGTTCAATGATATGTCCCTCTTCCCACATTTGTAACATCTAACCAAGATTTCTCCTCCCTAGAATTTGTTGTTGGTCTTTGGTGTCACTGTTGATGTCTTCCCGTCATCATTGAATCTCTTCTTTCTCAAATTTCCATTTGACTCACCTCTCCTATTATCATGGCCACGATGACCACTCGAGTGGTTAATGATTTGTTCGTATTTTTCCTCCTCGTTGGTTATCATCACACCGATGATCATTGCCACGCAGATGACCTCGGGTTATTGTCCCCCGGTTGAACATACTCATTATCTCGCTTCTAATAATTGAGCCCTATTTACAACATCCGAATATAAAAAAATTTTATGAGATATAAGATATTGTAGAATCTCGGGCTTTAGACCTCTCGTAAACATCTCGTCATTAGTTTCTCATTTTGACCAAATGAGGTGCAAACTCGATAACTCGCAAACTTCGCCTCATCTTTGGGACACCGCCATGTTGTTTTGTTCCAAATCGATAAACTCCACCTCCTTCATATGACGAATACTTTCGTGAAAGTACTTGTCATTGAATAGTTTCAAACGCTTCCCAAGACATCGCCGAAGTAACGGCCGGGTTGGTACGCTTCATGACTCCCACCAAGATATCCGCACTCACCCGGAACATAAAGGTGGCGAATGGAACCTTCTGTTCCTCCATGCATCCCAAGACATCGAATATCTTGGTAATTTGCTTGACCCACGTTTCCGCCATGATAGGATCCGGTTTTCCCTTAAATTCTGGTGGTCCCAACTCCTTGAACTGCTTGGCTGTGATAAGCCGTGCATTGCTATCATTTCCTTCCGTATTTTGTGCACGATTCTCCCTCGTCTGGTTTTGCATGAACTACAAAAATCTCCTAAACATTCCATCATTCATCGTTTGCTCGGTAGTGTTGTTTACAGGAGGAATATTGCCTTCATGTTGCACGTTCTCCTGATTTGTAACTAAAGGTTGTTCCACAGTCTCATACACTCAATTGTTAACGTTCTCAGTGGTACAGAAAGCAAACTACAACTTCAATAATACAATTGTCGTGCAAAATACGACAACACATACTGTGAGTTTAAATACAAATATTGTCTTCTAGACAATATCCACACTCAAATAAGTCCTCGTTATAATTATTCAAATACTATTTTACGTAAATAGTGAGGATCGCTAAAACATTTTTCTAGAACCATCACTCCGCACTCGATTAGTTCCTCGCTATGTTCTCACCTCTCTCGAGAAAAATAGAACAAAAAGGAAAAGGTGAGCTCAACTAGCCCAAGAAAGAATATTATGACTAAGATAATATACAACAAATTATCGTTAGTCTTCAACAGGAAAAATCGATAAAATATAATAGCCAACAAGTTTTAGATCAACAACCTGCAATGGAAACAACAATCTATTGAAGAGTCAAGTAGAGAATGAGTTCTACTATCTTCTAAAATTTAAAAGTCCATCATCAATATTTTATCCTCAGTAACAACAATCAATATACATCTTTAATCAAATATTCATCTTTGCACTACATGCCAAAGATATTCATTTCAGTATCACGGGTTGGTCATGTTCATCTCAACACTTGTTCATCTTTGCACTACGGGCCAAAGATATTCATCGCTTAATCATTTATTTGCACTACAGTCAAGATATTTAGTAATATCATCATTTAGGAAATGAGGATGATGAAAATATTTTAAAGAAAAACGAATCCAATTGAAACGGAAGGACAAATAGTAGGGATTCAGTATAAGCAGTTTATCCAAGATCAATAATACTTCATAAATAACAATTTTGAAGCAGAATTCAAGAATAAAGATCAAAACATGGATACAATCAAAGATAGTAACCATAATAGACATATTGGACAAAAAGGGAAAATTTTATTTTTTTGATTGAATAGTCAGATTATTGAATGAAAAGGCAGAAGACACGTGAATAGTAACCCCGACACAAAAAGTTCCAAATTTGATAAAAATTCATATCAATACTTTGGCATAATGATATTGAAGAAATAATATCATATATGAAGAAAATAACATCCCTTACCTCAAAATATCAGTACTTCTGATCGGAATATCGGTATAAGACTGAGAAAACTTGCACTGAGGAATAGAAACTCATAAAGTATCTAAATACTCACAAAATACACTCAATAATCTAGAGAGAGAAAGAGAAAAAACTTGTTTCTGGTGTGATTTTCAATTCTAACTTAGCCCTCTATTTATAGGAAAATGTTAGCAGACTTGACCTGCAACCTGATGGCTTTACCTGCTACTATTCCCACCCACCACATTTGAAATAAATTCAGCACATTTCTTCACCAACCACAAGTGGGGCCCACTCAATTCTAGAATTTTCCACCAAAATCATTTATAAACCTAATTTCGAATCACCACCTCTTAAAATTCATAACAAATCATACTTTCATTTTTAACGGTTCAAAATTTGTGGACATATACTCAACTTATATATGTATAACATATCCAAAAATTATAACGATCCAACGGTCGGATTAAAAATCATAACTCACACAATATATCTCAAAAAACATCGGTTTAATTTTTTAATACATTCATTCCACAAAAATACCGATAAAACACCTCAACATTAACTCCTTCATTTTTAACCACAATAAATATATCCAACATTTATATCCATATAAAATAAATATTTTCTTATCATATGAATCAATAATTAATTATTCACAAATAATATTACAGAATCATATTTATGACAACCAGGCCGTTCACACGGTGAAAGCAGGGCTTTCCAATAAGAATTTTTCCTTATTGGTAGCAGCAATTAGGTGACCAAACCTCTCCTTGATGTAACTTTCTAGACATTGTCAATAATGCTATCTAATAATATTATTCAAATAATATGAATTATTGATCCGATAATGGAAAAAATGGCGTGCGTTGACAATTATTGAAACAACAATAATATAAAATATCAACGCAACAATTATTGAATCAATAAAATAAAATATTGAGCGAAGAATTCATCGTAATAATTATTGAGTAAGTGCCTTTTACGTAAGGATCAATAATTCATCAATATCGTGCATCCACGCCAGACATCAGTATTTTAACCACCGAGTATTCCAACAAAGTGTTAATCTGCATCAACTACGCCAAGTTATTTATAAAAACTCAAACTTGTCGCTTTTTCATCCAAGCGCTTATTACATTATGGGGCCCATAAACATCGCGGCCGTCCGCATTTAATATTCCCCGACAACATGAATATTCCACGACCAAACGAATATTCCCCAAACACAATGATTATTTTATAACCACTGTGTATTTTGCAAAATTTGCACATTTCACCCATAACCAGAGAATTATATCAAATTAATACCTTATTATTCACAAATATAATTAGAGGAAATTCGATTTTATTTATAATAAGTTGGGGTCTTACAAGTGTCAGATATCGTGAATAAGAATCTCAGACACTAAAAGATAGAAATTTCACAATAAATATCTTCATGCTTCGTGAATAGTACTCGTGAATAAAGAACTCGTGAATAAGAACTCATGAATAGTAAGAATCGTGAATAAGAACTCATGAATAGTAACTCATGAATAGTAACTCATGAATAGTAACTCATGAATAAGAACTCATGAATAAGAACCCGGCATGAAAAAGTTTCAAATTTGATAAAAATTTCCAACCAATATTTCTAAGATAATGATATTGAAGAAATAATATTATTTTCAAATAAAATAACATCTCTTACCTCGCATGTAATAAGACTTTGATCGAATACTAGATATAGTCTTTGAAAGAACTTGCACCGGATAAGAATACTCAAAGTACTAAAATACTCACAAAAATACTCGATATTATAGAGAGAAATCTTTAGTTTCGGTGTGATTTTCAATTCTAACCTAAAGACCTATTTATAGGAAATTGCTTAGAACACTAAAGCGTAAAATTGAATATAATAATATTATATATAAACAAAATTCATACGCCCACATCTTGAATCTGAATCAAACCACCATGCACATGTTAAAGATGCCCACAACATATAAAAAACGTTTTTATTAATAAAATAAATAAAACTTCCAAAAATTAATTATTTGAACTTCGTAACTTCAATAATTCATAATAAATAGCCCTTTTATCGGAAAATTGAATCTCATGATTTTTATAGAAAATTTAATTCTCTACAACTTTTCAGAAGAAAGTTTTTCCAAATTCCAAACAAAAATTGACCAAAATTCACATGCGGACGATTTTACAGGCTATAATCAAATTTCAGTCAAGAAAATGGGGTCCACCGACACACAAAATATGTGTTAATCATTTAATGCAACAAAAATACTCTTCCTCCTCATATACTCATATATCCCACATTCATTGTAAAAATATCATCATTATTCTATTATCATAATATAATAAAATATTATTTTATCAAAAAAGATAAAATATCAATTTTTTAACAATTGTCACTTTAAAAATTTTCTCCATCTATATCCACATAAAATCAATATTTTCCTCATCATATAAATCAATAATTAATTATTCACAAATAATATTACAGAATCACAAGATCTTGCAACCGTGCCGCTCCTCAGAGAAGAGGGCTTTCAATAAGAATTTCTCCTCACTTGGCGCCGCAATTAAGTGACTAAACCTCTCCTTCGATGTAACTTTCTAGACATTGCCAATAATGTTTTCTAATAATATTATTCAGATAATATGAATTATTGATTCGATAATTGAAAATATTGTGTAGTGACAATTATTGAAACAACAAAGAATATAAAATATCAACGTAGTAATTATTGAATCAATAAAATAAAATATCGAATAAAGAATTATCGTAATAATTATTGAGAAAAGTGCCTTCTTAGGTAAGAATCAATAATTGGTGCAATACCGCGTGTCTTCTTGTCGTGGCGCGTATTCAGACATCGTGTTTTAACCACGGGTATTCCAACAAAAGATTAATCTGGTAATAATTCATACCAAGTTATTTATAAACAACTTATACTTGTCATTTTCTTCATCCAATCGCTTTCCGTTATGGGCCCATTATTAGGTTGTCTTTGTCGCATTTGAATATTCCCCGACAAAGCAAGAATATTCCACGACCAAACGAATATTCCCCGACAAAAATGAATATTTTATAACCACCTGCTTATTTAAAATATTTGCGCATTTTACACATAACTAACCACATTAATCAAATCAACCCTTACTATTTTAAAATAATAAATAGAGGAATTAAATTTCATTTATTAATAATTTGGGGTCTTACAACCTCCCCTCCTTATGAAATTTTGTCCTCGAAATTGACGTACGTAGGACATGCTCTTTTCCTATCTAAAATCTTGATAGGTACCTCTTCATACGTTAAATCTCTATTATCTCTCGTGGGATTTCTAACTCAATAACATGGTTTGGGTCGTCACATATTTACGTAACATCGATACGTGAAAAACGTTATGAACACGCATCATACTTGGCGGTAAAACGAGTCTATAGGCCACAGTTCCTATTCGATCGAGGATTTCAAATGGACTAATAAATCGAAGGTTTGAGCTTTCCTCACATCGCCGATTCTCGCTTTTGGAAGAACGACTTCTTGCATCTTCTTCTTCATCTTTATCAACTCCAAGTCTGTTGTGACGCCCCCAAAATAGGTATACAACACCCATTCTGAGTCGCCAAATACATGGTACAGAAAGCAAACTACAACTTCAATAATACAATTGTCGTGCAAAATACGACAACACATACTGTGAGTTTAAATACAAATATTATCTTCTAGACAATATCTACACTCAAATAAGTCCTCGTTACAATTATTCAAACACTATTTTACAGAAATGGTGAGGACTGCTAAAACATCTTTCTAGAACCATCACTCCGTACCCCGATTAGTTCTTGCTATGTTCTCACCTCTTGAGAAAAATAGAACAAAAAGGAAAAGGGTGAGCTCAACTAGCCCAGTAAAGAATATTATGACTAAGATAATATACAACAAATTATCGTTCGTCTTCAACAGGAAAAATCGATAAAATATAATAGCCAACAAGTTTTAGATCAACAATTGCCGCAATGAAACAACAATCCATTAGAAGAGTCAAGTAGAGAATGAGGTCTACTATCTTCTAAAATTTAAAAGTCCATCATCAATATTTTATCCCTGTAACAACAATCAATATACATCTTTAATCAAATATTCATCTTTGCACTACATGCCAAAGATATTCATTTGTATCACCAGTTGGTCATGTTCATCTCAACACTTGTTCATCTTTGCACTACGGGCCAAAGATATTCATCAGTTAATCATTTATCTTTGCACTACAGGCCGAAGATATTTAGTAATATCATCATTTAGGAATGAGAATGATGAAAAATATTTTAAAGAAAACGAATCCAGTGAAACGGAAGGACAAATAGTAGGGATTCGTATAACAGTTTATCCAAGATCAATAATACTTCATAAATAACAATTTTGAAGCAGAATTCAAGAATAAAGATCAAAACATGGAGACAATCAAAGATAGTAACCATAATAGACATCTTGGACAAAAAGGGAAAATTTTATTTTTCGGTGAATAAGGTCAGATTCGTGAATAAAGGTCAGATACGTGAATAGTAACCACGACACAAAAAGTTCCAAATTTGATAAAAATTCAGATCAATACTTCTAAGATAATGATATTGAAGAAATAATATCATATATGAAGAAAATAACATCCCTTACCTCAAAATATCAAGATTTCCGATCGGAATATCGGATAAGGTCAAGAAAACTTGCAACCGATGAATAGAAACTCACAAAGTATCTAAATACTCATAAAATACACCCAATAATCTAGAGAGAGAAAAGAGAAAACTTATTTACGGTGTGATTTTCAATTCTAACAAGCCTCTATTTATAGGAAAATGTTAGCAGACTTGACTGCAAACCCGATGGCTTTTACTCGCTACTATTCCCACCCACCACATTTAAAATAAATTCAAGACATTTCTTCACCAACCACAAGTGGGGCCCACTCAATTCTAGAATTTTCCACTAAAATCATTTATAAACCTAATTTCGAATCACCACCTCTTAAAATTCATAACAAATCATACGCTCATTTTAACGGTTCAAAATTTGTGGACACAATGACACCTATCGCTTTACTTATCGCATGACGAATATGGCGCCCCTCATGAGAGTTCGGCTTTGCATTCCACAAAGGAAGTCACCAGATAAAGGCTTGGGTACAAACTTCTACAGTTGAATTTTTAACTCCTGAAGTTCAATAGGAGCAATGAGATTTTAGAAATGGGTTTTGTACCGGGTTCAAAGTCGATACAAAATTAAATATCACACTTTGGGAGTAAGCCAAGAAATTCTTCAGGAAATACATCAGAAAATTTATTAACAACAGAAATATCATTCAAATCTAACGTATTTTTGTTCAAGTCCATGACATGGGCTAAGAAAACTTGGCATCCATTTTTCAATAAACGAATGACTTTATGGCTTGATATTAAAGTGTTTGACTTCAATGGTTTGGTTGCTTGAATTCGAATAACAGGTTGCTTAGGAAATATAAAAACTAACAACCTTACGAAAGCAATCAATTTTAGAATGATGAGTGGTTGACTAATCAATCCCTAAGGTCACATCAAATGCAAGAATTTTTAAAGATATAAGATCAACAGGTAGGGTGATAGTGCCAACTTGAATCAAACAAGATTTATTAACAGTCGATGTAACGAAAGTTTCTCATAACGGAGTGTCAACCGATAAGTCAAAGTCTAATCTCTCTAGAGTCAAATTTAAACGTTGAGCGCAAATAAGAGAGATAAAAGAATGGGTAGAACCGATATCGAGTAAGGTATAAACTTCGCAAAAAATTATAATTAACTAACCCGTGATAACATCGTTCGGGTTACTCGCTTTTTTGAGAAGTCATAAAAAATGCTCTTCCAAGAACCGATGACTTTGACTTGTTCGGGACAACCTTTGAGTCACCATCCCATTGGACTTGGTTTCGCTTACAGACAATCTCGAGCTATATGAATGGAATCTTTCCACAACTAAAACATACCATCGTTCATTATCCGCTTTCGATTGGTGTTGTTCACAAGAGAACATTGCCCACTGTTCAGACGTTTCTCCTCGTTGGTGAGCAAAGGTGTCTCCACGGCCTCATTTACTCCATTGTTAACATTCTCAACGACATTCTCAACATCGCCATAAAACAAGGGTTAATTTAATAAATTAACAAATCACATAATACCCCTATATTATGACGGACCAACAAATAAGCTTAGGTAGGACACATTAGCGAATGATTTACTCATCTCTCCCCTCCTAGTTCTATTCCCCGATCTCCGCCAAAGATTATATCCCTAAGCTCTGATACCAACTGTGACGCCCCCAAAATAGGTCCATTCCATCCAACCCATTCTGAGTCTCCAAATACATGGTATAGAAACAACTACAACTTCATTAATACAATTGTTGTGCAAAATACGACAACACAGAAATTGTGAGTTTAAATATAAATATTGTCTTCTAGACAATATCAACACTCAAATAAAGTCCTCATTACAATTATTAATATACTATTTTACAAAATAGTGAGGACTGCTAAAACAGCTATCTTGAATCATCACTCCACACCCCGACTAGTTCCCGCTATATTCTCGCCTCCTGAGAAGAAAAATGGAACAAAAAGGAAAAGGGTGAGCTCAACTAGCCCAGTAAAGAATAGTATGACTAAGATAATGTACAACAAATTATCCTTAGTCTTCAACAGAGAAAAATCTGATAGAATACAATAGACAACAAGTTTTAGATCAACAACTGCATGTGAAACAACAATTCATTGTAAGAGTTAAGTAGAGAATGAAATCTACTATCATCTATGAATTTAAAAGTCCATCATCGATATTTTATCCTGTAACATCAATCAATATACATCTTGAATCAAATAGTCATCTTTACACTATGTGCCAAAGATATTCATCGGGTTGGTCATGTTCATCTCAACACTGCTCATCTTTGCACTCACGGGCCAAAGATATTCGTCAGTTGGTCATGTTCATTTAAACACTTGTTCATCTTTGCACTACGGGCCAAAGATATTCATTATAAAATCATTCATCTTTGCACTATGTGCCAAAGATATTCGATTATATCATCATTTAGGATCGATGATGATGAAAAATATTTTAAAGAAAAACAAATCAAGTGAAACAAAAGAACAAATATTAAGGATTCGCACCTTAAACAATCCAAGTTCAAAAATACTTCATAAATAACCGAGTGGAGTAAAATTCAAGAATGAAGACCAAAACATAAATCCAATCAAAGATAGGAATCATAATGCATAATCTTGGATACTGAGAAAAGAAAATTTAATTTTTACGTGAATAGAATAAGGTCGATTCGTGAATAAGGTCAGATACGTGAATAAGATCGTGAGTATACGTGAATAGTAACTTCGACACTAAAAGATAGAAATTTCACAAAAAATATCATCATGCTTCGTGAATAGTACTCGTGAATAAGAACTCGTGAATAAGAACTCATGAATAGTAACTCGTGAATAAGAACTCGCTTAATAAGAACCCCGATATGAAAAAGTTCTAAATTTGATAAAAAAAATTCAACTAATATTTGGCATAATGATATTGAAGAAATAATATCATTTTCGAATAAAATAACATCCTTACCTCGTAAAAAATAAGACTTGATCGAAATATTGGATATAGTCGAAAAAAGAATTGCAGACTTGGGATAACAATACTCAAAGTACTAAAATACTCACAAAATACGCTCGATATTATAGAGAGAAATCTTTAGTTTTCGTGTGATTTTTAATTTAACCCAAGCACCTATTTATAGGAAATTGCTTAGAAACACCAAAGTTAGTAAAATTGAATATAATAATATTATATATAAACAAAATTCATACACCCACATCTTGAATCTGAATTCAGCCACCATGCACATGTTAAAGATGCCCACAACATATAAAAAACATTTTTATTAATAAAAATAAATAAAACTTCCAAAAATCAATTATTTCGGAAATTCAGAACTTCAATAATTCATAATAAATAGCCCTTTTATCAGAAAATTCAAATCTCGCGACTCTTTATAGGAAATTCAATTCTCTACAACTTTGCAGAAGAAAGTTTTTCCAAATTCCAAACAAAAATTGACCAAAATCCACATACGGACGATTTTACAGGCTATAATCAAATTTCAGTCAAGAAAATGGGGTCCACCGACACACAAAACATGTGTTAATCATTTAATGCAACAAAAATACTCTTCCTCCTCATATACTCATATATCCCACATTCATTGTAAAAATATCATCATTATTCTATTATAATAATATAATAAAATATTATTTTATCAGAAAAGATAAATATCACTTTTTTAACAATTGTCACTATAAAAATTTTCTCCATCTATATCCACATAAAATTAATATTTTCCTCATCATATAAATCAATAATTAATTATTCACAAATAATATTACAGAATCACAAGATCGCAACTAAAGCTGCTCCAGAAAGAGGGCTTTCCAATAAGAATTTCTCCTTACTGACGCGCAATTAAGTGACCAAACCTCTCTTTTGACAGAACTTTCTAGACATTGCCAATAATATTTTCTAATAATATTATTAAGATAATATGAATTATTGATTCGATAATGGAAAATATGTGTAGTGACAATTATTGAAACAACAAAGAATATAAAATATCAACGCAAAGAATTATTGAATCAATAAAATAAAATAATCGAACAAGAATTATCGTAATAATTATTGAGTAAAGGCCTTCTTAGGTAAGAATCAATAATTGGTGCAATATCATTGTGTTGTTATCGCAAGCAACAACGCCAGACATCGTGTTTTAACCACCGGGTATTCCAACAGCTTTTTAATTCAGAATAATTGCGCCAATTATTTATAAACAACTTATACTTGTCGTTTTCTTCATCCAATCGCTTTTCCGTTATGGGCCCATTAATGTCGTCTTGTCGTGCATTTAATATTCCCCGACAAAGAAGAATATTCCACGCATTAAACTAATATTTTCCTACAAAAATGAATATTTTATAACCACCTGCTTATTTAAAATATTTGCGCATTTTACCCATAACTAACCACATTAATCAAATCAACCCTTACTATTTCAAAATAATAAATAGAGGAATTAAATTTCATTTATTAATAATTTGGGGTCTTACATAATTTACATGAAAAAAATAATCAGAGGAGAGAAGTATTTGTCATTACCATAGTAAATTATATTTACACAGAATTATTTTATTATATGATTAAATCATCACTGGTGATCAAATAATACAATATATGACTGATTTTAAAAATAATTGCATTAAATATATTCTTATTATACTAGGCTATAAAATTTTGTTAGCAAGGATTTCCATATGCCATTGTTGTTCAGTGTTCATTTTGTATATTAATGTAGTAGTAGCAGTAGGAATTAATTTTGATTATAATATTTATAAAAATAAATAATATGGGGAAATTAACTTTTGAGAGAAAATAACAAAATTTTCTTCTGGATTCCCTTTTAAATTGAGAGCTCGGGTTTAAACATATACTACTGGAGTTGTAGTATATCTTTGGGTAATTGCCATAAATTGGATTCAATGCAATGCCAACCCATCAAACAACAAAGTCAATCCAGAACAATAATTACATGCTACACCATCAGAAATAAATATACCTTATTCGAAAACATTATTAATTCCAATCAAACTAAATTAGTAGAAAAAGGGTTCCTCCAGAAGGGCAGGAAACTCCAAGAACATGTCCTGTTCTCCTTCTAGCATGGCTTCCACAAATGAACTACCATCCGTTGAACCTTTAAAGCTGCTAATCATTGGTATATCATTTACTTGTGTGTTCATATCATTTTGCAATTTTATGTCTATTCCCACTTGGGTTGACGAGTGTTTTAGTGAAACTTCTTCTTCTTCTTCTTCTTCTTCTTCCAAGTTTTCTTGTTTGAGTACTCCATTTGGAGGTGGAATCGCGTCTTCAAGAAGAAAATCACGCCAACTAAAGCTCGTGGGCAGCCACCCTTCATTAGTAATCGAAGAAGAAGATGATGATGATGATGAAGACGACGAGTAGTTGTTTATACAGAATAATTGTGGTTGATTAATGATGTCACGGTTGGGGGTTTGGGCAACCAATGTTATGGCTTGTAGCTGAGTAAGGAGATCCAAAGACTCGGTATCATTATTAGTATAGTTGTTGCTGAAAAAGCTCTCTGGACTCCGATTTGTTGTGTTGAAGTTTGAGACTTGAAGGGGTGATTGTTCTGTGAATGTGTTGTTGAAATCTCTAATTTGAGTACTTGGTCTTGGGAAGGCGCCAATGCTACCATAATCCGCAATGATTTGGGAAAAGGGCTTGTGAGTAACATGATCAATTCCCATTTCACACAACTTTTTCTTTAGCTTAGTGTTCCAGTAGTTTTTCACATCATTATCGGTTCTCCCAGGAAGTTGTTGTGCTATCATAAACCACCTTTTACATAACACAGACGGTTAAAACAGTTAGTATACTGGTGCAGTGCAACCATATGGAAAAAAAAAAGTATTTACCTGCTACCTATTGCTGCATGAAGGTTAATTATCAGTTCCTCTTCCTTGGGTGTGAAACTTTCACGCCTAAGATCAGGCCTCAGGTGCTTTGAGCACTTGTGCCTGCAACTCTTTCCACATCTCCCAAGTCCTGTCGCACAAATTTAGTGAAAATAAAATTGAAGTGGTGTTTGATATGGTAAATTCAATTCATAGGCGCAGAGAAATTACCTGATTTCTTGAAAACTGCAGTCGAATTACCTGCTCGATGCTTAGACACAAATGCAAATATTTTTGCATCTTCCTCCGAGGACCAATTGCCCTTTCTCACATTCGCCATCTTATCTACTGAATCAAACTAATATTAGATGGGTAATTTAAAAGAAAAAGGAGATGATGAACTTTAAACAAGTGTGGAGGCAAGAAAGGCATGGGGTTGGCATCCTCTATATGCTTAACTGCTTTAAATTTATGGGAGCGAAATTATTATTATTATTTTCTCAAAGCCTCAAAGAGCACTTGAGTCAGGTTCAAATTGGGTGATTTATTTGGTTAGACTTGGTTTAAACCAAGTTATATTATTAATTATTTCTTTCTCAAAGCCTCAAAGGAAATGTATTTTTTGTGATTAGTAGGTTCCATGATCACAAGTTTGATAAGAGCAAGTATTATAAACAAAGATTGAACTAATTAAAGAAACAAAGTGAACAGCTGCTGTAGCTGTAGCTACTTGTTGTATCCACAATTTGTACATGATATGTAATGTATCTCTCTACAAGAGTGTGAAAATGATGACAACTTCTACATGGTATGGAAGTGGATATATAAAACCCAGCTATGCTAACATGATAATCAATAAAAATAAAATAAATATTTAAAATATTCACATAGCACATAATATAAAATATAGTGATCTTGATTGATCTGACACCCTTTGTCAGTAGATGATCAACTATCAGAGCTATTTCTGAGATTTTGGGCCACCCAAGGCAAAAAAATAAAAACGAGACATTCAAAACCCAAAAAATAAAGGTAAAAATAAATAAATAAAAAGTATAAGTTGTAATTTATTCCATTCGCAGTTTAATACTGTGAAATACTAAAAATTAAATTGCAGACGAGAGCTCTATTTAACCGTTCGATATTTAAATGGAGGATCGCGATGTGTTGTAAGACTATCTTCTTTTTTACAACGTTTGCTATGGATTGTTGTAAGAAAATTGAGAGATAGCTAGAAAGATAATGTTGTAATATTAATTGCCTTTTTAATTCTCATTTAATTAATTTTAGTATTAGTAATAAAAAGACAAGTAATAACACTATTATCAACAAAGTGGGACAAGGGATGGCAAAAAAAATTTTATGAAGCCGCTACAAGCTGCAGGAGTTGGTATATAAAAAAAATAAATTCTATTTTTATCATTTTATTTCTCAAAAATAGGCCCGCGTGATAAAAATAAATAAATATGACCAGGACGCTACAAGCTGTAACGGTTGGTATATATAAAAAATAAATTCATTTTTTAAACAGCTATCTGACAATATGGGCCCACGTTAGCATGTTAATGTTAATTTGATTTTTATTAAAATAGAAGTCGCTACAACATTAACGGCTAGGTATATATTACTTTCAATTTCAACCTTTCATTTAATTGATCTACGGTTGACATATTAATTACTGGAATAGTGTTCGGGGGTCAGGGCGATCGACTTTTCCGCCCATGCTCACTGTCCACTATCAAATTGATTTTACAAGATTAGATTATATTAAATAAAGTGAAAAAAAAAACCAGAAATTACAGTTTGAAGACTAGTTTATTATTGGATCCGGTTAGTATGACGTTATTTTTTTGATAAGTTGGTTAATTGATCAATAGAATACTGACACACATACAACCTCGCCTGCGTGTCAATATTTTATTGGTCAATTGACCAACTTACTCCAAAATAAACTTCATATTAACTCGTTTGTTTATTATTATTATACGGTCCTATTAATTAAGCTAATAATAATAATACCGGCCGCCCGTCAGACGTCAGTGAACAAATATCCCTTGTACAAAACATGCAGGACATAAGAGAATGTATGCCAAATGCCAAGGGGTGATTAAAATAGCTTATTTATTTCCGTCGAATAAAACAAACTTATTTTGTCTTTGAGAATTAAATATGAGTAGTATAACTTTCCAGATCAAGAAACACGAGGACGTGGGAGGTAAATGAATCATCTGCTGCTGCCTGCCAATTTCTCCCTCAGCTCAGATCAGATCACAATTCACACTACACTCATTTAAATGAATACTAGTAGGATAAGAAGATTGAGGTCAAAAGGGTAAACACACTGATTATTAACGCTCTATTGAGGCCATTAAAAAAATATATAATTTATTATTTTATAAACTTATGTAAAATTGTAAATTATTGGTAGTTACTACAAAATTAATTATTTTCAAAAGCTATAAATCGTATTAGTTTTAAATTTAGCACCACGTGTTTCTCTCATAAAAAATTATATACTCTCGACCTTACCAAAAAAAAATATCAAAAAATAAGGATGAAGAACATCAAAAAAGAAAGGTGAAAATATCAATTCATTAAATATTGCTATAAAACTATTACTTATTTCACTTATTAAGCTATAATAAAATTTACAATTATTTAGTAAATTACTGAATTGTCCAAAATAGCCTACACTTTTTTGCAGGGGTAATTGTTTGTTTTTGGCTATAAGTACATTGGAAACAAACAGAAGCGATGGTTACTATCTTACCATCTTCAATTTGAATTGAAAACAGAACCCTTTTTAAAAACTCCTACACCACCACCGACCTGAAAGCTTGTAATGTAACAGCATTCTCTTTCTCTCTCTCTCTCTCTCTCTGCGTTTGTGGATATCACCCAAACCTGGGGAGCTTCCTTTGTTCTTCATCTACTCAAAGCAAAGACTTAGGCTTGTTCAAAATCAGGTTGATTCTGTGAAGTAAGTCGGTTATTCTCTCTCCAGATAATTTCTTGTTTTTTTTCATTTTATGGTCACAGCCTGCCGTGTTTCCGTTTAGGGTTTTGAATTTCTAAAAATTCTCATTTGATGTATGAAGATGAAGAGAGCAAAGTTAGACTTGTTCAATTCTATGAGTCGACGGAGATCGATTCAGATTCTGATTTGTGTTGGGATTTTATACATACTCATTGTAAGTTTAGAAGTTCCTTTCGTGTTGCAAACTGGATTCAGTGCTGTTACTCGAGAGGGCTTCAATGATGTATTATCTCGGCCTTTTCTGCTCCAAAGTGAGGAGGAATTAGAAGAAAAAGAAGCCCCAATTCGACCCTTCACACTCCCCCGCAAGGTTTTGAATCAATCGCAAGTTAGAGAATATAAAATCCTATCAAGCTTGAACTTTGATGGCGTCATTGTGAATACTGGTAGCAAAGATGGGTTTCTGGGGTTTCAGAAGTCTGCAATAGAGGCTTTTGAAGTGGGCAAGAAGTTCTGGGTAGAGCTTGAATCGGGTAAAGTTCAAGGTCTTGTTAATAAGACTGCAGAAAATCGAACTGAATCTTGCCCCCACTCGATTTCACTTTCGGGTTCCGAATTTAGGGGAAAGGGGAGAATTATGGTGATTCCTTGTGGGATGACATTAAGATCACATATAACTTTCGTGGGTAAGCCTAAGCAAGGTCATCTGGAGCAGGACCCAAAGATTTCCTTGTTGAAGGAAGGACAGTACATGATAGTCTCGCAGTTTATGATGGAGTTGCAGGGTTTGAAAACTGTTGATGGGGAGGACCCACCAAGGATATTTCATTTCAATCCTAGGTTGAAGGGGGATTGGAGCGGGAAGCCTGTTATTGAGCAGAACACTTGTTATAGGATGCAATGGGGATCAGGGCTTCGGTGTGAAGGGTGGAAATCAAGGGCTGATGAAGAAACTGGTGAGTGAATTCTCTGAGGTTTTAATTATATATCTTTTTTTAATTAAAAAAAAAACTTGGTTTTAATTGATACTTTAATGACTGGCTCTGTAATTAGTACTTTACATTTAATCTATTGGAGGGAAGTATAAATTGACAAAAGTTAGATGTGTTTAATCGACATCTCAGCTAAAGAAAAATAATGGCAGTTATGCCTGCTAGCCGTGCGAATATATATATATTTGATTGGTCGGACATTGTACACCATGTTGCCAGGAACTGGAATCTTAACTGAAACATGTGTTGTTTGTAATCTATATATATATATATATATATATATAAATGAAGCAAACCAGATATATGTTGGAGCTGACAATTAAATAGCTTGCTAATTTGGTTCTAAGTTTTGAAAATTAATATTTCTTTTCATACATCTTGTTGTCATTACAAGGTGCTGAGTTTTAATAAAAGATAGCATTTGATCATATATTATATTTTCCTGCTTGCGCATTTTTCTTTGTTATGAATTACTCCCTCTGTCCTAGGATAAAAGTCCTTATTACAATTTTAGATACTTCCAAGTTAAATGTCTTCTTACCTTAAATAATCTATTTTTTACAATAATTTGCCTATAATATCCTTAGTATTAATTGTCATATTTTAATTCTCTATGCATTTATGGACCATCACTAGTCATGTGCAGAAAACTATGCAATTAAATGAGAATTTAAATTTGGACAATTTTATCATTTTATCCTCTTTCATATTATGGGCAAAAAGTCAACCAGAACTTTTATCTTTGGACGAACTACGGAGTATTATTGTCCATCTTGTACCTCTGATGTGAGATTTTCCTCTGTTCATGGGAAATACAGACTAAATTCAGTGGATAACCTGAGTTATGGTTCTGATTATTGGTGAAATTTTCTATTGGCACTTCAAATCTCCTATTTATTCTTGTTTTGGGACTGACCACCACTTCTGGCAATTCTCTGGACTTTCTGCAGTGGATGGTCAGGTGAAGTGTGAGAAGTGGATCCGCGATGATGATAATCACTCTGAGGAATCAAAGACAACGTGGTGGTTGAACCGGCTTATAGGTCGAACAAAGAAGGTGACTGTTGACTGGCCATACCCATTTGCAGAAGAGAAGCTATTTGTCCTCTCTCTTAGTGCTGGCTTGGAAGGTTATCATGTCAATGTTGATGGAAGGCATGTCACTTCATTTCCTTACCGCACGGTGAGTAACATTCTACAACCTGTAGTATCATGGTGACTGTGGAATGTAAACTTTCCTTATGGTTCTCTCCTGATGTTGGTAGGGTTTTGCACTCGAGGATGCCACAGGCTTATCTTTAAATGGCGACATTGATATCCATTCTATATTTGCTGCGTCGTTACCCACATCACATCCTAGCTTTGCACCTCAACGACTTCTTGATATGTCCACTAGATGGAAAGCTCCATCTCTTCCAGATGGGCCTGTTGAAATGTTCATTGGTATTCTTTCAGCTGGCAACCATTTTGTTGAGAGGATGGCTGTGAGGAAGTCTTGGATGCAGCATAAGCTTATCAAGTCTTCAAAAGTTGTTGCTCGTTTTTTTGTAGCGCTGGTTGGTGAAAACAGTAGTTTTCTTATTTTTTTTCATTTTTTTCCATGAGAACTGTTAGTTTGAGGGTTGTTAAATCTATTCAGAACTGATGTTTTGACAGAATGGAAGAAAGGAAGTAAACATTGAACTGAAGAAAGAAGCGGAGTTTTTCGGAGACATTGTCATAGTGCCTTACATGGATAATTATGATCTTGTTGTCTTGAAAACTGTTTCCATTTGTGAATATGGGGTGAGTATTGAGATATATTAGTCTAGAGAAAAGTTCAGGTACTTTTGTACTTAGAGGTAACTTATGTTGGAACAATTTTTGCTGTTACAGGTTCATACAGCATCTGCGAAGTATATCATGAAGTGTGACGATGACACATTTGTTAGAGTGGATGCAGTCATTAAGGAAGCAAATAAAGTAGTTGACAATAGGAGCTTGTATGTTGGTAATATCAATTATTACAATAAGCCCCTGCGCAGTGGAAAATGGGCAGTGACATATGAGGTACTATTGAACCTACTTTTTCCTCTTCACCTTGAGTACTTTTTATTTTGGTTTGCACATATCCGTAGCAAACTTTTGATTCATGTTTTTTGACATCCAACTAATTTCAAGAAAACTGCTCAGCTGCATTTTGTTTTAACATTTCCTCGCACATCTTCCCTTTTCTGAAGATTGCACCAATAAAGTCCATTTTTGTGCATTTTTTGTTATTTATTGGCCAATTATTGTGGCAGTAAGTTTTCACAAGGATAATTATAATATTTGGTTTCTTCACAAGTAAAATTTGGTATCCCATTCTTTCAAGTTACCAATCATGTTCCTTTTGGTTGAGGTGCAACTTGCAGCAGGCAGTGCACAACCTATCCTCATCACACGTGTTATTTTGTTTTCTTATAGATTTACTCGACATGGAACCATAATTTTCCTTGGAAATTTCTAAATAATCCCTCTTGCACCACTTAAGTCCACATTATCAAGTGTTGAGTATGCGTGTTGTTACTAATTGTGAAGCCATTTGAAAGTTGAATGTCTCCCACAGTTCCTTTTGCTTTGGTGGTTCAGGAATGGCCAGAAGAAGATTATCCACCTTATGCAAATGGGCCAGGATACATTCTTTCATCAGATATTGCACACTTTATTGTATCCAAGTTCGAAAAACATAAATTGAGGGTATTGACGTCGACTCTCTCTCTCTCTCTCTCTCTCTCTCTCTCTCTCTCTATATATATATATATATATATATATATATAGAACTGCACACGCGCACTCTCTCGTACACTTTTTATTGAAGTGATTTTGAATTCTTGCTGCTGAAGATTAATTAACTAGTTCCGCCCCTTGCAGTTGTTCAAGATGGAAGATGTCAGTATGGGGATGTGGGTGGAGCAGTTCAATAGTTCAAGCACTGTGGAGTATATACACAGCTTGAAATTCTGTCAATTTGGGTGCTTTGAAGACTATTATACAGCACACTACCAATCTCCAAGGCAGATGATGTGCATGTGGGATAAACTTCAGCAAGGAAAACCTCTGTGCTGCTCATGAGATGACAGATTTACAACATGGAAATCTGATGATATATGGAAAAACAGGGACAAGTTTTTGGCGGTTATAGCTGTATGTTGCAAATATTCCCTGGAGGCTCGGGCTAGATTTAGTGGGGCTTTTTTAGGAGAAATTCTTTCATTATTTTCCCCTCATCCTTTTCATTTAGGTTTTGCCCCGAGGTAGCAGAACTGAGTACTGGGTTACATTCTTGTACAAGGCAATATTTCCATACATGTCTTGGTTCTGTAATTTACTGTGTAAGCAGAATGGGAGAAGGAAGTGAATTACTGCCTCATTTTTAATTAAGGCAGTAAAATGAGCAAATAGTTCGGGTTCGATAAAAGTTTGATTCGTGCTTTGATTCGAAATATAAATGAGTCAAATATGAACAAATTTTAGACTTCGATAAATTATTTGAATATTTTTAAATTGTAATTTTTTATTGATATTCGGATTATATTCGTTCGAAAAATTTAAAATATTCGGGTTTGATTTGGGATTGTGCTCGACTTAGTAGCTAAATGATTCTCAATCAAACTTTGTTTTATACTTGATATATTTTGTGAACTAAATTTGAACAACTTAATACTCGGCTAGACTCGCTTTATTTACGGTCTGAAATTATAATTTTAATACTCTTGAAGCCTTTAAGTCTCGATTATTGATGATGAGTCTCTCGACTCCTGATAGGGCCAGTGGCGAAGTAACTCGTACAAGAACGTGAAATTGGGAGGATTTTTTTTAAGTGCTAAACATATAATGTATTCAAAGTAAATAAGATGAAAAAATATTAAATTTTAAAATTTGTGCACCATGATATTTGTAATTTTTTTTTATTTTTTTTTTACAGAAATTTAGTGAGTTGAAGTTTAAAGGCCCAAACTTGGAAAAAAAATTCTGGGTCCGAGAATTCTTACGATAAAATATACAAGAATTTATACGGCTCGTTATTTTCTTATTAAAAAAATTTTAGTTTTCGTGGCGATTTTTTGTAATCTGGTGATTACTAAATGACATAAATGGACAGGACAAATGTCCTTCACTGTGATGGGATTATGGGTAAAGCTCTAAAATGAACCAAATAATTCGGAATCAATTCATATTCGTTTGATTCAAGCTTAACTCAAAATATAAATGATTTAAATATAAACAAATTTTAAAATTTAAATATTATTAAAACCTTTTCAAATTATAATTTTCTATTGATATTCGGATCAACTCAAAAAGTTCAAACTCGTTTTAAAACAGGTAGAACTAAAAAGGAAAGGAATAAAAACTCAGGTTATATAATATTTAGTCATGTTTTTTAGGGTTTTTTTGCAACTTGGAGATAAGAAAAGAAAATGGTAGGAAACTTCGACACTTCCCTTTTTTTAATTTTCTTTTATAACCTCAGAAAAAACAACACAAAAGAAAATTAATAAATTTTTTATACTCTTCCTTTTGTCCTAATTTAACTTTTCCCTTTTTTATTTTTCTTTTAATTTCCAAAACTTTTAATGCTTCCGATTCATATATATATATATATATATATATATATATATATATATATATATATATATATATATATAGTACTAGTCACACACTCTCCAAGTATGACTTGGGAATAAAAACTGTAAAAATCCATTACCTAATAAAGTCATGCAAGTGCAACTCCCTTCCTAGCCAGTAGTTGAGAAACTGTTTCCATCAGTCCATGACATCTCGCGTCACTGCTGAGTCTTGGTCCACCTACTTCAACCAATATAAGTTAACCCTTTGTAGAAAAGAAAACTACAAGCTCTCCATCATCCAAAAAGCATACTGGCTGTTTTCCGCTCCTTCCTTCTGTATTTAACCATTAATATATACTACCACAAAGAAAAACTCTGCGTGGGTGCGGGAGTGAGCAACAATCAAACATCAAACCACAAGTAACTATGGCGACCCCAAAGACAATCATGGAGACCTGGACGACACTAGGCTCATCGATTGCGAGTTTCATGTTTGTCTGGGCGATCATCCGCCAATACTGTCCCTATGAGCTTCGTCGCTACCTAGAGTTATATACACACAGATTCATGAGCCTTTTCTCCCCATACATTCGGATTTCAATCCCCGAATTCACTGGAACCCATCTCAAGCGTAGTGAAGCCTTCGCTGCTGTTGAGGCATATCTTAGTGTTAACTCATCAAAAAGCGCCAAGAGATTTAAAGCTGAGATGGGAAGAGACAGCAAGAAGCTAGTGTTAAGCATGGATGAACACGAAAGGGTGACTGATGAATTTGAGGGTGTCAAAGTTTGGTGGGTCTTGAGCAAACTCGTGTCACCATCACGGTCAATGTACCCAGAGCAAGAGAAAAGATATTACAGGCTCAAATTCCATAAGCAATATAGAGAGGTGATAACAGATACTTACTTGGAGCATGTGGTGACCAAGGGTAAGGAAATTCAAAGGAGAAATAAGCAGAGGAAGCTTTACACCAACAGCGCCAATAATAAATTCTCAAGCCGAAAGCAGACCATGTGGAGTCATATCGTCTTTGAGCATCCAGCTACTTTTGAAACTATGGCAATGGAGCCAGAAAAGAAACAGGAGATTATTGAAGACCTATTAACATTCAGTAAAAGTAATGACTTTTATGCTAGGATTGGAAAGGCATGGAAACGGGGATACCTGCTGTATGGTCCCCCAGGCACTGGCAAATCAACCATGATTGCTGCAATGGCAAATTTGCTGAGCTATGATGTTTATGATCTTGAGCTGACGGCTGTGAAGGACAACACGGAGCAGAGGAAACTTTTGATCGAGACAACGAGTAAATCTATTATTGTAATCGAGGACATCGACTGCTCACTTGATCTTACAGGTCAAAGGAAGAAGAAAGAGAAAAAACCTTCAGAGGATGACAAGAGGGAAAAGGAGACTTCTAATAAAGAACCCAAGGACGAGAGCAACAGCAAAGTTACTCTATCAGGGCTCTTGAATTTCATTGACGGGCTCTGGTCTGCCTGTCCAGGGGAGCGACTCATTGTCTTTACAACTAATTATGTGGAAAAGCTTGATCCAGCACTGACAAGAAGGGGAAGAATGGACAAACATATCGAGCTGTCTTACTGCAGTTTTGAGGGATTTAAGGTGCTTGCAAAAAATTACCTGGAGATAGAAGCACATCCAGTGTTCAATTTGATTCAACGGTTGATGGAGGAAACCAAGATTACACCTGCTGATGTTGCAGAGAACCTCATGCCCAAGACAGCAATAAAGGATGCAGAGATTTGTCTTTCAAATCTGGTTCGGGCTCTTGAGGAAGCAAAGGATGACTTAAAACAGGAGGAACCAGCACAGGTGGAAGCAATGCTGCCAGATAAGCAAGAAGCTGCAAAAAAATTATGAAATTGAAATACAAATGCTATTATCAGACTTGAAAATGTGTAGAGTTCTCAAATGGGAAATAGAAATTTACCTTTTAAAAAAAATCTTCAGTAACTAATTACATGCTGTATCGACAAAGCTTAACACTAGCGTCTAGCAGTGCCATCTATGCATCTTCAGTACTACAGTAATGAACCTTATGGTCTGTTTCTGAGTTTTATTTCGAGGGGAAGGAAAGGGAAGGGAAAGTTGGAACTTTTCTTCTAATATTTTTCAAGGCTTGCTCCAACTTTCCCGATCACTCCAACTTTCCAGATACTTCCCTTCCTCCTTAAACAAAACTCACAAACATGTCATTAAGCATTACACAGAAAAGAAAAAAACTGCCAACAGTCACCACAAGGACATGGAAACATTGAACTGGAAAAACAAAAAAAAAACTCAATTAGTTACCTTTTGTGGGAGGATAGTTACGGTTTACAACAAGAAATTCAGTTTCTAAATTATCAACAAACCCAAACCAATCCACTCCTCAAGAGGAAGAGGCAGACCATTTAACGTCTATGGACCATAAACAAGTAGACTTGAACATCTAAAATTGAAAACTTTCGATCACATATCAGTTAACGGGTTATTGTACACTGACTAGATAAGCGAAGACTACAGAGCTCCCAACAAATTCCACATTCACCACTGGTTTGTTAGTTGTAGGCAAACTAAAAAATAACTAGCCAATCTACATAATTTCTCAGCATCACATTGCTCCTTGATGGAAATCATTAATAAGCTGCGTGAAGGCAGTTGCTTAGATTCCACCATGGAAGAACTCTGAGTTGTAACTTCCTTCATAGACCAAACGCAAAGTTTAAAAATTATCTATCGTACAACCAGCTTCACCAAGAGAAACCTGCAACTCTGACTTGGCAGTTACAGAAGCCTCAGAAGTTATCTGTATCTTCATCTTTTATCATTGAGTTGGGACAATCGTCAAAGCCAGAACCCGGAGCCAGCTCATTAAGATCAAGAAAACGCCTTTTTTGTACACCTTCAACCTCATCTTGATCTGGGCTATCAGCTTTCTTAGGCATTTGAATTTGCTCTTTCCCTACTGTCTCAGGTTGTTCTTCAACAGGTGGTTCAATTTTCATCTCCTGATTGTTATCAATTCTCTCAGATTCTTCACTCCCACTGCGCAATGAAAACTCTGCATTCTCACTTGCATCTGTGTACTTATCTGATGCATTTGATTCCTCAGGCTTTAAAGACTCGGTTTCTGAATCCGACCCCTCTAATTGTCTATAATCAATACGGTTTCTTGTGGCTCTTTTACTACGTCTTAGACCTGACTGGAGCTCACAAACTGACCTTAACTTAGTTTCCCTCCTGGTGCGACCCGGCAATTTCTTTCTTTGAGGCTCGGCACTGTCGTCACTCGTACTCAAGGAGTCATCTTCTTCGTCCTCCTCCTCTTCATCTTCAGCATTTTCTCCTTCCCAATGATACTCCTCATCTCCTTCAGAGCTGCTAGATATCTTCCTCATTTCTTTACGTCTCTTCAAATATTCTTCATCATACACAACTTCCCCAACTATATCATCATCACTGTCAAAGTCTACATCATTATCTGAAACTGCTTCAACAAACTCTTTTGCTGAATACCGTTCGGGCCTCTGTCTTCGTCGATTGCTATATATCACAAATTTATTAGTTAGCTTACAAGATGAATCACTGCACCAACAATTTTTTTAACAGGATTGGAACTACCTGCGATCCAATGGTTCAGAGTTAAGGTCTTCATCAGTTTCATCATAATCAGATGATTTTGGAGATAGCACATTGAACGAGACATGTTGAGAAATTTGTGAAGGGCCACCCAATCTACCATTTGTAGAATAAGTATCAGGTCTCATACCTTCTCTTCTGACCGTAAGTTCTGGGGACGGCTGTTTTCTACTGACACGAGTAATAAATTAGATATAAAAGTCAAATGAAGTCTAGTATTGTCCCAGAATGTAATCAAATATATCTTTTCAAGATGTATGATATTCCATGAGAAGTATAATACGATATTGACTAGGTGATAAAACCATACTTGGTTATATTGATAGCTTCGCTGATTGATCGGTCATAGTCATCTGCAAAAATCACCAAATGTAAAAAATGAGATCAAGTAGAATATCTTAATTTATCCTTACTGAAAAGATGCAATATAGTGTTATCAATTATGTGGGCCTCTTGGTGGTAGCACCAAATCTAGTACCATATCCACATAGTCGGTGTTGGGGGCTCCCCCTCTAGTGTACCCTACCCAACCACAAAGTAGAAACATTGAAAAAAACTATTTCCCGCAGGAGGAGGAAACAAGAAAGAGTCAGATTTATTGCTCTTACCAAAAGTATATGATACAGGTTTTCTACCACGAAGGGAGCGTCCAGGACCAAGCACATCCACAGTCATCATATTATCGAGAAGAAGAGCTTGTCTATGTTGTTTTTTCAACAGCTTCTCTTTTCTCTGCGCAGAAACAATCATAAAAATAAACATATGGTCATAAATCTACGTTCTTTTTACAAATTCATTCTAATCTACTCCACTGAAAGTAAGAAAACAGTTATTAAGGAAGAAATTTGATGAGATATCCAAGGAAAAGCAAAACAAATACAACTCAAGAAATTGCAACTATAATCAGTTTTAATCAAAAAATAATAATACCTTATGGACCTTCTCAATCTCCGGAAGCATGTCGATTTTTAATTTCTTCCCAAGTGAAGCCTCGGTTCTATTTTTGCTTGAGAAAAGCTTCTCCTGAAACCAGAATATGGGAAACTTCAGAAAAACAAAACAATGACCAGAAAATGGTAAAACCGCGTTTCTATAAACTATCAGCCATAAAGACCATATTCAGAGAAAAAGGCAATGTTCAATGTTGATCCCATTGATCATGGGGAATCAGAATGTCTGATGAATGACATAATACCAAAGGCAGCCATATAAGTGTTGAACTTCTTCAAAGGTTACGAGACATTACTTTTTAAAAGGTATAGAGACTCCACTACCTCCAAGGAAGAATTATATATAGTGTAAAATGTGTGAAAACTTTCTTAATTTTCCCAACTCTCAACCAAGTAGAAGAAACATGAAATAAGAATTCACAACACACTTAGAAATACTAGAACATGGCAACAAACCATGAAAACTTACAGAAACATCTAGAAATTCATCCAAATTAGTTGCAACTGTTTCCCACTGGTAACATGAGCTAGGAATGGGTTGTACACTTTTGCCCTTCCCTTTTTTCACCTCCACTTTTCTAATCTCTCTGTGCAACCGCTGGCCGATGACAGGATCATCTTCATACCTAGAACAATAAACATAGAGATGATACATTTATCATTACAGAAGAATATTCATCATAATTTACATTTACCCGCACAAATATGAATTTATTTCTCGTGTCAGGATTTTTCTAGTGGACAAAGACTACCTCAAGATAAACCCTATAAACAGATCAAGTACAACAAGCACGAGGAATTACCAATAGGAGATTCCATGAGAATCACCCCCAATACGTTCCTTACGAAATGCTGAAAGATGAACACCGTGTTTTATTGAATCATCTATATAGTTCCGAATATCTTCTTGCTGTAAAATAAGACAAAAAAACATTCAGCTCTTTATGCATTCAGGAAACATATAAGAGAAAGAAAATATAAACAAAAACAATATTAAATCAAGCAGTATACTTCTTGCATCATCTGTGCTGTTCTTTCCAGCACCTCTTCACTTCTTAAACTTGTACACCGCTTTCTTTTATCTTAGAGCATCCGACTAATCACTTGGTCACTAACTTACAGTATTTAAGTTTCTTTCTTTTATGTTTGTAAGGAAAAAGATAACCAAGTAATACATTATTTTATTTTTTTTATTAAACGCAATTCACTTCACCCTAAAAGAAACCACAAAAAGGAAAAACGAAATTAAAAACAATGAATACATATTCCTTTAGAACCAAAATAAGGACCCAAAAAGTTAAACAATTTAAATAATCTTTCCTGCATTATAATACATGAGTTGGTCTTAAAATAAGTAAAAAATTTGAGGCAATTTTCATGTCATAGTTTATAAAACCATGATTCAGCTGACACACTGATACTAATAAAGCGTCCAAAGTCACCGTTGCCTTCAAAACATGAAACTAATGGCTATTTATATCAATATATGATAACATCATGAAAGTAAACTTTGAAGCAGGATTCAAAACTAAAAAATTTGTACCTCAACACGAATATCACACAATGCTTTCAAAATCACCACGCGGACACCAGAATCAAGTGTATTATATGCTTCAATCTCAGCCCTAAATCAATGTGGTAAACTCATATTACACACCAAATCCATAACATGAATTCTTCAAAATGTAAAATTCTTACCCATGTGATGCAACAATTGGTAGCTCCCCATCTGCAACCTGCAATGAAGTACCAAACCAAGTAAAGACAGCTTTTAGAACTACAAGAATAGATACTTAAATGTCCAAAACTTAATTCAACAAGCACATATTATTACCCAATGCCACCAGTCTCTTAACTTTCTGCACAGAACAGTAATCCAAGTATTTTGCCCAAGCGCCATTCGAGTAATAGGTGGGATAGCCTATTAATATAGCCAGAACAATTAAAAAAACGAAAAAACAGAAGACAATTTTACAGCATAAAAGTATATCTCTCATTATCAGACAAGTAGAACACATAAATTACATATTTTTCAGTATCTCATCCCTTATGGATACATATCTTATGATACGCTATACATATTTTAAGATATGATACGATATAGGAGCAATTTGATATGATATTGTTAGCGCATCTTTATATGAGCATCTTGCATTCCAAGGAAATCAAACTGTGTTACAGAACAGGAAGAAAGATTGCTATTGAGCTTTCACAGAAGATATTTGTATAAATAATTCAAAGAGGAATCCACACTTACGATGAAAATAAGAGAGAGAAAAAAGGGAGCACCAAAAGTTTACAAAGTCAGACAAGAAGAGCGACTTCTGAAAGATTTGACGCGAAAGTCCAATGCCCACCAGAAACTCATGGTAGAAAAAGGACAGAACTAAAAAGTACAAATATAATATAATATAGAGTGACACTGGTGTGTCATCAAAGGGGAGAGGAGATCAAGGTTCCTGGCTCCATTTACATATAATTCAAAATATTCTCCAATGATTAATTTATGTACACTGTTTGTATACTTCTTTACTTTTCAATTAAAAAATTAATCTACTCACTTAATTCATGTTAAAAACAAAGCACCATAAAGTTTTCAAACTTCAAAGAGGAGTTCAAGGTTACAGGATCAAAAGGGATAAGTCTGCAAAGCCACAAAAAAGGGTTTTGAATCCATTAATGTGGTTGTAAATCTGTTAACCTGATGAAAAAGGATTATTTTGATCACTTAAGAACATGTTATAAGCCAGCAGCCCAGTAACAGTTTATTAGTTATGACGAGATTTTAATAAGAACATACAATTAGGATTTGGAAGGAAAGAGATACTGCTAATCATAACAGTAAACCATATGTAATCATATATGAAGTAATACATAGCATTATTCAAACTTATAATATGAAACAAGCTAACTGAGTTCAACTTCTTTATTCCAAAATTTGGAAGTTGGAACTGTAGAAAAGGTGAAACATAAATATTGCTACCCATATGTTCGTGTAAGTGAAGCTAAAATCTCTAAATGGGCCATCTTCCTACAACAGATCCTTCATAAGCGAATTCATTTCATCCTTTCCTGAAAATAAACCTAGTGATGTTGGCCCCAAGGTTTTATTACCTTAAATCACAAAACACTTACCAAGGATGTGCTAAGTTCGGTATTGGTTAATGGTAATATTTGTTCAATCATGTATACGAGAGGCTCATGAGCACTGAAGATTTAACTCAAGCTTCCAGATGTTTGAAGACTCTGGACCTAGAAAATGACCCAAGGAGTCATACACCTCACGAACGTAAGAATGAAAATAAACTTGAACTTAGTAATATTTTGAACAAATGGTAAGTTGACCTCTGGCTATGTCCAGGTTGATCTAGTTCTATCAGACAAATAAGGTAAACTGCTAGTTTGGTTGACCAATATGTGTTGTATGGGAGATAGCACTCAAAAACAAAATGTGTTGCTAATGTAGCAAAGTTCTAAAAATCGCTATCCGTAGACCAGTGCAGTTGAGGATATAGGTAGCAGAGGGGACACTGCCTAAATGTTGTTTGTAATTGTGGCATAAAGCTTAAAGCTATAAGCTTTGCTTAACAAACAAATAGAAGCTGCATTGTATAGTGAGCAAGTAACTTAATCTAGCTCAAACTTTTATAGCTGGAAAAAATGCTGAAATATTTTGAAATGATGTTTGGAAAAGTAAATAGTGCACCAACTACATCAATAATGTATTCCTAAAAGTAAGAGGCCTCAAGAATTGCATGCAAAAGCTAAAGCTGAACTAAAATTGCAAATTTACGGTTTAGAAAAAGTAAATACCAACCTTTAACAAAGGAATGTGTATATCACCCAAAGTATTATTTGGTGTGATCAAAGCTGTTTCAAACTCCTCGGCAGAAAACTCAACTTTAATATTTAAAAGGGACCTAAAAACCTACAAGAAGAAGAACAAACACATTAGCCTCGTATAACAAACAACACTAAAAAGCATCAAAATTCCTCAACAAAGACTGCAACTTTAGACTTTATTTCAGCTCACATTTAAGAAATTAAGAACGGAAGCAAACTCCCACATTGACCTAATACTCCAACGTGGCAACTGCGAGGGTGGCGGATCCCCAACTAACGGAGTCACAATCTTGTTGCATTGCCGGTCCTGTGGTGGAGATGGGGGCGGAGACTCCTCCCGCGGTGGTGGCTTCTCCTTCCTCTTCTGCTTCCGCTCGGCGGCAACAACTGCCGCCTCCGCTTCCGCCGCCGCGTAGAGCCTAGCCGCCGACCGAGCAGTACATGCCCTCGACGGCCTCTCTCTCCTAACTACACTGTTATTATTGTTAGTGTTTTTGTTGTTGCGAGTGTTTTTGGTTTCATTGTTTTCGGTATCGGAATGGATCGGAGTTGAGAGTTGGTCGTCGGACATAGCGGAGGGATCGGAAAGTGGGAGGGGATTGTGTGCGGAGGGGTCACATAGAGAGATCACGGGGTTGCATTGAAGTAATTGGAGACCCTAGAAAGAGACTAATGAAAAGTTTGAGGAGAGAGAAGAAAAGAAAAGGTTGGGGTTTTGGGAAAATAATAATTAGAATAAGTAGAGAAGAGGGTTGAAGCTTAAACCTTCACAAGTAGCTTCTTCTCCTCTCCCCTTTTGTTCTGTGTTTGGATGTGCGAGAGAAGAGAAGGGAAGGAAAGAAAGAGGGGGCAATGGAATTGGAAATTTGGGGTGAAATGAGAATTGGGTTTGGGGGTAAAAAAGATTAGTTAATTAGAAATATGGGTTGGGGAATTTATAATCTTTTGTTAATTGAAGGATGATTTTTGAAGTTGTAATTTATTAGGGCAGGGCCAGGGCCAGGGCCACTGAGCCAGAGGGTGGGAAACTAATTTTGTGAATGTGAGGGTTTTCATTTGTAATTTTGTAATCATTACTCTCATCATGGATCTATACGACATCGTTGAGTGGGGCTTATTCTACAATTTTAATCAAGGATTCAGGCATTCTCAGGATAACATTTTTAGAACAACAATCTTAAACCTATTACAAGACAAACTCCAGGAAATCAACAAAGAAAAAGAGAAGAAACTTGCAATTTCCCCCCCGGAATCCCATGAATAATATTGTGGTCCATGGTCTCTATAAACACCGGTGCTAGTTAACATATAAAAAGATCCTTGTTGTTATCCTCTGCCACTGAAAATATGATGTAGCCTCCTAATGCAGGGGGAGCACTTCCGGTCTTGTGCTACACGGAATGGAAGAGTCCGTCGTGGGCGCAACTGAAAGAAATATTAGCAGTTGTAAAATTCCCGCTGTTTTTAGGAACTTCAGTATAGCAATTTCATACCAACAAGTACCTGAAAGACTACTTGTAAGTACATTAGCCAGTAGGAACTCAAGAGCGAGAATGATCAATGGAACTCGGAGGGCTATTTCCTTGGGGATGGATTAGGTAGGGGGCCGTAGTTTCCTCCCTTTGTGACTATGTCAACCTCTTCATATTCATCCCTTGACATGCAATGCAAGAAACATAAATGATCAACTAAGGGGAAAAAAAAGAGAGGAGGGGTGGTATAGAGTAGTTTACCTGTCCAGAGTCTCCACACATAAAATATGAAGGTCTTTCCGAGTCAAAAACTACAGCGCCATGGATTTTTGAAACCTAGGGCCCAAATCTCAGGTTCCAATTCATCGTCATCATCCATGTATGGATTATCAGTTGGTATAGAGTAGTTTCCCCATAGACCTAGCCCTTTAACTTCTGCTGCACCTGAGATCATGGATACAAATTAAAATGACAAAGATGGATACTCAGCAATTATTAACAAGTATGCTGACTGATATTTTATATCTATTTCGTCGTCACACACAATACATGTCAAATAGTACATGATTAGACCATTGTCTTTTTACATTTTAAGGAAGTGGAGCGGACGTAGCTATAAGCTACAAAATTTTCATATAGAACAAAAGTTAGACATACCATCAACAATGCCTTTTACCCAAACTGGTTGGGTTAGAATAAAAATGAATCTATATGAAAGCGTAGAAGTAGCAAGATTTAGTAGCTCAAATCTTAATTTGAAAACAACTCTTATTTTCTGACATTATTAAGAAACTGAGCCTTAATTTTGAATCCAAGGATAGTATTATAATAAGAAACTCATTCGGATAGAATTCTGAAACCAGAACAAGAAACTGGTTGAGATAAATATTATATATTCACAATACTTACCTGGCATGATGTTATCAAAGTCAACCCTCAATATCTTTCCGAGCAATGATTTCTTGTTTTGTGCAAAATTAGAGGAATCACCGTGAACAATCTCCTGTGATAAGATACAAATACCCATCTGCAGGACCAAACAGTAGCTGACCTGCATGACCTCCTGTATATGTGAGCCCCATTGTAAATATTCTCCTTACTTCTACTCGAGTAGCAGTTTTTGCCTGTTTAAGAATGATGACCAAAATGAAATTTCATGGAAATAATGTGGCAACAATTCGTTATAAATGTTGTACTGACAGAAGACTAAGATGTGTACCAATGAAGGCTTTGATGCGGTACCATTGGCTGTAAACTCCGCAACAACAGTATGATATTGACATGGCTGGATCCCATTATCAGAACCAAGCTTGAAAGGATCACAATTTACATCTGCATTGCATGAACATCTTCCTTGACATCCTTTATGTCAAAGCTTATCACAATTGAACGAGACAAAGAATCTGCCATTTTGTTCAAAGTTTGGATGGAAAGCCATTCCCATCACACCATACTCAGTTCCAAAAAACACTTGGTCGGTTAGGTCCAAAAAGAGCTTTGACTCATCCATCTCCAAAAGTCCTTTGGATCCCGCCTCAGGAATGGTGACCAACCATATCATACCTTGTTGATTAGAGAGGAACAGACGGTTGGATCCATCAGGATGAGGAATCATATTAAGATAAGAGCCATTTCCAACTCTCTCAAGGCATAGTCCCTTGGGAGGTTTAGGAGGTTCTGCAGTTCTAAATACTACATTTTCACAATTGAAACACACAGGTCCATCAGCTGAAGAATTACCAAATGCTTCGCAGAAGTCCCTCTTTGACTTCCAGAGTTCCAGTTCCAGTGATTTATCAGCTTGGAGGGTGAAGGATCAAAAGAGATGTTATCTTTCTCTTGCAGAGATGGAACAAATGGGGAATTCAAGATGAATGTATCTCCACATTTATCCCATATATTAGTGCAAAAGTCAGTTAAAGCTCCATTCTTTGACTGTTGTAATTTCACAGAATCAGTGGAGTAGCACAAAGTAGGAACATTCCTGGCCCCCGACTTAATTTGGAACAGCTGAGCAGAAAACTAATTACATCTCTGCAAGCATGGAAAGATTATTTGAAGAATATCTAAATCTATTAAACCTGATATGGTGTTGTTTTTGTGTTTATGTCAAAGGAGCTTCATTCTTGCTATTAAATTCAAAACTCTTAAACACAAAGATTTTACATTCATCAATCAAATTTTGCAATCAAACACTTTGCACCTGCTTGGTGAATAATTATTATTTAAAAAAAATGAACCTCCAATTTCCTAGTTTGGAGATTCTTTTGAACTACATTCACAGATAAATTAAAGAATTGAACGATAACAAAACGGTGTTCTGTTTTATGTAGATTAAAAAAAATGTGTTTCCAGTTGTATGGAAATTCTGTTTTATGTTGATTCTTGTTAAATATTTAGATTTTTTTTTCTTTATAGTTTGATTTTTGTTATAATTATCTAAACCTTCATACAGGTACTGAATTAATCATATGGTTGTACCTTTCAAGTCATAACTATGCATAAAGGGATCTTAAAGTCACAAGCAGCAGATGGATAATCTGATTCCAACTAAAATATAATTGCAGTATTGTAGTGTAACAAGAAACCTATACCAGCCATTTCAAGAATAAAAATAACAAGAACTAAAAATTTCATGCAGTGTATAATGCTTTCTAAATGCAACAAACATGTATGATGTGGCTGCTGTTCAAACAGGAAAAAAAAACAGCATTTGTATTTTTGGGTTGCGAAAGCTCACTGTACATAAGATTGATTTCATGAGAGAAGCACATTCAGGATTGGAGATGTTCATTGCTTGAAACTGGTTTTCCAGTCGCAAGTCTTCAGCAAGGTCACAGCAGCCAGTCCCATTGTGAGAGAAAAACTTCTAAGGGGTCTCCAGCTTAAAGGGCGCCCCTATTATCAAAAACAGCATACAGAAACTGTCAAGGCACAGTACTCAAACACGCAGAGAGATACTTGAGTTGGTGCACTGAGGATATGATGAAGAACGACTAGGAAATAACAAGAAAATGACAAGAGAACGTCAAGAACACCAATCATCACAAATGCACTTCTTCTGTACACTAGCACTACTCAAATTTTATGATTTAGAACTCTTATCAAAAAGAACACATTTTCTCTGTACTGCAATGACAAGAGTAAGATAAACAAGGACCACTTATACCGGAAAAGTGCTGTCTCCACCGCCCACCTGATCACTATGAATTCTGAATCCACAAGTAGGCATATTTTATGAGTTTTGACACCTGATTTGGGAAATTCGAGAAAGAAGCTCACATTGAGATAATATTTAAACAAATAAGCAGCATATTATCAAATAGAGTAAACCTTAATTCTTGGGCTTGAAAGCATATTTTAAAGGGGTGGAGGACACCAGTCTTGAGCAGACAGCAAAACTCAAGATGGGATTGATAGACCTTACGAGGTTGTGCCTGCTCTGGCACAAACACTGGCACGGATGGCAAAGTACATATTTACCTTTTTTTAACTGAAAGTTAAGTTTCCAACTTCACCTTCTTGGGATTTCAGAAAAGTGACCTGTTCATGTAGAAAAATCAATGCAGACTCTTAGGTTTTGACATAGGACAAATGAAATCCAGACTTTACATAATCCTAAAATGATCAAAGATCAAATCCTGTTTGTTTTTTATGTAACTTCCCAATGCATGTTTCAGGAAGACGAAATTTACTACACACTCGAGATGCAATATCCATCATCAACCCCAGCACCATTTATTATACTCTCAAAGCCAACCAGGAAAAGTTAGTCTAGGTAAATTTTGTGATACTTCAATTCCGGTAAACTTAAGTCAAATACCCAGCATTCTTACATTTACAGGTCAAGTTCCAAAGTTCCATAAAGAATTCCTTCATCAGCTAATACTGAAGTGGTATGACTAAAGATCTCAAAGCTAAATTCAAACAATTGTTGTCCATAATGCCTTGTTAGTTTGCAAGACTTGGCTTTGCAGCTTTCTTCCAATTTTGCTTTTCTTCTTCCCATTGATCAGTTTTGCAGGACAAACACCTCGTGCATTAAATGAACCTTGCCTACTCCCCAGCTAACGGCCAAAATATATATTATAAGGACATATCTATATACACACCCAAATTATATATTCAAAAACACACCAAGTGTAAAATGATAACTAAAATATTTCTCTCATCTATTTACAACACTTTCTCTCGGTATTATTTTACACTAGTGTTTCACTAGACACTTTGGGTGTGTACATAAATTTATTCATATTATAAATGCACGACATTAAGATAGAAATTCGTTTTTATCACAGACTTGAACAATTACAGGTTAAGATGTCCATTTCAACTGAAAAAGAAAACCAGAGTTGCATTTTCCTCGAGAAATGACAATTCTAGATATCTTATTAACTGTGAGAATGAGAAACAATATATCATTCTAAGGAAACACTGCAACAAAGGAATGAAGGCCACAAACAGCAACTGACTATTATCCCGCCGACAAATCAATTGCATGATCACAGTAGCCTGCTGACAATCCCTTCTCACGTGCAAGTCTTTTCATTACACCTCATTATGTAAATCAGCTCAACCATCAAGAGCACCGAGCGCCTTCATATCCTCCAAAAATGCCATATACGAGTCATCAATACTCTGTGGCTTCAGTGCTGACGAGGAGTTTGCTGTTTCTTGCTTCACAACAGTTGGAGCAGCTGTTGGCAGGGTGGCTGCTGCCACAGATGAGAGGGATGGCTTTGGTTTTGATTTTGGAACAGCAGATTCCCTTCTAACACGTACAGATGCAGGAACCTGTATCCAGGTAAAAAAAGGGATTCGGATGAGAGGAATGCAAAACAATTTAAATACTTCAAGATAATCCAGTCGTAACGAGAAATAAAAGATACCAGCTAAGATCTAACTGACTAGGGCAAAAGCCGTGCTACACTGCTACTCCCCGTCTTGGAAAAGATCTTGATCTCATTTCAAGACAGAGGTAGTACTTGTTTTTACTAAGCTTTTTAAAACCAGGCATTTATTGCTAGGCTTCCTAAACCAGGTTTTGAATGGCCAAAATAATGTTAAACTAGTCGCACCAAAAAAGTAAATACCTAGATTATAACATAATGTTTAATTAGAATATTGGATGCACGGGAGTTTATTTTACATTTCTGTCTCCTTTTCTTGGTGATTAATCATTCGTATTACATTCCAAACCCCCCACCCCAATCCCAGGGGAAATGCATGTTTCTGATTTGAAATAATGAGAGTTCCGCATAAAACGTACCGACTAAGTGATCTAAAGAAACCTACGGCTACCTGACTTCATACCACAAAAAGTTACTATATCGAACCACGATCCAGATGGAAAACAAATTTTACTTCTCACACTTTAATTTAATTTAATTCTCAAAAAAAAATATTATCATATTATCAAGTTGTGAAGTAAAGCTATAAAATGGTAATATAATGTGCAAGTTAGAAATTCACCATAGATGTAAGCTGTGGGGTATGCTGAGCTAGAGGCCTCTTAACAACAGTAGACGCAGCTGATTTGACATACGAAGGCTTCTGAGGGACAAATGGTCTAGTACCAGAATCATCTTGAGCCATAGGAGGAGGGCCAGGTGGAAGTGGTGGTCTAATCATTAAAGGAGGGCCAGGGGGAGGCCCATAAGGTGGCCTTGGCATCAGCGGGACCATCATTCCAGGTGGAGCAGGTTGGCCAGAAATTCCAGGAGCAGAATGTTGTGGCCGCATATCAGGTGGAGGCGGTGGGAAACGTGAAATTCCTGGTGGTAAGACATCATGCTGCAAAGTAGGGAGCAGGGGAGGTCCGGGAACTGGGGGCTGTTGCCTTGGAGGGGGTGGAGGGGGAATCATTTTAGGTAGTTCCTTTGTCTCAGACTGATTATTGGTAGTATCAGAATCGAATGATGCACCTTCAGACTGATTATTGGCCAACTTCGGTGGCAGTCCTGGTGGCGGAGGCGGTGGAGGCAGCATACTGGATCCCTACATGAGCAAAATATATATGAGTCCTGCTATGTGTTGTAATAAATTTGTTGCAAATACAATAGCGAAACATATCAATGCATGGGATTGGTTAGAATTATAAGAGGGCCCCATTTATTACACATCTCTCTAAAAGGGTTACCACTAAAATTTATCCACGTAACTAGTAATCAAAATGTCGGTGTAAACATTCCCAATATATCATTTTCCAATATATATAGAGACAGAAATTTACATTAATACTAGTTTTTCTACATACGGTTTTTTTTTGTTGATAGGTAAAATTTGGCCCCCACGTATGGTGATTGGAACCAGTAGCCTTGAGGATCCCTCAAAGCCTCTACCATTTCTCCCACCCTTGGGGTTCTTTGCTACATAAAGTATTAAAAGATAAACATAATATAACACATGGAGTTTGGATGATGAGCCTAGTTACATTCAATCAAATATAGTTAAATTCCCAGAAAATGTTACAAGAGGAGCCACTTATTTATGTGAAAGAATATCAACTGAAATCAAACAAAAAGAAATACCTGAACTGATTCTTGGAAGGTCAGATTGTCCAATTTTGCAGATTGACTTTTCTCCCTTTCAAGTCCTCCAGTGCCTGGAGGAGGTGGCTGAGCAGGCTTATGGAGAGGTGGAGGAAGTGAAGGCTGAATTGCACCTTGTTCTTTAGGAGGGGGACCGGGAGGTGGTGGTGGCAAAGGTGGTGGAGGCAAAGTTGTACCCAAGTCTGCCACAGCAGGCCTAGGTGGGTTTGGAGGTGGTGGAGGAGGTAATGGCAAAGATGAAGGTATAACAGAGCCATCTCCGGAGTCCACCTCACCAACATGAGGCAGCGGAGGAGGAGGTGGTGGTGGTGGTGGAGGTGGAGGAGGAACTGATAAAGCAACATCCTCTGACTCTGACAAAAATGATGATGTAGCACCACTAGATGAAACTTCTGACAAGGGTATTCGAGGTCCTGCAACTCAAAGACAAAACAAAACAAGTGCGGTAAAGGAGAGAGCGTGACACACAACAAAAACAAAGTCTATGTTATTTTGTTTTGATATTTGCGAGACACACACACCACTAAAAGAGAACAGCATAGTAAAACCAAAAAGGCTGACCTATTGATGACTTGAACATTGGGGGCTTTCCAGGTGGAGGAGCTCCAGTTGGATTTAGAGTAGGATGATAGTAAACAGAGTCCTGCATCAATTAGTCCTAAAAAAGTAAGTTCACATACAAGTAGATAGTTCAATATAACAAATAAAAGACTCAGGTAAGAAATTACTTCTGGTTGTGGGTGTTTGACTCTTTCTTCTTCTTCTGCAGTTGTCCGTCTTCGTGGAGGTCCCAAATGACTGCAACAGAAGTGAGACAAACCGTGCTTATCAATGAAAACAAATAGAGGTTTAAAACTTTTTATAGAGTTTACCTCTTGACAACATATCATTAAAGAGAAAGACTTCACCTAAACATAACTGGTTCTTCACCTTTTTCCCGCATTTTCACTTCATATTCCTGTCCAGAATATCAAAGCAGACTGTGAACATCACATAAAATTATAGCTATCAAGTGAGGTACATAACTAAAAATACATCAAATACACAGATGTATAAGCCATCCCATTCAGACTAAAAAATAGACATGAAAATTGACAACCAATGGTCACCGACAAGCAAACAAAAAAAATAGCACGGAAAATGGCTTGAAATAAGAATCAGTACATCAACTCTTCCTTCTGCTAACCACAGAGAGTTGAAATTGAGTTCCGAAGTCTTAATTGACAACCAATGGTCACCGACAAGCAAACAAAAAAATATCATGGAAAATGGCTTGAAATGCTTATTTAACTAGGTTCAAGTGCACACTAGGGGGGGTTTTTATATTCCATTTTAAGGGAGAAATGATCTCACAAGGCTTTAAATGTGAAGTCACTCAAACAACTATCAATGTTATAGGCATTCCTGGGAAAAGGTAGGCAACGTGAGCCTATTTGGAGAGAAAATGACCACCACCCATCTAAACAGATATACCTGTCATATATTATAACCCATCATGCCACAAAATTCAGTACCAGATGATCCTTCATGAGGAAAAATAGCTTCAAGAAGAAAATTTCCTAAATAGAATTATAAAGAAAGGTTTCTACAAAGTTTGGTTAGAGTGACTTGAAACTAACAAGAGGTTGTATTTGAAATTCATCACATCAAACTTTTTCCTCTGCACCACAAAAACGAAAGGCATCGAGGAACAAGTGGAGGAGGTGTTCTTACTTATCAAAAAAAATGACAAGGGGAGGAGGTGTGACTGTTCATGTTTGTTATGTTCGCAAACAAACCTGACATTCTCATGTTCTAAAAGTCATGATTAGGAAGCCGCAAACTTGAAGTTGAATTCTGTATACACCTAAAACTTCTTCTGTCCAATACAGAAAAAGAAGCCACCCTCCTGTTGTTAAGGCCTGGTTTGGACACAAACATAGAATATTTTCTATACCGCACATTTAACTAACGCTTATAAAGACAATTAAATGCATTTATTACCTTCCTTTTCTTCATAACAAGATTCAATGTGTCCTCGAGTTGTCTCTTTTTGTGTTTTCTTGCTTTGTCTAGAGCCCCATCTGCCTCTGCATCAAATTCAAAGCAAGCCCATAAGCACATCAAAAAAATGCTTGTCAATTAAGCTCCCAAAAAGCAGCAAACATGAATTTGAGCAAAGACTACCTAAAACCAACACAACAATGATCACAACAAAGGAACTACAGGAGTTACAAGCAATGATATAAAATTTTCTGTCAAAGGATTTCTTCTACTTTCTTCCTATTTAATTGGTTTTGTTTTATAACAGCAGAATTGGTTATTATTATGCACTTTCTAATTTAATGTGCTAGTTAATGAAGCAATGCAATCAGTCACATTTTATTGACAATTTGACATAGCACAGCAAGGGTCAAAATGCTGGCTCAGGTCCTAGGTAGCAACTTTGTATGACTTCTAAGTACTAACCAGATCTAGAAGAAACGGAAGCAAATAATATCTTCAAATGATGGTAAGAACCAAACCATGAAAAGAATAAAGATAAATATTAATTAAAAAATCCACTAATCAAAAGCATTATCATCTTCTTCGGTTACAGCCTGAAAGCATGAACATCATATATATAAATTAAAAAACAATGCCCAAATGGTACTGTTCATCAATTTAGAAACCAGTGGTCAAAACTTTAGTTTCTATGGTACACTAAACTAGTTTTGTGAATTTATGGATGATTCTTAATCCTCACTACTAATAAACTTGAACAAGATTTTTTAAATTAGCTAAATGCCAACCGACTTTACAGTTATAAGATATAATCATTTTCAGAGAGACAAGGACTTGCTCATCGCTTCCAACTTGTCTATCTGCTCCTTCAGTGTGTCAGGATCTTTCTTCAAAATCCCCACCTCCCTCACCTTCTTCCTTTCTTTCTTATTCTGTGAATAATCATAAATTCAATGTGAGACAGGGTTGAATGACATAATATGACCTATTCTAATGAACATCTGGATAAATTAAGTGCCTAAATTAAATTAAACAGGAAAAATAAACTTGAAAGCAGGAAGGTTAATCAGATAAATCAGAGCGTGCAACTAAAAAGTAACTTAACTGCAAATTCGAGAAATTGGAACGACGGCATAAACATTACATCAAACCAACTCATAAATCAAATACATCAAGATTGAGAAAATTCTTTTGCTAGAATAGTAAAGAGACTCGACAAAGGACAATAAATATTGCATATTAATGATCGAAGGCATCCAATCCATAAGATACAGTAAGTGATAAGATCCCAATATCATGAAATATTAAAAAAGGATGATGGTATAACTATTTCATCCAAAAAAATCAATTGGAATTTTACATTTAATTTGAAATACAACTTGCCAATTGGCAGTTGCCACAACATTACACTTTAAAACAATAAATGCATACGGAAGAGAGCCAAGATTCTTCAGAGGTATTCTTCTTTTGCAATTTCATACTGAATATGGACTGAAAGGAATGCAATAATTTTAAACCATTACCATCTATCTTCCTCTTACTTGTAATAAGTTTTCATTTCTAGCATTTCGGCTATGGGAGTTGCTATTTCAAATGTTCATAGATTCTGTGGACAGTGCTTCATTCGTTTTTCCTTACTAAAATTTCTTTGGGGTTTGGAGGACTCCTTGTTGTCCCTATCTGTACAAATTCCGATCTGAAAAGTAATTTTTCCCAGATATCTCACAAGTTAGCCTTACAGATTTTCCTTTTTTTTGTCACATTAAAATGAAAGCAACTGAAATTGACTAATTCAAATAGCTTTAATAGTTTTAGTGTAGTACAATTTTAAGGTTTATCCATGTTTTAAGCTTCAATTGATAATTTGTTTTCCTTTTACGCTGCATTTTCCCAGCGACGAAACTAGGTCAAAATTGCATACCTAATCGAAACTCCAGGAAATTATGTACTATCGCTTATAGCATCGAATGAAGAAATTGCATAAAAATATGAAAAAGGTATTGTAAGGAGTGAGCAATTACCCTTTTTAATTCCTTCTTTCGAAGCTCTTTCCGATAGGCGTCTGTAGGGTTCATGACTTTCCCTCCCTTTGTCGTCTTCATTTTTATTCTCTCTCTTGTTTCCCTCTTCTCGAACTATATCGATTGATAATTCAATTAATTACAGGCACATCGAATCTGCAGAACAACAGGGATAACTGGAACTGGAAGAATACTCCAGTCCCTCTCTCTCGGTGCGGCTCTTTATAATACTCGGAATTTAAGTTAACGTCCGTTTGAGTTAAGCGAGGTTTTGGTCGGTTTAATAGTCCCGTTTTGGTCGGTTTATATAGTCCCATTTTCATCTTTCTCACATGAAAAAATCTTATTAATTACTATAATGCTAGGTAATTAATGTTGATTTAAAATTTTATTAAATTAATTATTCTTACTCCTGTAGTACTCTCTCAAATACTTTATTTTTTTAGGGACAAAGTTAAAAAAAAGAATAATTTCTAACTTTTGTTTGCTTATTTGAAAGTTTAGGTTAAGAGTAATGTTAAGGTGACACAAGATGCATGATTATAAAAAAATTGATACAAAATAATGTGTCCGATTATAATTATTAGATATTTTATTAAACATAAATAAATTTAATAATTATATAACCAACAACTATCGTTCATATTGCCTATAAGAGTAGTTTTAAAAATCTTTACTTAAACTTAATAATAATTATTATAAATAGTTCTTCGCACCATTGTTTCCTTAATATATATGAATATGACATGAGAACGATTAATAGTTGGAAGAAATAATCTATCTATCTATACTTATTATAATCACACAAACAAAGTTAACTATGAGTATTTGGTTAATTTTATGTTACCTTTGATGAATAGAATGGAATACAATGAGAAATAGTGTATTTAATGAATAAATTATTTTAGTGAAATAAAAATTTATTTTATTTTACGTAGGAAGTGAAGGAATAAAATTAATTCTAATGGAATGGATATACACACCACCACTAAAACTAAAGTTTACACTTAAAATACCTTAAAATCATTTCATTCCTTGTTTCATTATATTCAGTTAATCAAAACAAAGCATTATAATTGGTTGAAATTTGTATGCATTCTCGAAACAGTGAAAAAATTAGTTCAATAATATGGTCTTCTTCTTTCTTTTTTTCCTTATTGAACAATATTGGACTCTATTTAGTTGTTAATTTTGTCTCTCTGGATATTCAATTAATGAACAACTTTACTATTGTTTTTTTAAAACAAAAAGATAGGAAACTCTATTTGATTGATATACGTGAGGTCATACAATTTTGTTACTTATTATAATATATATTATATATACTTCATTCATTTCAAAATAATAAAACCAATATTAAAAATTGATATGATAATATTGGTTTTTGTTATTATAAATCGTAAACATTCAATTAATTATGAAATTTATTGTTTTTGAAACTCAAATAAATCATGCTAATTAAAATTTTAAAATATTTTAAATAGACCATATATTTTGAAATGAAAAGAGTATTTATTATTTGTTATTTATTGCCCTGCCACTAGGGGTGGATATTTTTTTCGATTTATCGAACAAATCACAAAAAAAAAGGGTTCGAGATCGGTACAAAAAACTAAACTAGTATATATTAGTAGTTATTCGATACCGAATTTGAGATTTTTTTTTTGAATTTTCGATACATACCGTAATGAACCGGTATGTATGCACTGAACATAATTTGTTTTATTACTTTATTAGTCCATTCATTTATAAGAATCCATTTTCAATACTCTAAATAGTCGAAATAAACAGTTTCAATACTAAAGTAAAACATATTTATAATTTTACAGAGGAGAGAAAACTTAGCCCCTGTTTCATCATCATCACACAAGAAAACTTGCAGCATCAGTAAAATCACAATAAGTAAATAAAGTTCATAAACCCCCAAATTGATCTCATTTATTTAGAGCATTCTTTTCGGAAGTTAACCCTGGAACCACTGACGTGACATCATCAAAGTAAAGTAATCATCGATAAAGACTTTCGGATCGAAGGTTCTCGACAATCTCAATTTCTCATTGGTCCCCATTCTCAAGCAGCTTCTCCTTATCGTACCAGAAGCTCATACAACAATGAGGAAATTTAAGTTGCTCCTCTTTTACATGTAGGAATCTAATATATGAAAATCAAGTAACAGAATTGTTCGCCAACCTCACGAGTCTTTGTAGCGAATTCAAAGTTAGGTCCTTCTACAATTGCATCAACCTGACATGCTTCTTGGCAAAATCTACAATAGATGCACTTTGTCATGTCAATGTTATACCTATGCAAATCCAATTGTGAGAAGAGAGAGAGAGAGAGAGAAAAAAAAACTACCTTATCTTGTTCGGCGGCTTCCATCTTCTCGTTCCTCTGCTTCAACTTCAATTGTGAGCTTGAGCAGGACATATATATTGTAAGAAAAAATAAAATCATATTTGAACATACATGTACAATCATATTTGAACATACATGTACCCTAGTCTTCTTCTTCTTCCTCCCTTCCCTTTGCTCCGTCGTGCCTCCTCATCATTATGGCCGATCAACCCAAATTCCATCGTGTTTTGGCTATCACTAACGTCAAATCTCTCATCCCTATTACATTAGATCATGATTCTAGCCAATATCATTCTTGGACAGCCCTCTTCAAGGTTCACGCACGAGTTCATAATGCACTTGATCACATCATCCCCCCACTGGATGAGACGGCCAAGAAGATGGCACAAGATGCAAAGACAGCCGATTCCGTCCTTTGGCACCGCCTTGACGCTGTCGTATTGCAGTGGTTGTATGCAACCGTATCACAAGACATCCTTAATTCCATTCTTGTGAACGATGACTTGGCTAAGAATGCTTGGAAACGTATTGCGGCGATTTTTCAGGACAATAAACACTCGAGAGCTGTTCACCTTGAAAACCAATTCACAAATACGAATTTTGAGGATTTTCCCACCACCACTGCCTATTGCAATCGACTCAAGCTTTTAGCCGATCAATTAGCGAATGTTGATGCTCCGGTCTCTAATACTCGATTGGTGTTAAAAATGATTGCTGGATTAACAGATGCTTATCTTTGGTTTTGTGACTCACATTCAACAAACATGACCCATTCCGAGAGTTTTGAGGCGGCAAAATCCAAGTTAGCTTTCGAGGAGACAACGATTCTTTCAACTGCCGCATTTCGTGAGTCGGGTTCATTTCTTCTTCGTCATTAATTCCCATCGATCGATGATGACATGAATTATCCCATTCCATCTCAAGGTCATTCATCTCATCATCGGCATAATAATACTCACAATAATAATCGCGAGAATAAGGGACAAAATAAGAAAAATAATAAACATAGTGGCCGGAACCCCGGCAAGGGTGGCCGATACTTGGCTGAATGAGATGAACACCACCGGCACGGACGTGGGGACGGGATAAGCGACACCAATGACCGTGGCCTTGGCGGTAGTGGTCTTGGCGTGCGAAAGGGCTTAACTTGTCATGCACTCTCCTTGCCCATTTCCCACATTCAATTGGGCTCGACTAATGTTCCTACACGTGAGCGCACTGACACGGAATTACGGGTCCCAAGGCCCGCATGAGCCCTCGATGCCAATGCATCTAGCCAGTGACATTGAAGCAGCATTTCACACACTCTCGACGCATGCAACCCGATCCGTCGTGGTATATGGACACCGGGGCGACATCTCATATGACATCCGCGCAAGGTAATCTCTCGTGTTATTTTAAATTGAGCACTGATCATGGTATAATTGTCGAAAATGGCCATTCTATTCTTATTCGTGGTTTTCGTAGTGCTAAATTATCTCCTACTCACCCTCCATTGGAGTTAAAAAAATGTTCTCCATGCCCCTAGTTTAATTAAAAACTTGGTTTCCGTTCGAAAATTTACTACTGATAACCAAGTTTCTGTTGAATTTGATCCTTTTGGGTTTTCTGTGAAGGATTTTCGGAATGAGTGGCACTAATGAGATCTGATAGTCAGGCGAGCTTTATCCTCTCACCACCTCCACTTTAAAAAATCAAGCCATCTTACCTTCACCTTTTGCGACTTTGTCTTTCTTCTCTTTTGCATAACTAGTTTGGGTCACTTTAAGAGAACTTAGGTTTTAGACTCTTAAGCGGAATAATTTTATTTCATGTAATAAAATTAGCAACTCTCGTTTTTGTCATTCATGCCCTCTTGGTAAACATGTTAAATTGTCATTTGTTGATTCTCATAACTCTACTTTTATGCCATTTGATATTTTGCATAGTGATTTGTGGACATCTCCTGTTGTGAGTTCTTTGGGTCACAAATATTATGTATTGTATTTGGATGATTATTCGAAATTTTTATGGACATTTCCCATCTCCAAAAAATCTCAAGTATACTCCACCTTCCTTATCTTTCGAGCCTATGTTTACACTCAATTCGAAAGGGAATTAAAAAATATCCAATGTGACAATGATAGAGAATATGACAATGGTTCTTTTTTGCGTTTGTGTGAAGCTAATGGTATTTCTTTTCGTTTTTCATGCCCACATACTTCATCTCAAAATGGAAAAGCCGAAAGAAAAATTCGCTCTATTAATAATCTCATTCGCACATTGTTAGCTCATGTGTCACTTCCTCCTCCATTCTGGCACCATGCCTTACAAATGGCAACATATCTCCTTAACATCTTACCAACTAAAACTCTTGCATATCAATCTCCTCTCAAACTCTTATACCAAAAAGACCCATTGTACTCTCACTTATGAGTCTTTGGTTGCTTATGTTATCCCCTATTTCCATCCCTTACAATAAATAAGCTTCAACCTCGTTCCACTCCTTGCGTCTTTTTGGGTTACCTATCAAATCATCGTGGTTACAAATGCTATGATTTATCCTCTAATAAAATTATCATTAGTCGCTATGTATTATTTGATGAGACAGAGTTTCCTTTTGCAAAGTTGCATACTCCTACATCTTCTATATATGATTTTCCAGATGAAAATATATCACCTTACGTGATTCATCATATTCACTCCAACCAACCCACTAACTAACGTCCACTTTCATTTGTCGGCCTTGAGCCAAACCCAAATTCCCAGCCCATCTCATCAACCACAACCTGCCCACTACCCCCTCCTCCAATCCGCAACTCTATCCCGCCGTTGGACCATTCATCTTCTCGCCCAACCATAGACCACACACAACATCAACCTCTCCCTCCCATTTTCCAGCCCACCTCGAGTTCAGACCTCAAACCGGTTACTAGAAGTCAACATTGTATTTTTAAACCAAATCAAAAATATCATCAGGGTCTTCTCACTCATGTCACAAAGTCACCTCTCCCTCGTAACCCAGTGTCTGCACTCAAGGACCCGAATTAGAAAATAGCTATGGACGATGAATATGATGCTCTTATTAAAAATAAGACGTGGGATTTAGTGCCTCGTCCGCCTGATGTTAATGTTATTCGGTCTATGTGGATTTTTCGACATAAAGAATATTCTGACGGTTCTTTTGAGAGGCATAAAGCCTGTCTTGTAGGTGATGGTGCAGGTCAACAGGTTGGCGTGGATTATGGAGACACTTTTAGCCCGGTGGTGGTCAAGCCGCAACTATTCGCGATCTTTCGGTCTTGCTTGCTCTCTAAGGCTGGCCCATTCATCAGTTGGATGTTAAAAATGCTTTTTTGCATGGTGACCTCAACGAAACAGTATACATGCATCAACCCTTGGGTTTTAAAGACCCTGTTCGCCCTAATCATGTTTGTCTTCTAAAGAAATCTTTGTACGGGTTAAAACAAGCTCCCCGCGCTTGGTACAAACTATTTGCCGACTATGCTTCTTCCATTAGGTTCACTCACAGCAAGTCTGACAACTCTCTCTTTATCTCTCACAACGGTACTGATATGGCTTATATTCTTCTGTATGTGGACGATATTATCTTAAGCGCTTCTTACGATACTCTCTTGTGAGTCCATCGTGACACTTACTCACTCGAATTTGCTATGAAAGACTTGGGTCCACTAAGTTATTTCTTGGGTATAGCTTTCACTCGTCATGCAGGTGGTCTATTTTTGTCTCAGAAAAAGTATGCAGAAGAGATTATTGACCGTGCTGGCATGTCCTCTTGTAAGCCTTGTCCTACTCCGGTTGACACCAAACCGAAACTCAATGTTACATCCAGCAATCCTTATGAGGATGCTTCTCATTACCGCAGTCTTGCCGTGGCTCTACAGTATCTCACATTCACACGCCCCGACATATCGTATGCGGTACAACAAATCTGCTTGTTTATGCATAACCCGATGGATGAACATATGCAAGCTCTCTGCCACATTCTGCGCTACATCCAGGGTACTATTAACCGTGGTCTACATCTTTATCCTTCTTCGATCTCCACTCTAGTTGTGACGCCCCCAAAATAGGTCCAATCCACTCAACCTATTCTGAGTCGCCAAATACATGGTACAGAAACAACTACAACTTCATTGATATTGTTAGTTCCCAGAGGGCACAATAGATCTAGAAGGGGGGGTTGAATAGATCCTTTTTATTTCAAATAATTTTCTGGTTTATGATGTATTGTTCATATTATAGTATATGACAAACATAAGAATCTTTTTAAGCACAGCGGAATAAGTAAAAGATTCCCTTCATTGATATATTCATAATTATATCGTCTGATGTTCATTGGGTTAGTTTAGTTGTAAGCGATTAAAACATACATGCATGATTATAATGATTTTAGACATAATGTAAATGACATAATGTAAAAAAGACACAAGAGGTTTTAAGTGGTTCGGAGACTCAAGCTCTAATCCACTCTTTTACTTTCAACTAGCGAGATTTTCCACTAAGGAAGGCGGCACCACGAATCTCTACGATTCCTTGAGGCCACCTTGGGACTTGATTCACTAAGAACTCTTGAGGCCGGTGACCTTGGGACTCTTCTAGTTCCTCTAGAACTCTTCAAGCCCAATGAGCTTAGAACTTCGTTTAGTCCCTCCGGACAAGGACACTTTGGCCCTGCTTTGTTTAGTCCCTCGGGATGAGGACCCTTTGGCCGCTTCATTTAGTCCCTCGGGACAAGGACCCTCGAGCCCCTGTCTTCGTTGAGTTGTTTGTTTGTTGTTGTTGGAGTCGGTCTTTGAAATTGCTTTAAGATGTCTTCATGCTCTGAACATCTTCTATCCCTAATGAGCTTGGCTTGATCATCCTTAAAAAAGCGGTTGAGTGTTGCATGATGCTCGAACCTTCTTAGGTTGCTTCAACTACTCCGGATGACCCTTGATGAAGCGCTTGAAGATCATTCTCCTTGGTACTTGATGGGCTGCATGCGTGAGAGGCTTCTCGGATGACCGTAAGCTCTTACGCAAAGTACTTAAAAGCTTTCATGCTTGACACCAAGATGGCTTTTGTGATCTCCTTCTTGCTACTCGATGCCTTCCCATGATGGACTGCTAAGTTGGTAGTAAGCTCTTCTCACATTGTCTTAGAGTCTTCCCATGATGGACATCCGGATGGCATGATGCTCTTCTTTCTCTTGGCGATTCGAGAACACTATTCATGTAGTAGAGCTCTCACTTCTACATAGTAGAACTCACACTTCTACTTCTTGCTTGATCGACTTTTGAGTGTTCTTGGTGGATCGTAGAGGTGAGCCTCTGGACTCACTTATCACTTGATTCGATCGATCCACCTTCTCCAAAACTCATAACTCCAAGTGACCTTTGATCTTTGAAGCTCTTCTACATTTATACATCTTCTCAATCCTTGGTTGGAAAGTAGTAGTTAGAAAATTTATTCAAATGTCTTCACAGATCTCAAGTTGCTTGAGGTAGGCGCTTGATGTGACATGACATACATTTTCGACTCTGCGATTCTTTGTTTCACCTACCCCATTAGATGTATCACTTACTATCTTGGGGCGGTCGAAGACTTTATTTCTTCCGATTTCTTGATCGGAGGTTGTCCTTTTGCATCGATCTTTCTCGATAAACACTTGTCCGAATATTTACCCTTTAGATTGAGCCGATAATTCTTAATGCTTTGGTCTTGGTATCCGAACTCTACGATTTCGATGCACGTCTTGAGGGACTGATCGTAGTGTCTTCTTTGAGTGTTGCTTTCGTTGACTTAGAAGAGTTAACACTACGATCACGAAGAGTGTTGATTGGATCTTGATGTAGAACACCTCTTCCTTGTATATGCGGCAAAGGCTTCAATACTTACATTTTGTTTCGATTTGTTCTCGGATCTTGATGGCCTAATTCCTTGCTCTGGTCCCCTACAATATTAAGACACTTTGATTTGTGGTGGCGTCAAATTTTGCTTTCTCTGGTGATCTTCCATTTCACTTATCATCAATGAACTGACCCTGCACTTAATCACTTTAGTCTTGCTCTCCAGAGGCTGACCAGTATCTAGGTTCACCTTTCATCAGTTCCTTCTTTGTTTGGCAAACACTACGATCTTGGTTGCTTCCAAGATCGTTGTCTTCTGTTCTCTTAACAGCTACTGCATTAGCTGATTTTTCCTTAGTCAGCTGCTGAAGTCTTCATTGGATCTCCTTGTGGAAGACTTCATCACGAATGGCCTTACACCTCAATCTTAACACTGAATGGGTTTGTGCTTAGATCTTCTGTTATCCTGCATGTCATTCGTTGAGTGCTCTCTGGTTCCCTTACTGTGGAATGCATTATTGCAGTGCCAATCAGAGGCTTCGTATCTTTGGATATTCTGGGAGTGCTCATTCGTTGAGAATCGTATCTACTCTACGATTCTGACTTAGCATTTTGAGCACTTCTGTTGGAGTCGTAGTCCTGCACTCTACGATTGACTTTGGCTTTGCAGACACTACGATCCGAGATCATTCTTGACCTTCTACGATTTACGCCTTGTGCTTGTTGTCTTCATCCGATCTTTGAGACTACGATCTCTGCATTCATTCAGTGGACTCTACGATCTCAAAGTGTAGCCTACGATCCTTGTCTTGGCTTTGGCATCGATAGACTCTACGACTCTGAGTGTAGTCTACGTTTCATACTTGGCTCCGGTAGATGGTCGTTCGAACTTTATAGGCGAAATTTGTCTTTACGATTACGAACATGACTTCCTCAACACACTACGATCCCAGGAAGCTCTTCTCGACACACCTACGATCCTTCTTCGTTTCCCCAAAGTCTACGAACTCAGAGATCTCCTTTATCTTGCATACTCCTATTACGCCTCGATAGCTCCAGGAGTTAACTCTAACTCTCTGGCGCATCACGACTTACAGTGCGGTGCTCGACGATCGAGACAAGCCTATCTATTACATCATAAGATCAACCTAACAAGCTTGATCTTTCTATATTTATAGTCCTTGTACATCATTTCTTTTTAAGGACTTTGAAAAGTCATTTTTTCTTTATGTAGGGTCAACTAACATATTTGATCGATTCATTCTAAGTCCTTGTACATATATTTCTATTATCTACCAAAGGACTTTACAACTTTTCTTCATGCAAACATACTTGCATATTCATTCATATATATATCATAATCAAATCATATATTAAATAGGAATATCATTCACATGTTTATTCTCGACAAATACAATTAATAAGCAAAATACGATAACACATAAACTCTGAGTTTAAATACAAATATTGTCTTCTGACAATATCCACACTCAAATAAGTCCTCATTACAATTATTGATACACTATTTTACAAAATAGTGAGGAATACTAAAACAAACTGTCTTGAACCATCACTCCACACCCCGATTTAGTTCATTATATTCTCGTCTCCGAGAAGAAAAATGGAACAAAAAAGAAAAGGGTGAGCTCAACTAGCCCGATAAAGAATATTATGACTAAGATAATATACAACAAATTATCCTTAGTCTTCAACAGGAAAAATCTAATAGAATACAATAGACAACAAGTTTTAGATCAACAATTTGCGGTGAAACAACAATTCATTAGAAGAGTTAAGTAGAGAATGAAATCTATGAATTTAAAAGTCCATCATCGATATTTTATCCTGTAACATCAATCAATATACATCTTGAATCAAATAGTCATCTTTGCACTACTGGGCCAAAGATATTCATCGATTAAGTCATGTATTAAATCTCAACACTGTTCATCTTTTGCACTACGGCCAAAGATATTCATCGATTAGTTGAGTTCATCTAAACACTGTTTATCTTTGCACTACTGGGCCAAAGATATTCATCAAAAAATCATTCATCTTTGCACTACGGGCCAAAGATATTGATTTATATCATCATTTAGGGGTGAGGATGATAAAAAATATTTTAAAGAAAATGAATCCAAATTGAAATAAAAGAATAAATATTAAGGATTCGTACTTTAAACAATCCAAGTTCAAAAATATTTCATAAATAACCAGAGTGGAGTAAAATTTAAGAATGAAGACCAAAACATAGATCCAATCAAAGATATGAATCATATGAGACAATCTTGGACACGTAAAAGAAAATTTAATTTTACGTGAATAGTCGTAAATTCGTGAATGAATAGTCTTGAGTATCGTGAATAGTAACTCGACACCAAAAGATAGAAATTTCACAAAAACATCATCATGCTTTCGTGAATAGTACTCGTGAATAGTAACTTCGTAAATAGTAACTCATGAATAGTAACTCGTGAATAGTAAGCTCATGAATAAGTAACCCTTACATGAAAAGTTTCAAATTTGATAAAAGTTCAACCAATATTTTAAGATAATGATATTGAAGAAATAATATTATTCTGAAGAAAATAACATCCTTACCTCGCAAAAACAATACTTACATTTGGAATCTTTGGATATAGTCTTTGAAGGAACTTGCCGTAGTATAAAGAACACTCAAAGTACCAAAATACTCACAAGAATACGCTCGATAATATAGAGAGAAAAGAGAGAAATCTTTAGTTTCTGGTGTGATTTTTAATTCTAACCTAAGCACCCTATTTATAGGAAATTGCTTAGAACACCAAAGCAGAAAATTTAATATAATAATAATATATTTATAAAATTGTCAAGCCCACCTTAGACCAACTGAAATCAGCCCATTCTTATCACATGTTGAGCCCACTAAATTGCAAAAAACGTTTTTCATAAAATAAATAATTAAAACTTCCAAAAATCAATTATTCTGGAATTTCGGAACTTCAATAATTCATAATAAATATCCCTTTTATCAGAAAATTCGAATCTTGCAAATTTTTATAGGAAATTCAATTCTCTACAACTTTGTAGAAGAAAATTTTTCCAAATTTCAAACAAAAATTGGAATAGAAATCCATAAGCGCAAGCGATTTTACAAATTTATAATCAAATTTCAGTCAAGAAATGGGGTCCACCTACACACAAAACATGGGTTAATCATTTAATGCAACAAAAATACTCTTTCTCTTCATATACTCATATATCCCACATTTATTGTAAAACTATCACTATTATTATATTCTTAAAATATAATAATAAATTATTTTATCAGAAAAGATAAAATATTATTTTTTTAACAATTGTCACTTTAAAAAATTTCTCCATCTATTTCCAAATAAAATCAATATTTTTCTCATCATATAAATCAATAAATAATTATTCACAAATAATATTACAGAATCACGATCTTTTGGCAACTGAAGTCGTTTCCGGAAAGAGGGCCTTTCAATAAGAATTTTCTCACTTCTTTGGCCTTGATTAGGTGACCAAACCTCTCCTTGATGCAGAACTTTCTAGACATTGCCAATAATGTTTTCTAATAATATTATTAGGATAATATGAATTATTGCTTCGATAATGAAAAATATTGTGTAGTGACAATTATTAAAATAACGATAATATAAAATATCAACGTAGCAATTATTGAATCAATAAAATAAAATCTTTGATAAAGTAATTCTCGTAACAAATATTGAGTAGTGTCTTCTTACGTAAGAATCAATAATTGGTGCAATCTGGTATCTTCTTGTGCAACAACGCAGCGTATTCTTGTGTTTTAACCTTTGGGTATTCAAGCGGTGTTAATTGTAATAACTCGTAGTTATTTATAAACAACTTATACTTGTCGTTTTCTTCATCCAATTACTTTCCATTATGGGACCCACAAAAGATTTGCTTTGACGCGATACGAATATTCCCCGAGCAAGCGAGAATATTCCACGACCAAAACGAATATTCCCCGACAACAATGAATATTTTATAACCAATTGCTTATTTAAAAATATTTGCACATTTTACCCATAACTAACCACAATAATCAATTCAACCCTTACTATTTCAAAATAATAAATAGAGGAAATTAAATCTTCATTTATAAAAAGTTGGGGCACTTCTGACCTCCCTCCTTATGAAATTTCGTCCTCGAAATTGACACGCGTAGGACATCTTCCTTCCTATCCAAGATCTTGGTTGGTACACTCTCCTCGTGACGTTAAATCTTACATTATCTCAAATGCGGTTCTAACTTTCGATAATGTGGTTGAATTGTCGTCCACATATTTATGTAACATCGATCACGAAAAATGTTATGAACACGCAGCGTCATACTTTGGTCGTAAAAGCGAGTCTATAGGCCATAGATTCTATTCAATCGAGGATTTCAAATGGACTACTAAATCAAAGGTTGAGATTTCTTCTCTTCATCAACTCTTACTTACAGAATAACGCCTGCTTGCACCTTCTTCTTTTATATTCATCGACTCCGATTGTGTAGCTTGGCGGTTTTAACTTTATCGATTAAAAGTCGATTCTAATCGTATATTCGTTATCTTCACGCATGATTCTTGGAATCTTTTAACTCTATCTCCATCTTCTATAACTTCGTAAGAAATGGGTCTTTGTGTTAACAATATCGCACTCAAAACGCATACGATCGATCTTTACTCAACGCGTCGCCTACCACGTCCGCTTTTTTTTTCCGGGATGGTATTGAATGGTATGGTCGTAATCTTTCAACAATTTCGAGCCAGCGTCGTTCTTGCGTGTTGAGTTTGAAAGCTCTTCTCACATTCCTCATTTCTATTCGAATTTTGTATCTTTTCGAGTCAATTTGAGTTAATAGAGTATCGATTCGATAAAATCCTTCCACGAATCTCCGATAAGTAACAACCTAAGCCTAGAAAGCTACTTATTTCGATTCTCGACTTAGGTTCTTCTCAATCGTGACTATATCCCAATCTTGGATAAGACGTCACGCGATGACACCTATCGATTTACCACCTTGACAAATATGACATCCCTACAGAGAGTTTGGTTTGGTGCATTCCACAAAGGAAGTCACCGGATAGAGGCTAAGGTACCAACTCACGTAGTTAGGTTTTTAACTTCGTGAAGTTCGATAGAGAGCCATTTATATGAGATTTTAGAAATGAGTTTTATACCGGGTTCAAAGTCGATACAAAATTCAATATCACGCCTCGGGAGTAGGTCGGGGAAATTTTTCAGAAATCGTCGGGAAATTTACTAACAATGAAATATCATTCAAATCGGCGTATTTTTGTTCAAGTCCATAACATGGTTAAGAAAGCGACATCCGATTTTTCGATAAGCGAATGACTTTACTGACGATATAAAAGAGTTTGACTTCAATAGTTTGGTTGCTTAAATTCGAATAACAGGTTGCTTAGGAATATATATTAGTATTAGTCACCTTTTTTAGTTTGAAGTACAAAAATCAACACCGATATAAAATTTGGGGTGCAAATTGTCTTTTAGTCTATATATATATATATTAGTATTAGTCAACGAAAAGAGGAAGGCGTGTGTTGGCATGAGTTTAACAGATGCATCTACTTGCTGTTTGAAAGCCTCCACACGCGCGCATAAAGAAATACTCCTACAAAAAAACCCCTCTAAATGCGGTTATATAAAAAGTGAGGACAAAAGTACGGCCGGCATGGGTTAAGCCTTTACATTTTCTGTCTACGCGCCAAAAAAAACACATCACCACTAACTCTGTATAGACCCCTAAAATTTAACTCCTAATATAATAGTATAACTAACAATAGTCCCGTGCCTCCGACATTATAGACGGTAAAATTTATTTTAAATTTTGGACGGTTCAGATGATTTATTAAGATGAGTGAAAAATTTAAAATTATTTGTATTTTGTTATATAGATACTAAATGATGGTAGATATAATTTGTAATTAATAAAAATCTGGAGTACTATGTTTTACATACACTTCGTTTTTAGATATTTTTCTTGTTTTATTATATTTTCAAAAACATATTTATATAAAATTATTATTGACTTTTAAAAAATTTCTAATTGATAATGATTCATTTAAAATTATAAATAATAATAATTATAAGTAGCGAGTGTTTGTAAGATAGTTTATTTCGTTTCATCATTATATCGATTAAAAATAAATAAATTTATCTCAATTTTAAATTGTTTCAAATTAATTTTAAAAATTAATAATAATTTTATATTTTGAAACGAGTAAATGAATAGTTAGAGATTTAAAATCATGAATATTATTATTTTCTTTATTTTTTACTTGAATATATCCTCTTTTTTTCCTTTTCATTAAATTCAATTTTCAATTTCCTATGTACGTAAAAGCGTGAGAACACGCGTTAGTGATAGGCTTGGCATAGCTATACGTTAAAGCATGGAAAACCACGTGAATAGAGTTGCGTGACTTGCACACGTCCATGCTTCCTACACTTGTCACGCGCCACGACACTGATTTTCATGACGTGGTAAGGATCATCTACAGTAGACATATACTATCATTTTTGTCGTGACGTGTCATGAAGTTATTGGTCCAACTCAAATGAAGGGCAGTTGGCCGTTAGGTACAACGTTTAAATCAGCTTACGTGGCTAAAAAACAAGAAATCAAATCAAATTCAAACTAAGAGACGGAAATTAAAATAATGATTTCTAAAGGTTGAAGAGGCAGACCCTCTAAGAGCCAGATAGATAGTCGTTATATGCATCGATCACGGTTTCGATGCTGGAGCTTCTCTTTTGGTCTCTCGCCGTTAATGGTGGCCAGTGGGAGCGGAAATGGCTGGAGACAAACCAAATTGCGCGACCGAGGAGGTGGAGGAGGAGGAAGAACCGTCTCTAATGGCTGTACCTGGAATTGGACTCATGGATGCACCGATTCTACTACTTGTTTACTTTCACAAAGCTCTGCGAGCAGAGTTTACTGAGCTCCGCTGTATTGCGGTGGAGGCGTCGGAGAGTTGCTCCCATGGCGAGGGCCTCGTTATTGAGCTCCGCAGGCGGTTTGAGTTTTTGAAGCTTTTCTATAAGTATCACTCTTCTGCAGAAGATGAGGTATTTTTCATACTTTTAATTTCCCATTTTTCTCAATGTGTGTGTAATCTTAGGTCAATTTGTCTGTCTTCTTTTACTTGGTAGGTTTGGACATTTTGATTATTATATCTTGGTTGTTATCGAGACGAAATTAGGGAATTTCGCTTGATTTTGTATGGTTATGTGAGTATAGCAACTAGAGTTCGACTCTTGCCATTTATACAGCTGCTTTTCAATTACGTCGTAGTTGGTTTCACGGGCTACTCGATCAGTACTGTGGAACATTTGATTAGCACTTAGATTTTAGAAGAGGAAAAACAGGAATAAATCAAATTTCTCCAATCATGTTGTTCAAATGGATTTAGCTCGACTGGAAAACCAGTGGAGGTCCAAAGATACATACGAAAACTAAATTAACAAGTAGTTGTTTGCTAGAGAAATGCAAATGTGCGTAAAAAAATGCCAAGTTTTATATTTGCAATTTTTGGGGATTTTGGGAGGAGGGTGGTGGACCTGCTGGTGGTGGTAGTACATCTTTGACTAGAAGGTGGACAAAGATGAAGTTCAGTGGCTGTTAGCTGAGTCCTTATTATCCAACTTAAGTATATATAGATGGAACACCTTCCCCATTTTTGAGATAGTATGGTGGAGTTAGTATGGTACTTATCAAGACAAAAGAAGAAAAGGTGGCTAGATTTCTTCCTTAAATACTTCATAATATGTATTGTTAATTATAGATATCCCTTTCCTGAGAAAAAAACACAAAACACTCGCAAGTTGTTCTTTTTAGTTTGAATCATTAGTAACATGATGGTCATTTGTGGTTTTCAAGATCATCTATGGCACTGTAATATGATCGTAACTATCGGGCAGGTTATTTTTATGGCTTTAGATGTTCTTGTCAAGAATGTGGTGAATGCATACTCGCTTGAACATGAAAGCATAGATGACCTCTTCGACTCTATTTTCCACTGCTTGGATGTTTTAATGAAGGAAGAGAAAGATATTTCCAAGCCATTTCAAGAACTTGTATTCTGCATTGGTACAATCCAGACTACCATTTGCCAGCATATGCTTAAAGAAGAAGAACAGGTACATATCTATTTATTGTTTGCATTTTCTTTTCTGGTATCATTCCCTTCATGTTCATTGTTCGCTAAGCTTTGATTTATTTTTAAAATTTTATCATCATTTGTTGCAATCGATTTTTGGTTTCACCATTGCTTGTATGTAATAGAATATGCTAGCTTGAAATTTTTATTGGTAGGGAACTCCCTACTTATATGTGGAGCACTGAGATCTTTATGTATATAATAATAATAAACATTCTACAGGACACCTCCAACTAAATTTGATAGTTAAACACAATAATGTTTTTTTTCTTCTTTTCTTTCTATTATGTATAATTAAAATTTTAACTTTTTCAATGAACGTTTGAGTTGCAGGTTTTTCCTCTGCTGATGAAGCAGTTCACTTCAAAGGAACAGGCTTCATTTGTCTGGCAGTTCATGTGTAGTATCCCTGTGATGCTTTTAGAGGAGTTTTTGCCATGGATGACTTCTTTCTTTTCCTCAGATGAACGGGTAGAATTTATGCATTGCATGAAAAGCATTGTGCCCAAGGAAAAACTACTACAAGAGGTAGATCCTGACCCAAGCTCTCAATTACTGCAACTTAATTTCCCGGTGTAATTAGTTAACTTTCATCTTGAAAGGTGGTCAATTCTTGGATTGATAGCAAGAAGCAGACATATGATAGATGTGAACAAGGAGCTCAGTTTTGTAATGGACTTGGCAATTACCAGGACATACTCAAATTGTACACATCTGACGGAGAAAATCAGCAAATGACAAAAGCTTTTTCACTCCAAACAACTAGTAGAAACAATCCAATTGACGGGATTCGTCTTTGGCATGATGCGATGAAGAAAGATATGCAAGAAATTTTGGTGGAGCTGTATCAAATAAGAATATCAAACCGTTTTTCAGACTTAGCTTCACTAGTTGTACAACTAAATTTTTTTGCAGATACCCTCATCTTTTATAGGTAATCAGTGTAGTTTTGTCATTAATGTGTCAATTAGAGTTTCTTATTGAAATTTATTGTAACCTCCCCTTAGATTTGAATGGGTCCATTGACATTTAATTTTTTGAATTACTGACATTTCTAGGAGCTCTACAAATGATCAAATGCTATAGAATGTGGTAAAATCAAAGGCATTAGTGATCTGTTCAAAAGTTTTTATACTAAATGAATGCTTTGAATTTGCAGCAACGCATTGGATAAAATCTTTTACCCCATATGGAATGAACTTGCCAAAAAATTCACCTTGTCCTGCTATGCACAATTCCTGGATGAGAGGAAAATTGAAGGTCTACAGAAGTTACTGTACTATAAAGCTCAGAGTGCAATACCACTAAAGAACTATGTGGAGAAGCTTTGCGAGGAACTGGAGTTATTTGTGAGCTGGATGGATAAACACCTGAACTTACTTCAAACAGAGGTACACACCTGCTTTTCAGTTTTATCACCGTGAGATGAGGCACAAAAAAATACCCAAAGGATAAAGTAATCATAATATATAATTTAGATGATTTTTAATACTTGATGTATGTTAACTTTGTCGATTTTCACTAACTTCTTTCAGTTTCAACCAGGTTTTTCCATTAATAGGAATGAATTGCAGCCATGAGATGCAACAGTGGCTATTGTATTCAAGCCTTAAAATGATGCCACTTGGGTTGCTAAAATGCATGATTACTTGGTTCACGGCTCATTTATCCGAGGAGGAATCCAAGTCCATTCTTAGAATAAACCTGGAAGGTTCTTTTGCCAACAAGTCTTTGGCAACTCTCTTGTGCGAGTGGGTGCGCATTAGTTATTCAGGTAAAACCTCTACTGAAAAGTTCAGAAAAGACTTGCAGAAGTTTTTCAATAGCAGGTGTTCTTTTTTGTATGAACAAATTAAGGAGGATGCTGAACTCTCCAACTTCCGATTGGATATGCAACATTGCAACGGATCGAACTCTTGTCTACCGGAGAAAAATTCAGCTGCCAAGCACAACGTGCCTGCATCATCTTCTGTCTCCAAAAACACTAGGAATTATGACACATCATACACTAGTGGGATGAACTTGCATGTGTTCTTCCCTCGAACTTCAAAGATTCAGTCTTCTCATCTTTCTTCAGCAAGTAGTAGTGGTAGTTCCTTTTCAAGCCTTGAATCAAGACCAATGGACCACATCCTTTTCTTCCACAAGGCTCTCAGGAAGGATCTGGATTACCTCGTCTTTGTTTCAGCTAAGTTGTCTCAGAATGTAGGGTTTCTTATGGACTTCCACCATTGCTTCCATCTTCTAAGATATCATTATCAGATACATAGTGCTTCAGAGGACGACATTGCCTTTCCAGCTCTTGAGGCAATGGGGAACTTCCAAAATGTTAGCCACTCCTACACTATTGACCATAAATTGGAAGGAGAACAATTCATCAAAGTTTCCATTATTCTTGATGAAATTTCAAAATTGCATGCTTCAGTTTCTAATAGTGATGTAGATGCACTTTGTCGTAGAGAACCAAAGTATGGGCAGCTCTGTGTGAAGCTCCATGATCTGTGTTTGTCAATGCATAAAGTACTCTGTGACCACATCCATCATGAAGAAATTGAATTGTTGCCTTTATTTAGAAAACATTTCTCTGTTCAGGAGCAAGAAAAGATCATAGGATGCATGCTTGGAAGACTAAAAGCAGAAATTCTGCAAGAAATGATACCCTGGTTAATGGCATCTTTAACACCAGACGAACAGCACGCCATGATGTCTTTATGGAGGAATGTTACTAAACATACAAAGTTTGATGAATGGTTAGGAGAATGGTGGGAAGGTGGGAAGATGTTTAATATAACTAAGGTGGAAGATCATTCAAATGCTCTTCCACCATGGAATGTAGATCCCCTGGAGGTTGTCTCGAAATATATGGTGAAAGAAGGTATTGATGACAAAGAAGGAACTCTATGTGACAGAAGCGCCAAAATTTCAGAAAATGATTTCAGTGCCTGTAATAGTGATTTATCTGGAACTCCCATTGTGGCTGATAAGGAAGATGTTTTCGAAGAAGACCACCATAATAAAAAATCTTCAGAGTGTACTAAAATTTCTACTGAGGTTGACAAAAAGAGATGCAATGAAAGAACAGATGTTTCTGATCTGGCTGATGAAACAGGAGAAATTGTACAAGAAAGTCAGAAGTTCAGGAATGAGAAGCACCTTCTATTAATGAGTCAAGAGGAACTGGAGGCAGCAATAAGACGAGTGTCCCGTGACTCTAGTTTGGACATTCAAAAGAAATCATACATAATCCAAAACTTGCTTACAAGGTTCATATAAATTCTTCTATTTTTTATTTATTCCTATTCCTAATTTATACTGCCCCCATGAAAGATTACTCTAGCCCCTCAACTTTATAATTTGCAGACGTTTTATTACTTACGCGAGTATGATCAACTGGGTGCCCCTAGAACTCAAAAAAAATCATGTCTTGTGCTGGTCTTGCCTGCAAGATGTGGCCTTTTAAACTTGATCCCTCATTGTCAATTCAACTCTTCAAGCCCCTGATTTTGACCAAGAAAGGCACGTGATACCTTAAGATTGGTATCTAACCAAATGATCCTATCTTTTTTGGCAACTCACTGACATACCTAAAAAGATGATGAGCTTGGGTAGATATGATCATTGAACCAACAAACAAACAAATATTCATGTCAAAAAAATGGTTCAAATTAGAATACCATCTAGGTAATTACAAAGTCAGTAATTTACTACTAATAAGTATTTTCAATTAACCAATACATCTTGTAAGGAAATATATCTGTATCTATATATATATATATATATATATATATATATATATATATACATACAGAGAGAGAGAGAGAGAATATCTCATTCAAGTTACTCATTGATGCCCATGAGTACGTACCTGAACTAGTACACTTCATAGAATCTTGGTCATATAATTACGCCTTACTTCTTTTTGTGTACATCATGGGAGCCATTAGACTTTTACTAGATACTGTTTGTGCAGGCACCCTTATTTTCTTTTCCTTCTTGTATGTAATGAGTACATGTATTCTACTAGAACGGATCTAAAGCACTCTTCTTAAATAGCACTCTTTCTTAAATAGCACTCCTTTATTAAAAATATGTTGTTTTGGATCCTCTTTTAAAGAACAAAATAATATTAAAATAGAGTTGTCTCACTTGCTTTCCTTTTATTTACAAAAATGCCACCCGCGGCCCCATTTGTTTTTAAAAGAGGATCCAAAACGACGTAGTTTTAATAAAGGAGTGTTATTTTAGAGAGAGTGTTATTTAAGAGGAGTGCTTTAGATCCGTCCTTTGTATTCCACATGCCTATGGATTTAAGCTAAGCTACCCTGATTTTTCAGCCGGTGGACTGTAAAACAGCAGAAATTGCATGCAGAGGTTACAGCATCAAGCAATGAGGAAAAAGTTCCAGGACAGTGCCCATCTTATCGGGATCCTGTCAAATTAACTTTTGGCTGCAAGCACTACAGGAGAAATTGTAAGCTTGTTTCTGCCTGTTGCAACACACTATATACATGCAGACATTGCCATGACGATGTGGCAGATCATTCTATGGACAGGTAAGCATGTATTAGTTTCTTCTACCCTTTCTTATTTTGAGATTGCAAGTTTTATTTCTTTACACATTCACTGTTTCTTATATGTACATGCAGAAAAGCCACTACCAAGATGATGTGCATGAAATGTTTAGTAATTCAACCTGTTGGTGCCACCTGTTCAACACCTTCTTGCCATAAGCTATCCATGGCTAGATACTTCTGCAAGATCTGCAATTTTTTTGATGACGAGAGGTGATGTAATCAAAATCGACCTACTATTTTCCTAGCTTATTGAGAATACAGGTTCAGTTTCCTCAAATGTTTCTTAGTTTATACTTAAGAATATTTCATGCAAGAAAATGAAACCTTACGTAGTTATTAAACCGAGAATGAATAAGTGCATTTATTGAGGTAACATAGTTATTAAACCTAGAATGAAACCTTACGTATTCCTGGAAGTGCATGCTACTGTCTTGCAAATTTATGCGTTTGTGCCCAAAATTTAAGCATGCATATTAGTCATCATGCAGATGCATTCCAACAAGTTAATCTTCATGTATGTGCAGAGTTTGCTCCTAACAAAGGAAAGAAATGAACTGTTTGGCATTGTTCGACCTGTGTAAAAATGAATAGCATGCTCAGACTTGATTCTCTAGACAGAACCAATTGGCCATTGAGACATCTTTTTTTTCCCCCAATATTTTTTTTCCCAGAAAAAAGAGAGGAGATTTTTTGACTCTAGATGCAGTTAAGGTCCTTGAGGAACGCAATTTGAGGGAACCTATTGGAACCGTATGTTTGTTCTCAAGTTGTGGGAGCTACCCAAGTCAGACTTCCTGGATCTGCATATACTTGGAGTTTTAAAATTGTTATGAATACATTGGAATTATGTAACGTGTAGATTGAAGGTAAGGTAATCTCATATTAGCTAAGAACAGTAGCATACAAGTAAAATCAGTGCCGCTATTACTCCCAATGAAATTGATTTACAATATCTTTTGCTCAACTATCTCAAGTCATAACATGGACACTGCAGTTATTCTTACTAGCTGATCGTAGTGAACTTCTCCTGAATTTCATTCTATAAAGTGTATTAGAAGAAAGTAAAAGTTTGGTGGAAAATGCCACAGGAAGCCATAACAATTCCTTTCTTGTCTTGCATCTCTTCTCTCACACAGAAGCACACACATCCTGATAAAGAGACATTTTAGGAATTTTTTAGGCTATCTCCCATTACTAATCTGAAGTCTTTATTTCATTAATCTGAAATCTTTATTTCATGGAGTTTACTTACGGTTGGTAATGAACAGGGAAATCTACCACTGCCCTTACTGTAATCTGTGCCGAGTTGGGAAGGGGTTGGGAATTGACTATTTCCACTGTATGAATTGCAATGCCTGCATGTCAAGGTCTCTTTCAGTGCATATATGCAGAGAGAAGTGCTTTGAGGATTTTTGCCCAATATGCCATGAATTTATATTTACATCAAGCTCTCCAGTTAAGGCTCTTCCATGTGGTCATTTGATGCACTCGGCATGTTTCCAGGTATTTATCTAATTTGAAGTTCATCCCTTTTCTTTCTCAATATAAAATCATTCAGACAACTTACTGACTCCGATGCTGCTATTAGGCCTACACTTGTTCCCACTACACCTGCCCAATTTGCAGCAAGTCGCTTGGGGACATGCAGGTTTCCATCAAATTCTCTTGCCGGTTTTCTACTTTTAAGTTGTTCTAAACAGACAGAATTGTTGTAAAAGTCGAATTGCTTTTTGCTGTGCACTATTAACGCTAGCGGGACAATTAACCTTTAAATATCTGTTACATAACAATATTATGTTTCCAAGAGTGTGCCAGCTAATAATCCCCACACTATTGAGATGGCCTTGATTATGAGTGTGGCAACAGATTGTAAAATTACAGATGGGAGGACAAAGAAAAAACCTTTAACAGCGTTTACTTAGATTGTATTAAAGACGAATGACCCCTAATATTTTTGTTGAATCAATCTAGCTTATATTTTTGGAGGACATAAAATTTAAAATTTAAAATGGTATGATCCAGGTGTATTTTGGGATGTTGGACGCATTGTTGGCTGAAGAGAAAATTCCAGACGAGCATGCTGGCCAAACTCAGGTTGAGTGTAGTCTTTGTTCTTAATTTTTCAACATGATTATCTTCTGTCTTACGCAGTAGTACAAAATGCATACATGGCTTGCAGTTTGCTTGACCTTGTGAATTATTTGCAGGTCATATTATGCAATGACTGTGAGAAGAGAGGTAATGCTCCATTCCATTGGCTCCATCACAAGTGTCCTCATTGTCGTTCGTACAATACAAGGCTTGTATGACTTGTGGATTGACTGTAAGTGTGCTAGTTGGATCTCCCTATAAACTGAATTTGCAATAATAAATATGTACTTCTACTTGGAGCAAACGGTTTTATGTTGGTTATCATGATCATTAAATATCAGCAAAGGAAGATGTTAGAAAATGTTTGTTATGCTTTATTTATTCTAATGTATCTGCCTGCCTAAAGAAAAAGAATGTATTCTACTTTACAATATTCCACAAAACTAATAAAATCTAATTTGGTAAGACTATATATCATATCAGTGCTACGGTAAAAGGGACAGACAGATAAACTTTCTTGAGAGTGTAAATTAAATCTTGGGGTGACCTGACCATTTTGTGCAAATAATTCCCAAGGTTAGGTCTTCTGTTCTTCCAAAGCCAGTTTAGTGCCTTTTGGATAATTTTTTTATAGTAACAAATTCATATAAAGTGTGTTCATCATCAGAGTCTTAAAAAAATTCTATTTTCGGAACACGAAAGAAAAAAAAAGAGTAAGAAATCCAGAAGAGCAAGTAAAATCAGGAAAATATTATAAACTAATTCAAAATGGCAAAAACTTCAGTATTGATGAAACGAGGACGTATCTCATAACTTTGAGAATCTAAAGCAAACAAAGTGAACAAACCACCTAAAGCAACTACGAAAAACATAGTAAAATACTATAAAAAGAAGAAGATCAAACTAAAAATGAGAGGAGGATACCATTGAAATAGGGGTTCGTTCAGCTAAGAAATATTTTCTCCTTTTTCAAGCTATCAAATTCATTTAGGCTATGTTTGTGATTGAATTATTTGTCTTAATTTAACACTATTTCGGACTACTTTATTCAAATCCGTGTCTAAAACAATATATACATGTTCGTATATGTTAATATTTGTATCCGTGAGATATATATACTAACAGCATTGTATCTTGATTCATAAGCCTGCTTGGAATCCATCAATATACGTAATCGTATCCGATGTTGACATATAAAGAATATATAAATTTATCTATCATAAAATCAAAGATTAATTAATTAATTTTTCCAATGGGAAGAAGTAAAAAATGAGGGCAATCAAAATTTTGAAACATACTTTATGCAACCTAATGTCAAATGAAATCGAAATGAAGGCAGGGAGGTCCATACTTTATGCAACCGTCAAAAATGAAGGCAGGGAGGTCCATTGGAGCTATATGATATGATCATCAGTAATTAGACTAAAGCAAGAATGCCGCATCGCTCTTCAATTCATTCTCCGATCCACAGATTGTGTGCGTTGTATATGATTCCGAACTGCAAATAAATAATATCACATCACCATACCAAACAGAGCTAGCTAGCTACTTTCTTAAAAGTAAATGATACCTTGATTCATAAGCCTGCTTGGAATCAATATATGAAGATTGTCTGTCATTATTAATCGTATCAAACAACACGTAGTCTTCTTGTTGAATAGTTAGTGGTTGCTGCGAAGCTATCAATTGAGTTTGTAGTGCTGCTATTTGATTGTAGTCGCTACTACATGGTTGTTGAATCCAAAAAGAACTTACTACATTATCATTTTTATGGTTATTATGATCTTTAGAATCATCAGGGCTGCTGAGATTAGCATTGCCACTATAAGAGTAAGATGCTGAAATTGGCAATTGGGAGACAGGAGTGTAGTGGTGGGTAGTTTCCTGGTGGGAAAGGGGAGTGGGTGTCATGCCCAATTGCAATTCATGTGATGTTGATGACATGATCTCATGTTGTGCAAGTTGTGCATGAATGATGTGGAGTTCCTCTTCAGTTTCGCGAATTTTGTACTGGTACTGCATAATTACTCCCAAACATCCGTGTACAGGAAATTTATCGCGAATATTAGCCTGATAAATTATGGACCTCATGGCCTCCATTTTGAAAAATCTTTGGTTGGTCAGAAGGGAAGTATGGAGCAAGTGCACATTCTGAAGTGCACTTCCTCCTCTGGTATTTGCAGCGAGCAGCGAGCACAGGCCGGTCATCCTGGGGGAGAATAATGGCATATGGGCAGATTGGGGAGGGATGACGAGGAAGAGAGACCGAGTAAAAAATAGATGAGAGAAAAGCGAGTAAAAGTTTGTTTAAAGTCCATGACCGTTAGGGACAAAATATTGGTAAGTTTAGGAGAGTCCTAATTTTTTGCTACTTTTATAAATACAGTTTATATGTTTAATTTTCAGTAGGTTATCCAGTTATCCTTTCACACGTATAAATTTGTAGATTGTTTCAGAGCTTATTATGGAAATTCTAGTCTCTGTACTTTTGTTTTTATTACATTGAAATAACAATCTTAATTTTTCATGCATATGGTATATATAGTACACCTTTTCTTGCTTCAGCAATAACCAATCCTTTGGAATGATAGATTCTCTTCCATTCCATATGATTATTCTACAGATCGTACAACTATAATGGGGCTTCTTCACAACTTTAAATTTTATGAGAAAAATTACATATTTTTGCATCAGTAAGACTGGATTGTCACAAATTGACTGGCACTAACATTCTGCCCACGTGAAATACACAATACTGTGACATGACACAAAATTATACTCTTTTTTCATACATGTATAAGATTAAAAGAAAAAGAAAAAGACTCCTCGCGCGCGCGCGCGCACACACATATATATATAAGAATAATACAAGAAAGAAAAACATACTAATTAAGTAAATTCTGTGGCATGTTCACGCATAAGTAAACTAGAGATGGATGGATACAAATTATCAGATTATATAAATATACATCCTATATAATGTATAAGATACTTGCGCAGAAATAAACGTAACATGGGAAAAGGCTAAAAGAAAAGTATACAGTTGCACAGTGTGAAGTTGAAAAAAGAGCAAAATGAACTTCTTTTTCATTTCTTTTACCAGGGCCACCATAAATTCTCACCTTTCCAAAATAATAACGGTTGGGCACAGCCGGGATGAAGTACTAGAACCCAACGGACCATGATGTGATCTATACATAACCTTTTCATACTGGAAAACAATCAGCATTGCGAATCTAATGCATAACTAGTAATATTCGTGTATAGCTGTTGTAAACTCCTGGCAAGGCAGTACCAGTTACTAAGAAATCAGCATCACGATTCTCCAAGTATATTGATGGCCAGGCAACAGACAGAGACTATTGCTGCTTTTCTTCAACCAAACCACCTTTTCATTGGAAAACCCCAATATAATGGGAAAACATCCACTTGCCAAGCTCTTTTGCAGCAAAGCTCAGACTTCTACAAAATTTCTTGGTTCTGACTAAATATCCTAATTCCGGATTTTATACCAACTTCTATAATTTCTAAATTTAAATGTTGCAAGTTTCACCAGAAAATTGCATAGGCTCATGCAACATTGCTGTCATTCTATTGCAAGATTGGATGCGAAGCCGCATACACCTCAAACTCTCCGGTACATGAAATATGTAATCTGTCCCAAGTGAAACTAGTTTACAGCTTCAAAGAAAAGAACCTGAGGTTGCAAATGCCCTCTTTCACACATCGTAATAACATCATCCCAACCACCAATTACCTACTCACAAAAAATTGGATGGATTGGGCACTAAAAAATGAGATTCAAGATAAAATATCGCTAAAATTTAAGAATGTTACCTTAACAGTTTTGTCATCATACATAACCCACTGTTCATGAACTTGGCTGTACGCAAAACAATGATAATGTTGCCCATAATAGCAAACCTAGAATTAACAAAAGATTAAACAGTAAGATTAATTAAAAAGATCTGTCGCACACAAATATATCAAATCTGTATCGTCTTCAAGATTTCAAGTGTTCAGTCGAGAAAACGAGGGACATAAAGCTGTAGAATCAATTTGAACCACAAAACTTAGAACTAAAGAATCTCATAATACAAGCTCAATTTTATAGTTGCTTCAGGTTTATTTAATGTTTACCATACTAGTGTTAGGCAACAAGGTATTATTACATCATACTTTTATAGATAATACGAGGAAAGATATAATAGAATTGAAACTGAGCTTCTATTTTTTTCTTTAATTTTTTTAAATTATTGTTAGATATATTTTCTTAGCTTTACCCTCTTGAAACCTATGTTTAGAATATTCCGTCCTTGGCTGCACCAAAAACATTATCCTCTAGTTCCTCTAACAAGGATTTCTCATATTTTTAATAGATATTGAGAGAACAACAATTATTCATGAAAATGCAAATCACGAAAGGATCTAGTAGTACAAATTTAACAATTGAGTATACCACTGAAATCAAGCAATGTCTATTCTTTGGATCAAGGCCACCATAAAGAACACCAATGTCTATCTCAGTAGCTAATGCCACCAACGTAGCCCTTATGTCGTCAACACTCTCACATGTATTCTGCCAACCCAGTACTGCAAAATAAAAGGCAGTATTACAATGGATGTAACATAAAATTCACAAAGCAGCTAACTAATTATTAAGCCTTCCAAGAATGGAGTCACCTGTCGTGAAAACATGAGGCGGAGTCGAGAGAATATGATGTTTATAGTGAAACTTTCCACAACCTCCAGCCTCTGGATCACAAGTGAACTGGTCGCTCATTTCAACCAAGTTGAGAAGCTCATCAAAGGAGCTTTCTGGACAAATAACCTGAATGTTAAGGAACATACTCGAAGTTAAGAGGATAGCTAAAATACCACCTTACTAAGCACAAGTTATAACTTTCAAATATGTACTTTGCTATTAGAAAATTAAGCATCTATAAAACAGATTTTCTTTTCCAAGGAATACATACCTTCATAGTGCGGAGCGCACTGGCATTAATATTATGAAAGAAAGACGTGTACTTCATATTTTTCGACTCCATACCACAATTATAGCAGTTCAGGCTTTCAAAAACGTTCATTCCAAAAAGAGAATGTGCTACACAAGCACTATTTTCACAGTCCCAAGAACCCATGCCATTGCTTTCAACCGATTCAGTATCAGAAACACCAAAACCAGAAGTAAATGATCGATGAAGGCAATCAAATATCACTCCTAGAACTTCAGAAGCATCATTCATCTGAGCCTGTCAGATACGAACATGTTAATAGAAAATGCATATAAGACCTTCCTTTATCATCACAGGACAATGTGACACAGTACGTTAGGCAAGGCAAATAGGTGAGAAGTTCAAAACCTCATCCCACACAACCCACCAACCCCCCCCAAAAAAAAAAAGGAGGAATGGAAGTGCATTAATACATAATGTACTACAGGACACCCAAAAAAAATAAAACTACACCCAACAGGAAGATATGTAAATTTACCTCCTGGAAGAAATTACTGTCAGGATACAAGTTGCTTAGAGCAATCCTCAGAGACGTAGGGATAACAGCCTCTCTCTTCAAGTCCGTTGACGCCATGCTCAAAGCATTGAAAATATCAAATAAAGCACATATAACACAAGGATCACCAACATGAACATGCCCTGACGTTGATCTCCTCGAGAATTCCTCACGAAAAAGTCTTATGTGCCATAAGGACTGAAATGTTACAAAACATTGCAGGGGATTAAAGAGGCACAGCAGTTAAAATTTTGAATACTTAAAAAAGGTGAAACTTAAACAGCTGAACCAACCTGTATTATAACATTTAGAAAACAATTATATTCACCAACTTCATTCTTCAGCCCTGTGCCATATACATCAGCTCCATTTACATTTTCAATTGTAATTTCATTAGACGAAACTCCTACATCATCCACTACTGAAAACATCTTCTGCGGCATATTTGTATTCGGAAATTTCTTGTGCGCATGGAATGTGTCTGAAATTCAAAATTAAAACGGGAAAATATAACCACAAAGATAAACGTTTGTAGGAAAGCTTCTTGCTTAATTTGCTGGTAAGTGCACCAACACTGACATTAAATATACCTCTTTAACTTAATAGCATAATTTGGTTGGGATTTCTTTTCTCTCCCATGGAATTAACTTGCAAAGGTATATGCTGTCTCACTATCTATCACTCTAATATTAAGGCCTTATTCCTCAAAAATGTCTTGAGGCCCTGAACATAAGTTCAAAAAGTTTTCACATTACAGGTTCAGTTTCTATCAAAAAATCCAAAATTAATCAAAATATAATGTCTACTATAGGATTCAGTGTTCTAAAAATAGGTAGGCCGACCACGGACCTTGGCAGCACCCACCTATTTTCCTAGACGGTCTTATTTATTTACTTTTTATTTGAATATACTAAATTAAGCATGTGTTTAAATATTAAATTGTATATGAAAAATTACTTTAGAAAAATCTTACAAGGCACTGCAAATTCATTTCAAGTAATGTAGAGCTTCAAAATCTTCATTAAATAATTTATAGTCAAATATTAAATCCATAGTTGTAGTCAGTTCTTTGACAATTCGTTTAACTTTTAATATTTTGACCAAGAATATGAATTTCTTATGGACACCTGATTTTTTCAATCAATACAAATTGATCAAATTTTTTAATTTGATTCGGACAGGAATAAAAAAAGGGGGGCAGTAAATTTTTAACAAAGACGAATATTTTTAGACCTAAGATTTATTAATTCCGCCTGGCAGGGGCAGAGCTTCCCAGCCATATTGAGGCAGTGAATTTCATTAGGTGGGCGCTTTCTCACGGTACAACCCTCTTTTGAACCCCTTTCACCTCGATCCACCAACAGTTCATCACAGAAAAAAATACTCACTAAGCCGGGATCACTAATTAATACTAATCTAATCTAATAAAAAAATACTAATATAATAGAAAAGAACTGTCTTTTCTGTATACTTTCCCCGGTTCCATTGCTATGCGGGCTTTATGCAATCGATCGAATTATATACATATCCCTTCAACACAACATAGGTCATTGAACACAACATAGGTCATTGAAAGGATCTCAAAGACCCACTAAGCATGAAAGTCGGGATCTTTTAGAAAAAAGATTCCTATTCAAATAGTAACCGCACTGGGTCAAGGTTTCTCAATCAAGCTAGGAAGTGAGTTTCGTAGCTATCTATGGGGTTTGCATGCAATGATGGGGGAATGGAAAGATACAAAAGAAGAAAATACATGACATAAGTAAATCTAGAGCTTGCAACTATATTTTGTGAATGTTATACAATTGTAAAAGTAAAATGGGGTTGGGGTTGGAGTTGGGGTGAGGAGAAGTATATATAGTCCAAGAAAATATTTTAATTTAGCCATGTTGTAATCCCAAATATTAAACTATTAACTACACATTATTTAGAAGAATAATTGATGAACATGAATATAGAGAATAAATGGACCAGGGGGAGAGAAAGAGAAGGAAAAGAGTGATCTACCAAGGCTTTGGCGCACAGCTCTTTTAAGGTCAGCTTGAAACCTTTCCTCATCGTCCTCCTCTGAATGTAACTGTCTTAGTGTCTTTGTTCTGTTCTCCGGACAAGCATCATCTGATTTCCATGTAAATTAACCCGTCATCATATTAGTTCCATACTATACAAAAATGATTTATCAAAAACAACTTCAAGGAAAATATGTATTAAAATTTCCCAGTTCCATATATGCCAAGATATGTGAGTAAAGGTCATGTCTTAAAGCAGTTCTCAAGAATTTGAATTTTGATTAATTCTAATCAGAAGCAAACCATTTCAAGCCGAAATAATAGAATCTTAGCATTGAAGATAGAGGTTGCATACATTTCAAACACAAGAATAACACTATTGATTCTATATGGACAGAAGGCTGATATTCAACTGCATTATTCTTTTCTTCGTGTGAGGGGCGAGCGGGTGGGCGTTAGTAAAGAGTGATGCAGGCACTAGTTGCAAATAGAAAAGAGGGGAGAAAGAGAAAGTATAGTCCGTGACATCCAAACAAAGGATCGCTAAAATATGTCTTCCAAAGGATAGGCCAAGCACCCGCAAAAGAAGCACAAAAAGCTCACGCGTAATAAATCAGATAAATTCAAATCATGGGAATTACAATGCTCATATAGGAGTCATATAGACCTAGTTATATTAGAACAAATGTCCAAATAAGATAGGGCAGAGTGTAGCTTTTAGTGAAGCATTATTCTAGTTAAGATATAGATAAATGTTTTGGTTACGTTTTTAAGCTTAAGCTTAAATACAAAACGGTTTAAAAGCAGCAAATTTCAGTTTCACCAAAAAATGTAGTTGGTTGCACTGAAAAATACCATTGTCAAAAGCACTTTCACTAAGTTAACTAAAAATAAACTCAAATTTTAAAATTAGAAGTGCTTTACACTACCACCTCGATCCGCCAAATGGCCTCCTACAGTAAAACTAATTGCCAGAAACTCAAGTAACTTAAATCACTAAAAAATCCTAGATGCTTAATACTCCCAATAATCCTAACATAAAAAAATTTAAAAAAAATAAAATATAATCCATGCAAAAAAATTGAAAATTAGATAAATTTAATGCAAGTTTAATTGTCTAGTCATGCATCAAAAGTACCAGACCCTTTAAGCGGGATATCAATCATGTTGTTTTAGGTTGACTCATCAAGATTAACTACTTATGTCAATTTCTTTTCCCCTAACACAAATGTTTATAGATGTATTATGAATGATGCAAGTTATAGCTTTTTAGGGTTGGCTAATAATGAATGAAGAGGAGGGGTCAGCTAATGGTGAATGAAGGTTGAGCCTTAATTTGACAGAAATTTAAATTTGGCTACGGCTTAGGTAGGAAATAGGGTCTAAACTGACTAGTGTCAGAACAAACTTCCAAGCTATAATCTTAAGACAGCTCAAGTATATGTCTAATCCATTTTTCACTTTTGTTCTTTTTCTCCTGGAACTTCACCTTTTGTACTACTTCCCATGATTCACAAGTCTTCTGGGGAATTTTGCTTACATTTAAATACATGGGGAGTTATGTTACTTAGTTCCAACCAGGGTGTGTCTAACGTTTTTACTCATATATCTTCCAATGAACTATCCTTCCGCGAAAAGAAAAAAAAAAGAGAGAGAGAATACAAAGCTACCATGAGTCTTACTGATACTAGTTTAATTTTGTATTATTAGTATTATTATTTTTAAGCGAAAAGGAGAGAATCAGATACGAGCTTAAGCATTAAGGTGATTCCATTATTTTATGTTAATACACAAGGAAGATAACTAAAATAAAATCATCAAGATGATTCATCACCACCCCCTACCCCTTGTTTCTCCCATCCCTGAAGAAAAAAACACTCGCAGAAAGGTATAACTACTCTTCTCGCAGAAGAAGGAATATGTCAGTCATAACACTTGAGAAGATGTATACATAACAAGTGTGTGTATTATTCTACAAATAATAAAAAGTTATTTAAAAAAATAGAGATAACAATACTATATTGTCTTTTGTATTTTTTTGAACAAGTAATTTAAACTTCTCATCCTTGGCCTAGTAAATTAAGCTTTACAAAACAATAATAATTGCAAGATACTTTTAATCCAATTCTGCACACAAATACAATATCTTTTGGATTAAATTTGAATATTAGAAGCATTCAAGTGTAGGGATTATGTTTCAATTGTAGATTTAGAGCTATAGCAAACACCAAAGAATACATAGTAAATAAATAAGTAAATCGCAAATACTAACGGGAATAGAAATTTCCCATATTTCCGCATGGAGCGCTCTCACAGAGTAGGGTCACTATTAATTTGAGTTGAGAGCGGGGTCTCTATTAATTTGAGTAGAGCCTTGTGGAAATATCATATTTCCGTGTGGAGAAATAATTTGTAAGGGAAAAAAATATCAATTTACTACCCTCACCGCGGGGACTGTCCTTTAATTTAACTTGTCCACCTTCAACAATTTCCTTGTCAGATGGCAGGCGTTGATACTTTCCATCAACTAATTTGGTTGAATTTTTCTGGCGTTTTCCTCTCCTTCCTGTCCGCCTATCAGAAAGTAAAGCACCATCCTCCAGAGTTACTCCATTAGGTAGGCCTGCACAAGAGAGAAAATGAACAATTTCTAATACTATTCATCCTTGCCAACCACCTGCAATTTTGGTAGGAGATGAAATCCAAAAGACCATTATTAGCGTGTAGTAGATTGGCCCGAATATAGTACTCCCAGCGTCCCAAAAAGAATGACTAAAGGTACAATTTTTTTGTCCCCAAAAGGATGAGAAAAAGTAAGGGATAAATATTTAATAGGGTCCATTAGTATAAAAAACTAAAAGTACTCATCACTTGATATAATCTTGTGGGGCCACTAAGAATAAATTTAAAACTTTTTTACTCTCTTTTCTCTACTTTTACTTTTCTTAATGTGTCCAAATTGTACTTTGTTCATCCTTTTGGGGACGGAGAGAGTAACTTACGTTGTTTAATTTCTCCATCATGGTGATTGGTGTGGGTATTATCCATCCTCTGGGATGCTTCATCTCCAGGGTCTCCAGGCACAAGTTCTAAAACGTTCATAAATCCATTGCTCTGACTCGACGGTTCCTAGAGTGCAGGTTTGTGAGTTAACTCAGAATTGAATGAAATTTCTTCCATCATTGTTTGCAGAATCTAACCACAGTAATGAGCTAAAGTCCTATTTGTTCATGTTCTTCAGAAACAGAAGGACCAATATATTTATTCTGTTAATAACAAAGAGAAATTAGTACAACGAACGCTCACCTGCCTACTATGTTTCAGTTGTTCAAACACATTTTGATCATTATCGATGTGCGGGAAGTAATCATCTGACAGTCCAACTGCTTCCTTCTTCTCTGAAATTGCTATTGCAGTTTTTTTATGTTGCTCAGCAAGGTGTTTCTGTTTGGCCTCATTTTCAATCCATCGCTGATACTCCAAAGTTTCTTCAAGCTTTCTTTCCTCTGCTTCAAGCTCGATCTTCCTTTGTCTAAGTTCTTCTTCCTGTTGATTGAAGTCAAGGCCGCTCCCAGCAACAACAATTCCAGAATCTGGATGGACTCCATCAAATGCAACCACCAAGGAGCTGCAGGAAGATAGACATCAACAAAGAATTAAATACCATAATATTGGACAGGTATGAAACACCCACATCTATAATTGAGAACTGTCACAAGAATGTGCACGTGAATGTGAATTGTGAGAGCAAGGGGGCATACGTATTTTCAACAGTCTCATGGTGAAGCATATGCAACTCATTGCTACCAGTAGCCTGCAAAAGATGTAAAGTAATTAGAACTACGTAATCCTGCAATACATAACTACCAACAAATAAGACATGACAAAGTAAGATTATATATTTCATACTTTAAATTCCTTGGTCTTTCTGTAGTCCTTATTCTTCTTCTTCTCCTTAGACTTCTCATGGAGATGTCTTGAAGTATCAGTTCCCCCACCAATACCCTTTTTAGAGTCTAGAGCAAGTTCTGCTAAAAATGCTTCTCTTGCAGCGTCAGATTTCTGTGTGGCATCTTTTTCTGCTAGATCCTCCAAGCGTGCCTGGAGATGAACACGGAAAAAAAAACTCAAAAAAAAGGTGTCAAGGCAAGAAGGAATACGTCAAACAAATAAACACAAGCAAATACGGACCCGCATGAATGACTTTACTAGGGGTACTAGTATTGATTGATAATCGTGGGCAGATGCAGGCTCAAGCTCAACTTCCAGCTGCTGCATCCCAGAAACATTACGCATAATTCGGGCATCAATTTTGCTGAGCTGCATTACTGAAGAAGTGAGATAATGTGGAACAAGAGTGCACAAATTTTTGGAAAAGGATACGCAAACTGACATACAAACCTCAATAGACAACTGCTCTTTCTGTCTCTGGATTGCAACTTCAATGCAAGAGTCCACTTGATGCAGATAGTCTTTCGTTCTCCAGTCATCTTCTTCACCAGATTCCAAGTCATATGGATGGGAATTCACACTACTATAAGTCTCTTCAAATCCAAACTGGTTGACATTCAAAGAGTCTGCTTCTTTTAGAACATTAGAAATTGCATCCAACTCAAACCTATTGCTGATAAACATTACATCATTGTCACTTTCAATGAGCTCTTCTCGCCGCTTCCTTAAGATGGACTCATAACTTCGGCGAACAAAATCAGTGACATGATCCCTTCTCTTACCTTCCTCAAGACAGATATCCTCAACTGCCTGCAATGCCTCCTCATAGCTTACATGCTCACATTTTCTCTCACACAAGCTCTGTAGATGGTAAAATTCCTTCTCAAGTATCTGAAGAATTTCCATCCCTTGATGTGCCTTTTCTTCTTTTGTGCGCGTCCAGAGAGCCAACTGTTCCCCACTAGTGGAACCTGTAAATATCCAGGACAACAAAGCATCAGCGTCGAGAACAACTCCATTCTCAAGAGCAACACTAGCAGAAACTGTTACAGTTGCATCATCTGTAACAGCATTGTGGCGTATGGTTGGAGGGAACTTGCAAGGCAGGGAGAAACAGTCATCCAACAGAAGACATGAATCATATTCATCGAGGACTACCTTCTCTGTGATATCAACATTTTGATAAGTACCGTTTGAATCATCCGTGGGATTACTTTTCTCAGAATATCTACCACCTCCACAAGAATGAGACAACTCTTGCAAGAATTTATGTACTTTCTTGAGCTCATGAGCTCCCAAAAAGCATATGCATGCCGGTGTTTGGTCCACGCCATAATTAAGAAGCTGAGAACCAGAGGCAAGACCCTGTAACTCATCCACGGCAAATTGTATCACCTTACTAAGATGACTTGCAGCAAGATACTTCCGTCGAATAAGCAACTGGAATATGGAATGAATTTTCTCAAGCAGCTTTGCACGTTCAGTGTCATCGGACAATGGCCAGCTATCAGGAAGAGAAGTTGACTTGCAGCCTGGATTTCCATCGCATTCCCTCCACATATTGTCATAAATCTTATCATATCTTTTCCTCTCCATGGTTCTACCATTGCAACTATCACCCATTTTTTTCTTTTGAGGGGATGAGTCCCATGCATCTTCAGAGCAGTAACTGTCAGTGAAGCAGTCCTTACGGTCATCTGTACCGCTCCTTGAGTAAGATTCATAAACAAAATTTAGAGTTCGATGATTTGACTGTTCTTCAAGCATTTTAACTGCAGCATTGACATCCAATGGTTTCCAAGGACAGTTGTCAAGCAAGTCAATCCATTCATTATCTATACTTTGAGGCAAAACCGACTGCATTTTGGGCAACAGGCTGCCCATGTGCTCCTGCACAACATGCTGCATATGTGTCGCAGAGTCGGAAAATTTCACACTGCAACGGCAGCACACCCAAAACTTCCACCCTTTATTAGCTTCAGCAAATGATAAAGCTTCTGAAACGACTTCAAATACCTGTACATCTTTTGATGAGCTGAAATGCGCCTTAATATCGGAAATTCTTACTTTGAGCAAGTCCTTCTTCATCTCCAAAGTCATGGAATTCCAATAAGATTGAACCGAGTCCTTCCTTTCAGCAGAAGATGCATTTTTTCTCACATTCTTCCTCCGCTCACCCGCTCTCTGACCAGACCCTGATGATGAATCTAAAGCCTTGTCACCATCATTTTGGGATTGAGATGACTCAGACTTCTGCTGCAACAGCCTCGCAGCAGCAACCCTTACTTCAATCTCCTTTCTCCGCTCCTCAGGCGTCTTGGTTGCCTTCTTAATCTCGTTGGGCTTCCGTGCTTGAACCAACCTCACCTCCATTGGGTCCTCCAAAGCCCTCCTTATTGGAATCAACCTAAACTTCTCCTCCCCATTTCCAAGATTTTTCATCCATGTTGAAATTGAAGCAATATTAGATTTCTGAATTAATGACCGCAGCTCATTTTGCACATGTGTTATTCTCGCATCTGCAGTTGATATCTTCTGCTGGCTCTCACCCTGCAAGCTCTCCTTCGCGGGATCAATGGGATTCTCAATTGTCAATGCACGCTCACACTCTTGCACCACCTCCTCATACTCCTTACTATCATTAGCAGCCTCATACATCAAATTTGCAAAGAAGTGACCAAACTCAATTGAGTTTGGGGACAGCAAAACCGCCTTCCTTGCAGACTCAATAGCATTCCTTAAATGCCTTTGTTTTGCATTGGGATCATCAATTAGCGAAGCAACCTTAACATATACAGTCCCTTGAACTCGATGAACCAAAGCCGAGTGAACAGAGTTCTCGTTTTTAATACACATGTCCTTCGTGAGCCTTAGGGCTTTTGTATGGTTTCCGCGGCCCAGCGCAGTTAGGGCTCGCTCACATTCTAACTTAATTGCAGAGTAAGAGGAGGCGCCCGGCTCAATTACCGCGGACGCTTCAATTTTACTCAGTTGTAGATGTTTATGTTCTTCTGAATTAAGGTTTTCATTGGTCTCAAGTGAGATGAGAGCACCGTCAGAGGCAGCGCCGCCAACGGAAACAACCGGCGGTGGAGGAGGACGAGCTGCCTGTGATGGTTTAGAGCGAGGAGCAACACCTCGCTTCTTATGCCCCATTAGTTCCTAAAGCAGTCCAATTGCATACATATATTTGTAGAGAGAGGGAGTAAGGAACTTACTTCGAATGGGACAATGAAGAATAGATGGATTCTATAAAGAAATATTGTGGGGGTTAAGTTCAAATCTCGAATAGAGAGAGAGAGACTAAGATGCCGTTGATTGAGACTCTTGAACGGACGGACGGACGATCGATCGGTACTAATATACAGACTGTCGGGCTCTCGCTCTCAAGTCCACGTATATGTGTTTATCTCTATTACATACACCTAACCACATATGCCGAGGGGTTGAGGTTTGGGATGTACTACCAACATACCTGTTACTGAGAGAATAAATTAAGGCATGAAGCCATGAAGTACTTGATTTGAGGAAAAAATGGATTTTGAATAAGTATTATATTAAGGTATTAACTATTAAGTAATATTAAATAAATTTATAATAAAAAAAAATTTAGAAGAGTAAAATAATATAAATATATTATTAGATGTTTTAAATATATCAATTATTAAATAATTTTTTTTATTCAAATTCAGATTCATTCTATTTTTATCAAATAATAATTTTTGGTATGTATTTACTATTTAGACTTGTGACAAAACATTAGATAAAAAATATAAAATATTGAGTATAATAATGATTCGTTATTTTTCATATTTTTACGTATCCCTCCCTCACATGAGAAAAAAGTAAATTCAACCTGAGACCGTATAAAAATATTAAAATTTTATGTGAAAATAGTGTTCCTCTAATAATTAAAGTCACAGTAAGTATACCCGGTATATAATATATTATTATCAACTAATTATAATTCGATATATTACTTTTTTATAAATATTTGTTATCATTATACCTTTACTCGTAATTAGAGAATAATAATATAGAGAAGTGATCTTTCTATAATTTTTTTTGATATTTTCGTATACAGACTCATATTTTAACGAAAATAATAGATTTCACGTGCAAAAATATAAATTTTCATAATATACTTTTTCATCGATGTGGTGCAAGTGTACCATTCTTTTATTCTATATTTATTTATTAATTATGTCACGTGCCTCCGGTATTATATAAATAATACTATATAAACAGTAGACGATAACATTTATCCTAAAGTGGGAATTTTAAAATTAATTATATTTGGTTAAATAGATTTATTTGGTTAGTAGACTTTCGAAGGATTTGAGCACTTCAATTTGACTTTGTAATTCAAGTACAAGTAAGCAACAATGTCAATATAGATGTCCACAAATATATGAATCAAATTAAGGGAGAAAGATGTTTCTGCTTCAATTATATATGAATTTCTTGACTTTTTTTTATCGACATTTTACTTTATAAAAGAATAAGAATGTACAATATTTTTAACTTAAAGTGTTGTTACTGGGCAGATATTTGTAGGCTAAATATTTTGTCATTTTAATGGTAAATTGGATATCTGCTTATAATTCTCAAATATAAGTTATATAATTACATAAGACATAATTAAAATATAACTTTTAAATAATATAATTCTCTTAAATAGTACATTTATTAAAACAACGTCGTTTTACATATTTTTTTTTAAAAACAAAATAATACTCCACTTGCTTTCTTTTTATTTATAAAAATATCATCCGCGACCCCACTTGTTTTTAAAAGAATCTTCACAATGACGTAGTAAATATGTTATTTAAGAAAGTTATACTATTTAAGATGTATGTTTTAAATCCGTTCTCTTGAATTACATATATACATATATAGAGGAAAGATCAAGAACACTCCTCTTATCGTTTTGGCCTTGATTACCACCGAAGTGGTTACTATTTCTGGCATGTTGATTCCCTCCATGCTTATTGTCACCGCTTCGATGATCGCTCTCACTAGTATTATCATTTTCTAATTTATTCTCTCTTTTTGGTTGCGTTGACTCGTTATCGCTGACTCCACCAATCGAGAGCCCTATTAACAACATCTCGAATACAAATACGGTTTATGAGAAATAAGATGTTGGCGATATCTCGGCTTCAAACCTCTTAAAAATATTCGCGCCATTCTCTCTTTATTATCCACCAAGTGGGGACGAACCGGGATAACTCCGCAAATTTTGCCTCGATTGAGACACGGTCATATTGTTTTGCTCCAATTTGATAAACTCCACCTCCTTCGTGTGATGAATACTTTCGGAAAGTATTTGTCGTTGAACGACTCTTGGAACTTCTAGAAGACATCTTCAAGACGGTAGGTTGAGTACGTTTTACCGATTCCCACCGATGAATCGCCTTTCTCCACGCAACATAAAAGCGTAAAGGAACCTTTTGCTCCTCGGAGCATCCCAAGACATCAAATATCTTGGTGATACGCTTTATCCATGCTTCCGCATATAAGTGATTTTGGCTCTCCTTAAACTACGGTGGTCCCAGCTCCTTGAACTGCATTTAGCGGTGACCGTCAGAGAGTTTCTAGTGTTTCCACCTACATTTTGGATGAGAGCTCAGCTCTGCTTTCTTTGTTGCGTGAATTGCATAAAGCCTCCGAACAATCCATCATTCATCATTTGGTCGGTGTTGTTGTTTGCGTGAGGATTGTCGCCTTCACGATGCACATTCTCACGATTATTGATATGTGGAGACTCAGCGGTCTCTTGTGCTCCATTGCTATTCTCAACATTTTGGAAGTCATTTTTAGAATCGCCACAAAACAAAGGTTAATTGACATGTAACATAATATCTCTAAACTCGACCAACCACTTTAAATACAAAATAAATTTAAGTAGAGTCATACTAGCGAAGGAATTCTCCGTCTCTCCCTCCTAGTTCTAGTCTCACATCTTAGCCAGGATCATATCCTCAAGCTTTGATACTGTTATAACGCCCCAAAATTAGGTATACATCACCCATCTTGGGTCGTCGGATATATGGTACAAAATTCAAATACAACTTATTAATACAAACTGTCCGTGTACAATACGACAAAATATAACTATGAGTTTGAATACAATTATTGTCTACTAGAGAATATACAAACTCAAAAGGAGTCCTCATTACAATTATTAACACACTATTTCACGAATAGTGAGGACTACTAATCTTATCCTCGGGACCGTCACTCCGCTCCCCGACTAGTCCCCTTTATGTTCTCATTTCAAGAGAAAACGTTGAAAGAAAGGATGAGCTCAACTAGCCCAGTAAGAAATATTATGACTAAGATAATGCAAAATAAATTATCATTAGTCTCCAACAATGTTAAACTGATAAAATATAATAGACATCAAGTTTAACTGCAGCGGAACAAGCAATCCATTAAAAGAGTCAAGTAGAAAATAAAATCTACTATCTTTTTATGATTAAAAAGGTTTTTCATCACTGTTATCGTTGGGACTCAGCTTAATAAATAATCCACATCATCGAATCACCCCTGCACTACGGCCAAGGATATTCTTTATTATCACGACCACAATTATCCATGCACTACGGGCCAAGAATATTTGTGTATTCATTAATGGTCATGATCATGCCAACAACTGTCCATCAATGCACTACGGGCCAATGAGAACTTTTACCACATCATTTGTAACATTACGGTCATTATTACACCGAATAATCCCTGGTCATAATCATACCAAGTCCATCTATGCACTACAGGCCACAGATGACTTTCAACAAAATATAAATATGAGGATGATGACAATGATATAAGAATTCAATAAAACAAGTTCAAGAATTATTTTATCCAGGAATTATTAACGTCCAAATTGTCAACATGATACTGTTTTGTAGAGTAAAATTCAAGAATGATCAGAAGAATATTTCTATGAAAAGATAATGGATGAAGCGTAAATATCAAGGATATTCTACTAATTTCATGGAGTATAGAAGTCAAAACTTTAACCATTTGTTGAGTATAATAAAGAATGGAATAACAAAAGAAATCGCCGTGCATGCAGATTGCTTAGGCATAGGCAGGTTATTCCAATGAGAATAATAATAACGGAACCGGTCGAGGCAAATTTTGCAAGCGAGGATGTTCCAACAGAATAATAAAAAGGCGGAACCAGTCCGGTGTAAAACACATGATAGGATGTTCCAGCAGAATAATAATAAGGCGGAACTAGGTCGGGTGTAAAACACATGCATGAGGATGTTCCAAATGAATAATAATAAAAAAAGCGGAACCGGTTAGGTGTAAAACACACCTTGATGCAGGATGTTCAAGCAGAATAATAGAAGAATGTCACCAAGTATAGGGTAGATCAGCGTATACTGAGTTATTCCAATGAGAATAATAAGAAATAGAATAACAACAGTTCTCTTCATGAATAAGAAAGAATAACACTCTCTTACAAACCAAGAATATAAAAAAAGTAGTTAAGTAGCGAGAATACTTTTCTTCTATCTCTATAGTCTCTCTCTATAGTTTCTCTCTCTAAAGTTCAGTAAATTCGTAAGAAAATAATGAAGGAATGAGCTTCTATTTATAGAAAAATGGAATGTATAGTAACTAATCCATGAACGATCCAGATTGATTTACTTTAATCTGACGGTCCATATTTAAAACAAAATCTTTTAAATAAAATATAATATATTCTATTTATAATCTAATAAAATGAATAACTTTATAAAAGATTTTACTATACAAACACTATGCGAGTGCTTTATGCAAACACTATGCATAATAAAATATAATATATTCTAATTATTGTCTAATAAAAGCAGATAGCTTTATAAAAGTATTCATTTTTTATATAAAAGTTTTTCTTGTATTATTACATTAATAATACCAACAAAATTGAGTGATTTATCACGTAAGCATCAATAATTAATACCGTGCTACTATGCAACCACGCGTATTCTTGTCTTTAACACCAGGGTGTTTCAACGATTAACGGTAAAACTTCCGTAGTTATTTTCATAAAGTATTTTTGTCGTTTTCTCAATCCGACAAAAATTCCGTTATGGGTTCCACCAATGATTGTCTGCCGTTGTACTTAATATTTTTACGTTAAAAGCGAATATTCCCACCAATCGAATATTATATAACAACTTGCGTACTTTGCAAAATTTATAAATATTACCCACAACTATTATATCAATATCATATGAATTTATAGAAAATTCATCTTTATTCAAAAAGTTGGGGTTTTACAATCTCCCCTTCTTATGAAATTTCTCCCTCGAAATTAGGGTACGTACCTGGTATGTCGAAGAGGTAAGGATACCTTGATTTCATTTCAGATTCTAACTCCCAAGTCATTTCCTCAACATCGTGGTTTTTCCACAAAACTTTAACTTGAGGTATAACCTTGGTGCGTAGAATATGTTCCTTCTTATCCAAGATTTGAACAGGAACCTCTTCATACGTCAAATCTTTCGCTATTTCGTCCGGTTCCAACTCAATAATGTGGTTCGGATCTTCCACATATTTACGTAATATGGATATGTGAAAAACGTTATGAACACGAGACATACTTGGCGGTAAAGCGAGTTTATAGGCCACAGTTCCTACTCGATCAAGGATTAAAAATGGGCCGGTGAATCGAGGATTGAGCTTTCCTTTCTTTCCAAATCTCGTAACTCCTTTCCATGGAGCAACACGTAACAACACATGATCTCCTATATCGAATTCCACGTCCTTTCGATGAAGATCAGCATAACTCTTTTGTGGATCTTGTGAGGTTTTTATAGGTTGTCAGATCGTTTGAATCTTTTCCATAGTCATACGTACCAACTCTGGTCCCAACAACGTTGTTTCACCCACCTCATCCCAGCATACTGGAGAATGACACTTTCTTCCATACAACGCTTCGAATTGAGCCATGCCAATACTTGTTTGATAACTGTTGTTGTAGGAAAACTCCACCAATGGTAAGAACTTGTCCCAACTTCCTTTGAAATCAAGGACACAGAGTCTTAATAGATCTTCAAGAGTTTGAATAGTCCTCTCCATTGTCCGGTCAAATCGAGGATTATATGCCGAAAGCTAAATCAGAAATCGTGCCCATAGCTTTTCGCAAACTAACCCAAAATCGTGAAGTGAATCTTGGTCTCGATTAGAAACTATGGATCTTTGGCATACCATGCGGTCTTATAATCTCGTTTATGTACATACGAGCAAGGCGTTCAAGTGTATAAGTTTTTGTATCGGAAGAAATAAGCAGACTTGGTCAATCTATCAACAATGACCCAAATCGCATCTATGCCTTGAGAAACTTTGGGAAGACCGAGAATTGAAATCCATGGTAATGTGCTCTCACTTCCATTCGGAATTTCAAGTGGTTGCAATGGACCTTGTGGTACTTGATGCTTCGCGCCGACTCGTTGACACGTTAGACACCTTGAGATAAACAAATATTATCTCTCTCTTCTTATATGCCCCACCAAAATGTATGTCGAAGATAATGATACATTTTGGTACTCCTGAGATGGATTGCAAGCGGTGTGTTATGCGCCTCCATCATGATTTTATACTTTAAATCGAGTCGTTAGAAACACAAAGTCTAGAGTTAACTCAAGTATTCCTTCTTCATCGATTCTTGCTTCCTAAGATCGCACCTTCTTGCACTTTTTTCCTCATACGCATCGAATTTCCCGGATCGTAATTTGAAAGCAACTTTAATTTTATCAATTAAAGTCGGTTCTACTTGTATATTTGCCATTATCACGTGGGTCCCTGAGTCTTTATCTCTATCTCCATCCTTTGCAAGTCATACAAAATGGGCCTCATGCGTTGACATTATTGCACTTTTCGTACCGCGTATGATCTCTTCTACTCAACGCGCCACTACCACGTTCGCTTTTTCAGGATGGTATTGGATAGTATGATCATAATCTTTCAATGATTCAAGCCAACGTCGTTGTCGCGTATTGAGTTCCTTTTTGAGTGAAGAAATATTTGAGGCTTTTATGATCCGTAAAGATCTCCACTTTCTCCCCATACAAGTAATGCCTCTAAATCTTTAGTGCGAAGACAACGGTTTGCTAACTCTAGATCATGAGAGGATAATTCCTCTCATATTCTTTTGAGTTGTCGTGAGGCATAGGCTATGACTTTCCCATGTTGCATGAGAACACATCACAGCCCCTTTGCGAAGCATCATTGTAGATGACAAATCCTCCGAACCGGATGGTATTGTCGAACAGGTGCTAAAATAAGTCTCCTCTTGAGTTCTTGAAAACTCTTCTCACATTCCTCGCTCCAACCGAACTTTGTATCTTTTCGAGTCAACTGAGTTAGTGGAGTAGCGATTCAAGAAAACCCTTCTACGAATCTCGATAATAACCAATTAAGGCGAGAAAGCTACGATTCTTGGATCATCGATTTAGGTTGCTCCCAAACTTTGAATAGCTTCAATCTTTCTTTGGGTCGATAGATGTTCCATGACTTGATACTACGTGCTAAGGAATGCTACTTCTCGAAGCCGAACTCGCATTTCTTCACTTGGCATAAAGCTTATATTCACGAAGCTTTTGGAGTATCAGCCTCAAGTGTTGCTCATGATCTTCACGGCTTTTGGAATAAATAAGGATGTCATCAATAAAGACGTCCATAAAGTGATCCAAATATTCCTTGAATACTCGGTTCATCATATCCATGAAGGCAGCAGGAGCATTAGTCAATCCAAAGGACATGACCAAGAATTCATAATTGTAAGACCCCAAATTATTAATAAATAAAATTTAATTTCCTCTATTTATCATTTTGAAATAGTAAGGGTTGATTTGATTAATGTGGTTAGTTGTGGGTAAAATGCGCAAATATTTTAAATAAGCAAGTGGTTATAAAATACTCATTGTTTTAGGAGAATATTCGTTTGGTCGTGGAATATTCTTACTGTCGGGGAATATTCGTACGACGGCACAGCCTTGTGTGGGCCCATAACGAAAAGCAATTAGATGAAGAAAACGACAAGTATAAGTTGTTTATAAATAACGGCGTAGTTATTACTGAATTATCTTGTTGGAATACCGGTTTGGTTAAAACACGATGAATACGCGTTGTTGACAAGAAGATGGCATACGGTATTGCACCAATTATTGATTCTTACGTAAAAAGGCCTTCTTGAATAATTATTACGATAATTCTTTATTCGTTATTTTATTTTATTGATTCAATAATTCTGCGTTGATTTTTTATATTATTGTTGTTTCAATAATTGTCACTACACGGTATTTTCTATTATCGAAGCAATAATTCATATTATCTGAATAATATTATTAGAAAACATTATTGGCAATATCTAGAAAGTTCTGTCTAAGGAGAGGTTTGGTCACCTAATTGCGTGCCAGTAAGGAAAAATTCTTATTGGAAAGCCCTGCTCACAGGAGCGGCTTTGGTTGCCCGATCTTGTGATTCTGTAATATTATTTGTGAATAATTAATTATTGATTTATATGATGAGGAAAATATTTATTTTATGTGGATATAGATGGAGAAAATTTTTAAAGTGACAATTGTTAAAAAATTGATATTTTATCTTTTCTGATAAAATAATATTTTATTATATTATTATAATATAATAATGGTGATATTTTTACAATGAATGTGGGATATATGAGTATATGAGGAGGAAGAGTATTTTTGTTGCAAAAGTTGTTTAGCACATGTTTTGTGTGTCGGTGGACCCCATTTCTTAACTGAAATTTGATTATAGCCTATAAAATCGTCCGTTTATGGATTTCGGTCAATTTCTATTTGGAATTCGGAAAAAAATTCTTCTGCAAAGTTGTAGAGAATTGAATTTCCTATAAAAAACGCGAGATTTGAATTTTCTGATAAAAGGCTATTTATTATGAATTATTGAAGTTCCGAAATTTCGAAATAATTGATTTTTGGAAGTTTTAATTATTTTAATTAAGAAAAACATTTTTTTGATTTAGTTGACTATTGGTGGCTGATATTTGGATCTGATTTGGTGTGCGTAGGATTTTAATATATATATATATTAATATTATATTTAATTTTCTGCTTTGGTGTTCTAAGCATTTTCCTATAAATAGGGTGCTTAGGTTAGAATTAAAAATCACACCAAAAAATACAGATTTCTCTCTCTTTCTCTCTCGATATATTGAGCGTATTCTTGTGAGTATTTTAGTATTTTGAGTATTGCTATACGGTGCAAGTTCTTTTCGGTATTATATCCAAGTATTCGGTCAATCTTATTATTCTTTTCGAGGTAAGGGATGTTATTTTATTCAAAAATGATATTATTTCTTTAATATCATTATGCCGAAATATTGGTTAGAAATTTTTATCAAATTTAGAATTTTTTCATGTCGGGGTTACTATTCACGAGTTACTATTCATGAGTTACTATTCATGAGTTACTATTCACGAGTTATTATTCACGAAGTGTGATGATGTTTTTTGTGAAATTTCTATCTTTTGAGGTCTGAGTTCTTATTCACATACTCGATTAATTATTCACGAATCATACGATACTTATTCACAAAAAAATTAAATTTTCTTTTCTGTGTCCAAAATTGTCTGTTATGATTCCTATCTTTGATTGGATCTATATTTTGATTTTTATTCTTGAATTTTACTCCAATCTGGTTATTTATTAAGTATTTTTGAACTTGGATTATTTAAAGTACGAATCCTTAATACTTGTTCTTTTGTTTCCTTTGGATTCGCTTTTCTTTAAAATATTTTTCATCGCCCCGACCCTAAATGATGATATTCTTTGAATATCTCTTTGCTTTGTAGTGCAAAGATGAATGATTTTTGATGAATATCTTTGGCCCATAGTACAAAGATGAAGCAGATGTTGAGATGAACATGAATTTATAAATAGTTTACCGTGATCACCTCGTTTGGGTTCTCGCATTTTGACCGATCCACAACAAACGCTCTTCCAGAAGATTGACTTTTAACTTTTCCAGGGACGGTCTTTTGAGTCACCGCCCCCATTGAACTAGGTTTCACTACTCGTGCAAATGCGATCTCGAGCGATATGTCCTTCTTTTCCATAATTATATAGATACAGGAACTGTAGTAGGGGTTTGGACCGATATGTCCCTCTTTCCGCATTTATAGCATATAATGGGTGGTGAGATTCTCCTCCCTGGAACCCGGTTGTTGGTGGCACTGCGTCTTCACATGGTCGTTGTTGAATCTCCTCTTTTTAAAATTTCCTCCCACTCGCTTCTTCTATTTTCATGGCCATGATTACCACCAGAGTGGTTACCATTTTTGTCAAATCTTTTCTTTCTCCCTTTGGTTATTGTTGTTTTGTTGTTCGCTATCTCCTCAGATGATCCTCGATTGTGGTACCTCGGTTGACCATACTCGTTATCTCATTTCTAACAATTAAGCCCCTGTTAACAACATCCGAATAGAGAGAAAATTTATGAGAGATGAGATCTCGGCGATATCTGGGGTTTCAAACCTCTCGAAACATCCGCGTCATAATTCCTCATTCTCCACCAAATGAGGTGCAAACATGGATAACTCGCAAACTTCGCCTCGTCTTTGAGACACCGCGTCATGTTGTTCGCTTCCGGCCTAATAAACTCCACTTCCTTCATATATTGAACACTTTCGTGAAAGTATTTGTCATTAAATAGTTTCTGAAATGTTTCCCAAGACATCGCCGAAGTGCAATTTAGATGGGTACGCTTTCACAGACTCCCACTGATGATCCGCTTCGCCACGGAACATATAAAGGTGGCGAATGGAACCTTCATTCCTTTGTGCATCCCAAGACATCGAATATCTTGGTAATTTGCTTGACCCATGTTTTTCGCCATGATCGGATCCGCTTTCCTTAAATTCGATGGTCCCAACTCTTTGAGCTCGCTGGTTTGTGACAACCCGTGAATTGCGATCATTTCTCCTATGTTTTGAACACGAGTCTCCAAATTCGATTTTGCATGAATCGCAAAGCTTCTAAACATTGCGTCGTTCATCGTCGATCGATCGGTGGTGTTGTTCACGGGAGGAACATTGCCACTTACTGTTATCGTTCTCCTCGTTGGTGAGCACAAAAGCGTCTCCACGGTCTCATTTCCATTGTTAATATTCTCGATCGTTATTCTCAAATCCGCGTCATAAAACAAGGGTTAATTAAGGAAATCAATATATCACATAATATCCCTATATCTTGACCAACTATCAAATAAGCTTAGGTAGGACACACTAGCGAAGGATTTTTACTGCTCTCCCTCCTAGTTCTATTCCCCGATCTCCGCCAGGAGATCATATCCCTAAGCTCGATACCAACTGTGACACCCCCAAAATAGGTATACATCACCCATTCGAGTTGTCAATACACTGCATGTAAAACAACTACAACTTTATTATTACAAGTGGTAAAATTGTGAGTTTAAATACTGAGATATTGCCATCTAAACAATATTCACATACAAATAAATCTTCATCATAATTATTGATACATTATTTTACAAAATGGTGAGGACTACTAAACAACTCTCTAAAACCATCATTACATACCCCAGACTAAATTTTCAGCTACATTCTCGCCTCCCGAGAAGAAAAATGGAACAAAAAGGAAAAGGGTGAGCTCAACTAGCCCCAGTAAAGAATATTATGACTAAGATAATATACAACAAATTATCGTTAGTCTTCAACAGGAAAAATTTAATAGAATACAATAGACAACAAGTTTTTTAAATCAATACCATGACGATAGAAAATATTAATTCATAGAAGAGTTACGTAGAGGGTGAAATCTACTAATATCTATGAATTTAACGATCCGTCATCAATATTTTTATCCTCGTAACATCAATCAATATATATACGGAATCATATATTCATCCTTGCACTACAAGCCGAGGACATTCACCCGATTGGTCATGTTCATCTAAACACATGTTCATCTTTGCACTACTGGCCAAAGATATTCATCGAAATCATTCAAATCTGCGACTACTGAGCCAAAGATATTCATCGAAATCAATCATCTTTGCACTACTGGGCCAAAGATATTCAATAATATCATCATTTAAGACCGAGGATGATGAAAAATATATATTTTTTTAAATAAAGCGAATCCGGTGAAACAAAATGACAAGGATTAAGGATTAAGGATTAGTACTTTTGTTTTATCCACGTCCAAAAATACCTCAAAAATAATCATAGTGGTGTAAAATTCAAGAATGATCAAAAAACATGGATACAATCAAAACTAGTATCCACAATAGATATTTTAGGCGAAAAGGAAAATTTTTATTTTTCGATGAATAGTCAAAGTATTCGTGAATAAGATCAGTATCGTGAATAGTCACAGTATCGTAAATAAGTAACTCAAACACCAAAAGTTCCAAATTTGATAAAACTTCAGATCAATATTTTAGCATAATGATATTGAAGAAATAATATCATTACTGAAAAAAAATAATATCCCTTACCTCGGAAAGGCAGAAGATTTAACCTGGAATCTTGGATATGTTTATAACTTAAACTTTCACCGTATAGCAATACTCAAAGTATACTCAAAATACTCACAAGAATACGCCGACAATATAGAGAGAAAACTTCAGTTTTTGGTGTGATTTTCAATTCTAACCTAAGCACCCTATTTATAGGAAATTGCTTAGAACACAAAAGCAGAAAATTTAATAATTTAATAATATATTAATTAATATTCCTATGCCAACATTTGAAGAACTGAAATCAGTCATTAACATCACATGCAAGACCCACCATTAATGCCAAAAACGTTTTTTCTCATTTAAATTATTTTAAACTTCCAAAAATCAATTATTTCGGGGCTTCAGAACTTCAATAATTCACAATAAATAGCTCTTTTGTCAGAAAATTCAAATCTCGCGTGTTTTATAGGAAATTCAATTTTCTACAACTTTGAAAAAGAAAGTTTTTCCAAATTCCAAATGAAATGACGAAATCCATAAGCAGACGATTTTACTGTGCTATAATCAAATTTCGATCTAATAAATGGGGTCCACCGACATGTTTAACATGTTTTAAAAATTTATTGCAACAAAAATATTCTTCCTCCTCGTATACTCATATATCCCACATTCGTTGTAAAAATATCACCATTATTATATTATTAAAATATATATATATATATATATATTTAAATGAATTATTTTATCGAAAAAGATAAAATTTCAATTTTCAACAATTGTCACGTTAAAAATTTTCTCCATCTATATCCACATAAAATCAATATTTTCCTCATCATATGAATCAATAATTAATTATTCACAAATAATATTACTCTGAACCACAATATCGACAACCAGTGGGTTTCAGGAAAGAGGGGCTTTCAATAAGAATTTCTCTTCTTGGTAGCGCAATTAGGTGACCAAACCTCTCTTAGATGAACTTTCTAGACATTGCCAATAATGTTATCTAATAATATTGTTCAAATAATATGAATTATTACTTCGATAATGAAAAATAATGTGTAATGACAATTATTGAAACAACAACAATATATAAAATATCAACGCGACAATTAATAAAATAATCGAATAAGTAATTACTTTAACCATTATTGAGTAGTGCCTTTCTTACGTAAAGAGTCAATAATTGGTGCAATACTGAGTGTCTTCTTGTGCAACAACGCAGACATCGTGTTTTAACTACGGGTATTCCAACGATGTAAAGCAGTAATAACTACTGTAGATTATTTTTAAACAACTTATATTTGTCGTTTCTTCCTCCAATCGCTTTCAGTTATGGGGCCCACACATAGCTTGCCGCATTGCGAATATTCCCCACAAGACGATTTAATATTCCACGACCAAACGAATATTCAAACAACAATGAATATTTTATAACCACTTGCTTATTTTGAAATATTTATGTATTTTACCCATAACTATCCACATTAATCACATCAACCCTTACTATTTTAAAATAATAATTAGAGGAAATTAAATTTCATTTATTAATTATTTGGGGTCTTACAACCTCCCTCCTTATGAAATTTCGTCCTCGAAATTGACATACGATGCACTGCAGTGTTTCAAAAGATGAGGATACCTCGCTTTCATTTCCGTTTCCAATTCCCGGTCATTTCTTCTATAAGATGGTTCCTCCACAAGACTTTAACTTGTGGTATGACCTTCGTCGTAGGACATGCTCCTTCCTATCCAAGATCTTGACAGTACCTCCTCATACGTTAAGTCTTCAAATTTATCTCGTCGGGTTCTAACTCAATAATGTGGTTCGGGTCTTTCACATATTTACTGAAATATGGATATGTGAAACACATTATGAACACGAGGCATACTTGGAGGTAAAGCGAGTCTATAGGCTACATTTCCTACTCGGTCAAGAATTTGAAATAGAGCAATAAATCGTGGATTGAGCTTTCCTCTCTTCCCAAATCTTATAACTCCCTTCCATGGAGCAACACGCAACAATACATGATCCCCTATACTAAACTCCACGTCCTTTCAATGAAGATCCGCATAACTCTTTTGTCGATCCTGTGCCATTTGTATGCGTTGTCTAAACATTTGGATCTTTTCTGTGGTCATACGTACCAACTCGGGTCCCAACAATGTTGCTTCACCCACCTCATCCCAACATACTGGAGAGCGATATTTTCGTCCATATAATGCTTCGAATGGGGCCACACCTATACTTGCACGATAAGCTGTTATTGTAGGAGAATTCCACCAATGGTAAATACTTATCCAACGCGCCTTGAATTCTAGGACACAGAGTCTTAATAAATCTTCAAGAGTTTGAATAGTCCTCTCTGATTGTCCGTCCGTTTGAGGATGGTATGCCGAACTGAATCGTAAATCTGTACCCATAGCTTTTTGCAAGCTAACCCAAAATCTTGAAGTGAATCTTGGGTCACGATCCGAAACTATAGATACTGGCATGCCATGCAACCTCACAATCTCATTCACATACATACTAGCAAGACGTTCAAAAGAATAAGTCTCCCGTATCGGTAAGAAATGTGCAGACTTGGTTAATCTATCAACAATAACCCAAATAACATTTATGCCTTGAGAAACCGTGGGAAGACCCCGAACTTGAAATTCATGGTAATGTGTTCCACTTCCATTTCGGAATCTCAAGTGGTTGCAATGGTCTCTTAGGCACTTGATGCTCGCCTTTACACGTTGACAAGTTAAACATGTTGAGATAAACTTTGCAATCTCTCTCTTCATATTGTTCCACCAAAATGTATGTCAAGATCACAATACATTTTTGTACTTCGAGGATGGATTGCAAATGGTGTATTGTGTGCCTCCATCATGATCTTGAACTTCAAATCAGAATCGTTAGGAACACAAAGTCTGGAGTGGACTCAAGTATTCCTTCTTCATCAATTCTCGCCCTAGGAATAGCACTTTTTTGTATTTTCTTCTTCATATGCATCGCCTCCGATTCGGTGGCTTCGAAAGCAACCTTAACTTTTTCTATTAAAGTTGGCTCTGTCATTATACTTGACATCATCGCACTGCTCGTTCGTGATATGATCTTCTACTCAACGCGCCGTCCATTTACCACGTTCGCTTTTTCGGGATGGTATTGAATAGTGTGGTCGTAGTCTTTCAATAGCTCAAGCCAACGTCGTCGCCGTAGCATGTTGAGTTCTTTTTGAAGAAGAAATATTTAAGGCTTTTTATGGTCCGAATATATCTCCACTTTCTCCCCATAAAGATAGTGCCTCCATATCTTTAGCGCGAAAAAGACTGCTGCCAACTCTAGATCATGAGTAGGATAATTCCTCACATATTCTTTAAGTTGTCGCGAGGCATAGGCTATGACTTTCTCATGTTGCATGAGAACACATCCCAACCCTTTGCCCGAAGCATCACTGTAGATAACAAATCCATCTGAACCAGATGGTATTGTTAGAACAGGTGCCGAAATAAGTCTCCTCTTAAGCTCTTGGAAACTCCTCTCGCATTCTTCACTCCAAATGAATTTTGTATCCTTCCGAGTCAACTGAGTTAACGAAGTAGCGATTCTAGAAAACCCTTCCACGAATCTCCGATAATAACCAGCTAGACCCAGAAAGCTACGTACTTCAGTCACCATCTTCGGTTGCTCCCAACTTTGTATTGCTTCAATCTTCGCCGGGTCAATAGATACTCCATGTTTTGACACCACGTTCCCAAGGAATGCTACTTCCTCAAGCCAGAACTCGCATTTCTTCAACTCAGCATATAGCTTGTTTTCACGAAGCCTTTGGAGTACCTGCTTCAAATGGTGCTCATGATCTTCACGGCTTTTGGAATATATGAGGATGTCATCAATAAAGACAACAACGAATTTATCCAAATATTCTTTGAATACTCGATTCATCATATCCATGAAAGCCGCAGGAGCATTAGTCAATCCGAAAGACATAACTAAGAATTCATAATGCCCATACCGAAGTTCGAAGGCGCGGTGCTTTGGAATATCCTCGATTCTAATTTTCAAATTGATGATATCCGTAAGCTAAGATCGATTGTTGAAAAGAATTGTGCTCCTCAGAATTGGTCAAACAAGTCATCAATACGAGTTAGAGGATACCTATTCTTGATGGTGACATGGTTCAATTCCGATAGTCAATACAAAGTCGCATACTCCCCGTCTTTCTTCTTTACGAATAAAGCAGGAGCACCCCGAGGAGATGTCTTAGGGACGAATGAAACCGATGTCCAACAATTTCGTAGTTGGACCTTTAACTCCTCGAAGTTCAATAGGAGCCATTCGATATGGGGTTTTAGAAATGGGCTTTATCAGTTCAAGGTCAATAAAGAATTCAACTTCACGTTCGGGGTAGACCGGGAAGTTCTTCAGAAATACGTCGGGAAAGTCAATAACAATGGGAATATTATTCAAATTTGACGTGTCTTTATTCAAATCCATAACATGGGCTAAGAAAGCTTGACATCCGCTTTTTTAATAAACGAATAGCTTTATGATTAGATATGATGTTGATTGATTTTAATGGTTTAGTTGCTTGAATTGCATACAACAAAAGTTGTTTAGGAATATGAAAGCTAACAACCTTACGAAAATAATCAATTTTGGCATGATGAGTAGTTAACCAATCAATCCCTAAAATCACATCAAAAGCAAGTATCTTTAAAGAGATAAGGTCAATGGGTAAGATGATGGTGCCAACTTGAATCAAACAAGATTTATAAGCAGTGGATGTGATGAAAGTTTCTCTAACTGAGTTTCCACGAGATAGGTCAAAGTCTAATTTCTCCGAGTCAAGTTTAAACGTTGAGCACAAGTTAGGAGAGATAAATGAATGGGTAAGACCCCAGATCTCAGTAAAGTATAAACTTCACAAGAATTTATAAATAGCTTACCCGTGATCACCTCGTTTGGGTTCTCGCATTTTGACGACCACAACAAACGCCTTCTCCCGAACTGTTGACTTTGACTTTTTCGGGGACGGATCTTTTTGAGTCACCGTCCCTCATTGAACTAGGTTTCTACCGTGCAATCTCGAAGCGATATGTCCTTCTTTTCCATAATTATAGCATACCGAACTATTGTGCAAGGTTTGGTCGATATGTCCCTCCTCTTTCCGCATTTATAGATATAATGGGTGGTCGTTCTCCTCCCTTGGAACCGATTCTTTCTTTGTAATCGTCGTCTTCACACGGTCGTTGTTGAATCTCCTCTTTTTAAAATCTTCTCCGACTCGCTTCTTCTATTTTCATGGCTATGATTACCACCGTGAGTGGTTACCATTTTGTCCGTCTTTTTCTTTCTCCTTTGGTTATTGTTGTTTTGTTGATCGCTATCTCCCAGATGATCTCGATTGTGGTACAAATTTTATTTATTAATTATTTGGGGTCTTACAAATGTCATCAGTTCTAATCTTCAATTGGTGATATCCGGAACGAAGATCAATCTTTGAAAAGAATTTGGCTCCTTGCAACTGGTCAAATAGGTCATCAATACGTGGCAATGGTGTAAGACCCCAACTTATTATAAATAAAATTGAATTTTCCTTTATTCATTATTCTAAATTAATAAGGGTTAATTTGATATAATTCTTTGGTTATGGGTGAAATGTGCAAAGTTTACAAAATAAGCAAGTGGTTATAAAATATTCATTATTGTCAGGGAATATTCGTTTGGTCGTGGAATATTCTTTTTGTTGGGAATCTCAAATGCAATGCCTTGATCATTGGTGGGCCCCATAACGGAAAAACGGTTGGATGAAGGAAAACGAATAAAGATTGAGTTTTATAAATAACGACGTAAATTGTTACTGAATTAACACCTTTGTTGGGTTACGGTAGTTAAAATCTGATGTCTGGCGTGGTTAAAGAAGATAGCATACCGGTATTGCACAAGATTATTTAATTATTGATCCTTACGTGAAGAAGGCACTACTCAATAATTGTTACGAGTAATTCTTATTCAATATTATATTTTATTGATTCAATAATTGCTGCGTTGATATTTTGTATTATTTGTTGTTTCAATAATTGTCATTATAATTGTATTTCCATTATTAAATCAATAATTCATATTATTTGAATAATATTATCGATAACATTATTGGCAATGTCTAGAAAGTTACATCTAAGAAGAGGTTTGGTCACCTAATTGCGCGTCGAAGAAGGAGAAATCCTTTATCGAAAGCCCCTCTTTCTGAGGGAACGGCACCGGTTGTCGATCTTGTGATTCTGTAATATTATTTTTAAATAAGTATTATTGATTATTATGATAAAGAAAATATTTATTTTATGTGGATATAGATGGAGAATTTTTTTAATGCGACATAATTGTTGAAAATTAATATTTTATCTTTTTACGATAAAATAATTCATTTAGATATATTATTTTAATAATATATTAACGGTGATATTTTTACAATGAATGTGGGATACATGAGTATATGAGGAGGAAGAGTATTTTGTGGCATTAAATGTTTAACACATATTTTGTGTGTCGGTGGACACAATTCTTGGTGAAAATTGATTATGTACTATAAAATCGCCTGGTTTGTGGATTTTGGATAATTTGCATTTGGAATTTGGAAAAAATTCTTCGCAAAGTTGTAGAGAATTGAAATTCCTATAAAAATGCGCGAGATTTGAATTTTCTGATAAAGGGATATTTATTGTGAATTATTGATGTTTCGGAGTAACGAAATAATTGATTTTTGGAAATTTTAATTATTATTTTCAAGAAAAACGTTTTTCAAAGGTTGATGAGCATTTTTAACATGTGGTTGGTGGCTAAAATTAGATTCCTTGGTGGTGGGCTTGAATATTTGGTAAATAATAATATATTTATTAATTTAGTCTCCTTTGGCGTTCTAACGTTTTCCTATAAATAGAGGCTAAGTTAGAATTGAAAATCACAATTTAAACAGTTTTTTCTCTTTCTCTCTAAATTATCGAGCGTATTCTTGTGAGTATACTTTGAGTGTTGCTATATCTGGTATGGGTTTCACAAGACTATACCTGAAATTCATCGAAATACGGTTATTTTAAGGTAAAGGGTATTATTTTCTTCTTAAATGATATTTTTTTTTTTCTTCAATATCATTATCTTTCAAGTATTGGTGAACTTTTTTTATCAAATTTGGAACTTGTTGTGTCGGGATTCTTATTCACGTATACTCAGACTATTCACGATATCACGACCTTATTCACGAATCATTTAAGACTATTCACCAAAAAATAAAAATTTTTCTTTTTTTGTCCAAAATATCTATTCGAATACTAGTTTTGATTGTATCCATGTTTTGATCATTCTTGAATTTTACACCAATATGATTATTTTCGAAGTATTTTTGGACATGGGTAAAACAAAGTACGAATCCTTAATCCTTAATCCTTGTCATTTTATTTCTTTGGATTCGTTTCTTTAAAAATGTTTTTCATCATCCTCATTCTAAATGGTGATATAAATGAATATCTTTGGCACAGTAGTGCAAAGATGAGCGATTAATCGATGAATATCTTTGGCACAGTAGTGCAAAAGATGAACAGTGTTGAGATGAACATGACCAATTGGTGATATAAAATGAATATCTTTGGCACTGTAGTGCAAAGATGATTAAAGATGTATATTGATTGTTATTACGTGGATAAACTATTGATGATGGACTTTTAAACCTTAGAAGACGGTAGAATTTCTTTTCTACGTGACTCTTCTAATGGATTCTTTGCTTTCATTTGCATTTGTTGATCTAAAACTTGTTGTCTATTGTATTCTATTAGATTTTTCCTGTTGAAGACTAACGATAATTTGTTGTATATTATCTTAGTCATAATATTTTATTGGGCTAGTTGAGCTCAGCTCACCCTTTCCTTTTTGTTCCATTTTTCTTCTCATGAGGTGAGAACATGCAGGATCGAATCGGGTATGGAGTGATGGTTCTAGGAAGATGTTTTAATATCCCCTCACTATTTACGTAAAATAGTGTATGAATAATTAATGAGGACTTATTTTGGGTGTGTATATTGTCTAGAAGACAATATTTGTATTCAAACTCACGGTTGTATTGTGTCGATTCTACACGACATCCGTATTATCAAAGTTGTAGTTTGCTTTTATACCATGTATTTTGAGAGACTCAGAATGGGTGTTGTATACCTATTTTGGGGGCGTCACAAATGGGAACCTATTTTTGATGGTGACATGATTCAACTCTCGATAATCAATAGAAAGTCGATACTCCCATCTTTCTTCTTCATGAATAGAGCAGAGCACCCCAAAGGAGAAGTCTTAGGGACGAATAAAGCCAATGTCTAACAATTCCTCGCATTGAGTTTTTAATTCTCGAAGTTCAATAGGAGCCATTCGATATGGAGATTTAAAAATGAGTTTTTTGTCAACGGGTTCAAGGTCGATACAAAATTTAATTTCACGCCTGGGGTAGGCTGGGAAGTTCTTGAGAATACGTCGGAAATTCATTAACAATAGAAATATTATTCAAACCGGCGTATTTTTATTTAGATCGTGATATGAGCTAAGAAAGCTTGACATCCGCTTTTTCAATAAAGCGAATAGCTTTATGGCTTGAGATGACGATGATTGATTTTAATGGTTTGGTTGCTTGAATTCGCATAATAGGTCGATTAGAATATGAAAGCTAACAATTCATTTAAAACAATCAATTTTTGCATAATGAGTAGTTAACCAATCAATCCCTAGAATTACATCAAATGCAAGTATTTTTAATGCAATAAGATCGGCGAAGTAATGTGGGTACCAACTTGAACCAAACAAGACTTATAAACCGTGGATGTAATGAAGGTTTCTCCCAACTGAGTTTCCACAGATAAGTCAAAGTCTAATTTCTCCGAGTCAAATTTAATCGTTGAGCGCAAGTAGGAGAAATAAAAGAATGGGTAGAATCCCAGTATCAAATAAAGTGTAGACTTGATGAGAGTTTATGATAAGCTTAACCGTGATGACCTCATTCGGGTTCCTTGCTTTCGGGAGGTCACAACAAACGCCTCCCTTACACTACTCTGGCTTTGACTTTTACGGGATGACCTTTGGTGCCTCCATCCTATTTGAATTTGTCTTGATTGTGAACGATAAAATCGAGCTAAGTGACCCTCTCTTCCACAATTATAACATGCTTTGGACGACATCACGCAATTTGGACTGATGTGTCCCTCCCCTCCGCATTTGAAGCATATGATAAGTGGTCTTTCTCCTTCCTTAACGACGGGTGCTGGTGCTGACGTCTTTCCATCATTGTTGAATCTCCTCTTCTTGAAATGTCCATTCTTATTATTTTGGCCCGATTACCACCAAGTGGTTACCATTTTCGCCCTGTTGATTCCTCCACGCTTGTTGTCACCGCTTCAATGATCGCTTCATCGGTATTATCATTTTGTTTAATTTTGCTCTCTTTTGGTTGCGTTGACTCGTTATCGCTACTCCACCAATCTGAGCCCTATTTACAACATCTGAATACAAATACAATTTATGAGAAATAAGATGTTGACGTATCTAAAACTTCAAACCTCTTAAAAACATTCGCGCCATTCTCTCTTCATTATCCACCAAGTGGGGACGAAGCGGGATAACTCGCAAATTTTGCCTCAGACACGACACGGTCATATTGTTTTGCTCTAATTTGATAAACTCCACCTCCTTCATGTGATGAATACTTTCGGGAAAGTATTTGTCGTTGAACGACTCTTGGAACTTCTCCAAGACATCTTGATCTGGCGGGGTTGAGTACGTTTTATCGATTCCACCAAGAATCCGCCTCTCTCCGCAACATAAAAGGCGGCAAAGGAACCTTTTGTTTCTCGGAGCATCCCAAGACATCAAATATCTTGGTGATCTCGCTTTATCCATGATTCCGCCATAAGTGGTTTTGGCTCTCCTTAAACTCCGGTGGTCCAGCCTCTCCTTGAGCGATTTAGCGATGGCCGAGAGTTTCTAGTGTTTCCACCTACATTTTGGACAGGAGCCGCTCTCTCGCTTTTTGTTGCATGAATTGCATAAAGCCTCCGAACAATCCATCATTCATCATTTTGGTCGGTGTTGGTGTTTGCATGAGGATTGTCGCCTTCACGATGCACATTCTCACGATTATTGATATGTGGAGACTCAAGCGGTCTCTTGTGCTCCATTGCTATTCTCAACATTTTCGGATGTCATTTTCGGAATCGCCACAAAACAAAGGTTAATTGACATGTAACATAATATCTCTAAACTCTGACCAACCACTTTAAATACAAAATAAATTTAAGTAGGTCACACTAGCGAAGGAATTCCCCGTCTCTCCCCTCCTAGTTCTAGTCTCACATCTTAGCCAGGGATCATATCCCTAAGCTTTGATACCAACTGTAACGCCCCCAAAATTAGGTATACATCACCCATCTTGGGTCGTCAGATATATGGTACAAAATTCAAATACAACTTACTAATACAACTGTCGTGTACAATACGACAAAACATAACTGTGAGTTTGAATACAATTATTGTCTACTAGAGAATATACAAACTCAAAAGGAGTCCTAATTACAATTATTAACACACTATTTCACAGAATAGTGAGGACTACTAATGCTATCCTCTGGACCGTCACTCCGTTCCCCGACTAGTCCCTGCTATGTTCTCATTTCCTGAAGAGAACAGTGAAATAAAGGATGAGCTCAACTAGCCCAGTAAGAAATATTATGACTAAGATAATGCAAAATAAATTATCATTAGTCTCCAACAATGTTAAACTGATAAAATATAATAGACATCAAGTTTAAGCTGCGGTAATGAACAAACAATCCATTAAAAGAGTCAAGTAGAAAATAAAATCTACTATCTTTTATGATTAAAAGGTTTTTCATCTTTATTATCGTTGGGACTCGACAATAAATAATCCACATCATTGAATCACCCCCCTGACTACGGCCGAGGATATTCTTTAGTACCACGACCACAATTATCCATACCTACGGGCCGAGAATATTTGTGTATTCATTAATGGTCATGATCATGCCAATAAGCATTCATCAATGCACTACGGGCCAATGAGAACTTTTACCACATCATTTGTAACATTACGGCCATGATTACACAAGAATAATCCTCCGGTCATAATCATACCAAGTCCATCATGCACTACAGAGCCACAGATGACTTTCAACAAAATATAAACATGAGGATGATGACAATGATATAAGAATTCAATAAAACAAGTTCAAGAATTATTTTATCCGGGAATTATTAACGCCCAAATTGTCAACATGATCTTTGTTTTGTAGAGTAAAATTCAAGAATGATCGGAAGAATATTTCCATTAAAAGATCTTTGGATGAAGCCGCAAATATCAAGGATATTCTACTAATTTCATGGAGTATAGAAGTCAAAACTTTAACCAACTGAATATAATAAAGAATGGAATAACAAAAGAAATCATCATGCATGCGGTACTTCAGATAGGCGGAGTTATTCCAACGAGAATAATAAAGAGCGGAACCGTGTAGGTGTAAAACACATGCATGGATGTTCCAATGAGAATAATAATAAGACGGAACCGGTAAAATTGTAAAACACATGATGAGGATGTTCCAACGGAATAATAATAAAGAGCGGAACCAGTCCGGTGTAAAACACTGAGCACAGGATGTTCCAACGGAATAATAGAAGAATGTCACCAAGTATAGGGTGAGCCAGCGTGTCTGAGTTATTCCAATGAGAATAATAAGAAATGGAATAACAACAGTTCTCTTTATGAATAAGAAAGAATGTAAGACCCCAAATAATTAATAAATGAAATTTAATTTTCTCTAATTATTATTTTGAAATAGTAAGGATTGATGTAATTAATGTGGATAGTTATGGGTAAAATACGCAAATATTTCAAAATAAACAAGTGGTTATAAAATATTCATTGTTTTGGAAATATTCGTTTGGTCGTGGAATATTAAATGATCGTTTGGGGAATATTAAATGCGACGGCACAACCATGTGTGGGCCCCATAACTAAAAAGCGATTGGAGGAAAAAGCGACAAATATAAGTTGTTTAAAAATAATTGGCGTAGTTATTACCGCTTTTAATTGTTGGAATACTCGGTGGTTAAAAACACGATGTCTGGCGTTGTTGCACAAGAAGGCGCAGTATTGCACCAATTATTGACTCTTACGTAAGAAGGCATTACTTAATAATGGTTCTGTAATTTTTATTCGATTATTTTATTAATTCTTTGCGTTGATATTTTATATTCTTTGTTGTTTGATAATTGTCATTCATTACACAATATTTTTCATTATCGAAGCAATAATTCATATTATCTGAATAATATTATTAGATAACATTATTGGCAATGTCTAGAAAGTTACATCTAAGGAGAGGTTTGGTCACCTAATTGCGCCAAGAAGGAGAAATTCTTATTGGAAAGCCCCTCTTTCCGGGGGCGTCTGCGGTAGTCAATATTGTGATTACGTAATATTATTTGTGAATAATTAATTATTGATTCATATGATGAGGAAAATATTGATTTTATGTGGATATAGATGGAGAAAATTTTTAACGTGACAATTGTTGAAAATTGAAATTTTATCTTTTCTAATAAAATAATTTTATTTAAATATATATATATATATATATTTTAATAATATAATAATGGTGATATTTTTACAACGAATGTGGGATATATGAGTATACGAGGAGGAAGAGTATTTTTGTTGCAATAAATGATTAAAACATGTTAAACATGTCGGTGGACCCCATTTATTGACTGAAATTTGATTATAGCATGTAAAATCGCCTGGTTTATGGATTTGATCAATTTACATTTGGAATTTGGAAATCTTTCTTTTGCAAAGTTGTAGAGAATTGAATTTCCTATAAAAACACGCGAGATTTGAATTTTTTGACAAAAGGACTATTTAATGTGAATTATTGAAGTTCCGAAGCTCCGAAATAATTGATTTTTGGAAGTTTAAAATAATTTAAATAAGAAAAAACGTTTTTGGCATTAATGGTGGGTCTTGCATGTGATGTTAATGACTGATTTCAGTTCTTCAAATGTTGGCGTAGGAATATTAATTAATATATTATTAATTTATTAAATTTTTCGCTTTGGTGTTTCTAAGCAATTTCTATAAATAGGTGCTTAGGTTAGAATTGAAAATCACACCAAAACTCAAGTTTTCTCTCTTTATATTGTCGGCGTATTCTTGTGAGTATTTTGAGTATACTTTGAGTATTGCTATACGGTGAAAGTTCGAGTTATAGCTTTATATCCAAAGATTCCGGTTAAATCTTTGTGCTTTCCGAGGTAAGAGATATTATTTTTTCAGTAATGATATTATTTCTTCAATATCATTATCTTTGAAATATTGATCTGAAGTTTTATCAAATTTGGAACTTTTGGTATCGAGATTCTTATTTACGATACTAAGACTATTCACGATACACAGATTATTCACGAATCTGGCAAGACTATTCATCGAAAAATAAAAATTTTCCTTTTCGTCTCAAAATATCTATTGTGGATACTAGTTTTGATTGTATCCATGTTTTGATCATTCTTGAATTTTACACCACTATGATTATTTTTGAGGTATTTTTGGACGTGGATAAAACAAAGATACTAATCCTTAATCCTTAATCCTTGTCATTTTGTTTCCTTTGGATTCATTTAAAAAAAAAAAAAAAATATTTTCATCATCCTCGGTCTTAAATGATGATATTATTGAATATCTTTGGCACGTAGTGCAAAGATGATTGATTCGATGAATATCTTTGGCACGTAGTGCAAAAGATGAATGATTTCGATGAATATCTTTGGCCCGTAGTGCAAAAGATGAACATGTGTTTAGATGAACATGACCAATTGGTGAATGTCCTGGCTTGTAAAAAAGGATGAATATATGATTCGGATATATATTGATTGATGTTCTGAGGATAAAATTATTGATGATGAATGATCGTTAAATTCATAGATATTAGTAGATTTCATCCTCTACGTAACTCTTCTATGAATTAATATTTTCATGCGAATATTGATTTAAAACTTGTTGTCTATTGTATTCTATTAAATTTTTCCTCGTTGAAGACTAACGATAATTTTTTGTATATTATCTTAGTCATAATATTCTTTTCTTGGGCTAGTTGAGCTCACCCTTTTCCTTTTTGTTCCATTTTTCTTCTCGGGAGGCGAGAATGTAGCAATGCATTTAGTGGGGTATGGAATGATGGTTTTAGAGAGTTGTTTAGTAGTCCTCACCATTTTTGTAAAATAATGTATCAATAATTATGATGAGGATTTATTTGTATATGGATATTGTTTAGATGGCAATATCTCGTATTTAAACTCACGCTTTTATTGTTGTAATAATAAAGTTGTAGTTGTTTACATGCAGTGTATTGACAACTCGGAATGGGTGATGTATACCTATTTTGGGGTGTCACAGGTTGGTATCGAGCTTAGGGATATGATCTCTGGCGGAGATCGGGAATAGAACTAGGAGGAGACTAAGTAAATCCTTCGCTTAGTGTGTCCTACCTAAGCTTATTTGATAATTAGTCAAGATATAGGGATATTATGTGATATATTGATTTCCTTAATTAACCCTTATTTTATGACAGTATTTGAGAATGTCGACTGAGAATATTAACAATGGAAATGAGACCGTGGAGACGTATGTACTCACCAACGAGGAGAACGTGCAACAAGCTGGCAATGTTCCTCCTGTGAACAACACCACTGATCAGACTATGAACGAAGCAATGTTTAGAAGCTTTTTGCAGTTCATGCAAAATCAGACGAGGGAGACTCGTGTTCAAAACATAGGAGGAAATGATAGCAATTCACGGGTTGTCACAGCCAAGCAGTTCAAAGAGTTGGGACCATCAGAATTTAAGGGAAAGCCAGATCCAATTATGGCAGAAACATGGGTCAAGCAAATTACCAAGATATTCGATGTCTTGGGATGCACGGAGAGAACAGAAGGTTCCATTCGCCACCTTTATGTTAAAAGTGGCGAAGCAGCATTGCTTTGGTGGGAGTCTCGTGAAGCGTACTCCATCTACCGCACTCAAAGGCATGTCTCTGGGAAACATTTCAGAACTATTTAATGACAAATACTTTCACGAAAGTGTTCGCTATATGAAGGAAGTGGAGTTTATTAGATTTGGAGCGAGAACAACACGCGGTGTCTCGAGACGAGGCGAAGTTTGCAGAGTTATCCGTGTTTGCACCTCATTTGGTGGAGAATGAGGAGCGATGACGCGGATGTTTCGAGAGGTTTGAAACCCAGATACGTCGAAGATCTCATCTCTCATAAATTTTCTCTCTATCGAGATGTTGTTAATGAGGCTCAATTGTTAGAAGCGAGATAACGAGTACGGTCAACCGAGGTACCACAATCAGGATCATACAGGAGATAGCGAATCAACAAAAAACAACAATAACCGGTGGAGAAAGAAAAGAGCGGACAAAATGGTAACCACTACGGTGGTAATCATGGCCATGAAAATAGAAGAAGCGAGTCGGAAGGAGATTTTAAAAGAAGAGATTCAACAATGACTACCGTGAAGACGACAAAGCCAAAGAAGAATCGGTTCTAAGGGAGGAGAAACGACCACCGTCATCGTATATGCTATAAATGCGGAAAGAGGGACATATCGGTCAAACCGCCCACAACATGATTCGGTGTATGCTATAATTATGAAAAAGAAGAATATATATCGCCGAGATTGCACGCAGTAGTGAAACCTAGTTCAATGGGGACGGTGACTCAAAACATCCCATAAAAGTCAAAGTCAGCGGTTCCTGGAAGAAGCGTTTGTTGTGGATCGGTCATAATGTGAGAACCCAAACGAGGTGATCACGGGTAAGCTATTTATAAATTCTTGTGAAGTTTATACTTTACTAGATATATCGGTCTACCCATTCATTTATCTCTCCCCGCTTGTGCTCAACGTTTAAACTTGACTCAGGAGAAATTAGACTTTGACCTATCTGTGGAAACTCCGTTAGAGAGAAACTTTCATCACATCCACTGTTTATAAATCTTGTTTGATTCAAGTTGGCACCATCACCTTATTGTTGACCTTATCTCTTTAAAGATACTTGCTTTTGATGTGATTTTAGGGATTGATTGGTAAACTACTCATCATGCCAAAATTGATTATTTTCATAAGGTTGTTAGCTTTCATATTCCTAAACAACCTGTTGTATTTAATTCAAGCAACTAAACCATTAAAATCAATCACCGTCATATCTAATCATAAAGCTATTCGTTTATTAAAAAGCGGATGTCAAGCTTTCTTAGCCCATGTTATGGATTTGAATAAAGACACGTCAAATTTGAATAATATTCCGTTGTTATTGACTTTCCCGTCAGATTTCACGAAGAACTTCTCGCCTCACCCCCGTAACGTGAAGTTGAATTCTTTATTGACCTTGAACACGGTACAAAGCCCAATTCTAAAACCCCATATCGAATGGCTCTATTGAACTTCAGGAGTTAAAGGTCCAACTACGTGAATTGTTGGACATCGGTTTCATTCGTCCCAAGACATCTCCTTGGGGTCCTCTGTTTTATTCGTAAAGAAGAAAGGCGGGAGTATGCGACTTTGTATTGACTATCGGAATCGAACCATGTCACCATCAAGAATAGGTATCCTCTACCTCGTATTGATGACTTGTTTGACCGATTCTGCAAGGAGCACAATTCTTTTCAACAATCGATCTTCGATTCGGATATCATCATCGGTGAAAATTAATCGAGGATATTCCAAAGACCGCCTTCGTAACTTCGGTATGGGCATTATGAATTCTTAGTTATGTCTTTCGGATTGACTAATACTCCTGCGGCTTTCATGGATATGATGAATCGAGTATTCAAAGAATATTTGGATAAATTCGTTGTTGTCTTTATTGATGACATCCTCATATATTCCAAAAGTCGTGAAGCTCACGAAAGCACCATTTCAAGCAGTACTCCAAAGGCTTCGTGAAAACAAGCTATATGCTAAGTTGAAGAAATGCGAGTTCGGCGAGGAAGTAGCATTCCTTGGGCACGTGGTGTCAAAACATGGAGTATCATTGACCCGTGAAGATTGAAGCAATACAAAGTTGGGAGCAATCAAGATGGTGGATCAAGACGTAGCTTTCGGGTCTAAATTGGTTATTATCGGAGATTCGTGGAAGGGTTTTCTAGAATCGCTACTTCGTTAACTCAGTTGACTCGGAAGGATACAAAATTCATTTGGAGTGAAGAATGCGAGAGGAGTTTCCAAGAGCTTAAGAGGAGACTTATTTCTAAGACTGTTTCTAACAATACCATCCGGTTCGGATGGATTTGTTATTCTCAAATGATGCTTGGGCAAAGGGTTGGGATGTGTTCTCACGCAACATGAGAAAGTCATAGCCTATGCCTCATGACAACTTAAAGAATATGTGAGGAATTATCCTACTCATGATCTAGAGTTGGCAAATAGCCTTTTTTCATATTAAAGATATGGAGGCACTATCTTTATGGGGAGAAAGTGGAGATATATTCGCACCATAAAAGCCTTAAATATTTCTTCACTCAAAAGAACTCAACATGCGGCAAATGACGTTGGGCGAGCTATTGAAAGACTACGACCACACTATTCAATACCATCCCCGAAAAGCGAACGTGGTACCGACGGCGTTGAGTAGAAGATCATATACGCAGGAACGCGAGTGCGATGATGTCAAGTATAACGACAGAGCCAACTTTAATAGAAAAAGTTAAGGTTGCTCAAGCCACCGAATCGGTGATGCATATGAAGAAGAAAGTACAAAAGGTGCTATTATTAAGAGCGAGAATTGATGAAGAAGGAATACTTGAGTCCACTCCGGACTTTGTGTTCTAACGATTTCGATTTGAAGTTCAAGATCACGATGGAGGCACACAATACACCATTTGCAATCCATCTCGGAAGTACAAAAATGTATTGTGATCTTGACATACATTTTGGTGGAACAATATGAAGAGAGAGATTGCAAAGTTTATCTCAACATGTTTAACTTGTCAACGTGTAAAGGCGGAGCATCAAGTGCCTAAGGGACCATTGCAACCACTTGAGATTCCGAAATGGAAGTGGGAACACATTACCATGGATTTCGTTACGGGTCTTCCCACGGTTTCTCAAGGCATAAATGTTATTTGGGTTATTGTTGATAGATTAACCAAGTCTCCGCACATTTTTTGCCGATACGGAGACTTATTCTCTTGAACGTCTTCTTAAGTATGTATGTGAATGAGATTGTGAGGTTGCATGGCATGCCAAGATCCATAGTTTGGATCATGACCCAAGATTCACTTCAAGATTTTGGGTTAGCTTGCAAAAAAGCTATGGGTACATTTACGATTGATTCAAAGATACCATCCTCAAACGGACGGACAATCGAGAGAGGACTATTCAAACTCTTGAAGATTTATTAAGACTCGTGTCCTAGACTTCAAAGGCGATTGGGATAAGTATTTACCATTGGTGGAATTCTCCTACAATACTTGATTATCGTGCAAGTATAGGTGTGGCCCCATTCGAAGCATTATATGGATGAAAATGTCGTTCTCTAGTATGTTGGGACGAGGTGGGTGAAGCAACATTGTTGGGACCCGAGTTGGTACGTATGACCACAGAAAAGATCCAAATGTTTAGACAACACATACAAATGGCACAGGATCGACAAAAGAGTTATGCGGATCTTCATTGAAAGGACGTGGAGTTTAGAATAGGGGATCATGTATTGTTGCGTGTTGCCCCATGGAAGGGAGTTATAAGATTTGGGAAGAGAGGAAAGCTCAATCCACGATTTATTGCTCTATTTCAAATTCTTGACCGAGTAGGAAATGTAGCCTATAGACTCGCTTTACCTCCAAGTATGCCTCGTGTTCATAATGTGTTTCACATATCTGTACTTCGTAAATATGTGAAAGACCCGAACCACGTTATTGAGTTAGAACCGGATGAGATAGTGAAGACTTAACGATTGAGGAGGTACTGTCAAGATCTTGGATAGGAAGGAGCATGTCCTACGACGAAGGTCATACCACAAGTTAAAGTCTTGTGGAGGAACCATCTTATAGAAGAAATGACCGGGAATTGGAAACGAAAATGAAAGCGAGGTATCCTCATCTTTTCAAACACCAGTACGTATGTCAATTTCGAGGACTTAAATTTCATAAGGAGGGAGGTTGTAAGACCCCAAATAATTAATAAATGAAATTTAATTTCCTCTAATTATTATTTTGAAATAGTAAGGGTTGATGTGATTAATGTGGATAGTTATGGGTAAAATACATTAAATATTTCAAAATAAGCAAGTGGTTATAAAATATTCATTGTTGTTTGGGAATATTCGTTTGGTCGTGGAATATTCAGATCGTCGGGGAATATTAAATGCGACGACCTTGACCATGTGTGGGCCCCATAAAGGAAAGCGATTGGAGGAAGAAAGCGACAAATATAAGTTGTTTAAAAAAACTAGCAGAAGTTGTTATTCTGGTTACATCGTTGGAATACCCGGTGGTTAAAAACACGATGTCTCGCGTTGTTACAAGAAGACACCAGTATTGCACCAATTATTGACTCTTACGTAAGAAGGCACTACTCAATAATGGTTAAAGTAATTCTTCGCTCAAGATTTTATTAATTCTTTGCGTTGATATTTTATATTGTCGTTGTTTCAATAATTGTCATTACACAAAGATTTTTCATTATCGAAGCAATAATTCATATTATTTGAATAATATTATTAGATAACATTATTGGCAATGTCTAGAAGTTCATCTAAGGAGAGGTTTGGTCACCTAATTGCGGCCAAGAAGTGAGAAATTCTTATTGGAAAGCCCCTCTTTCTCAGGGCGCTCGTTGTCAATATTGTGATTCTCGTAATATTATTTGTGAATAATTAATTATTGATTCATATGATGAAGAAAATATTGATTTTATGTGGATATAGATGGAGAAAATTTTTAACGTGACAATTGTTGAAAATTGAAATTTTATCTTTTTCTAATAAAATAATTCATTTAAATATATATATATATATATATATATATATTTAAATACAAATATTGTCTTCTAGACAATATACACACCCAAATAAGTCCTCATTAATTATTCATACACTATTTTACAGAAGTAGTGAGGACAGCTAAAACATCTTCATAGAACCATATTGTTCCACCAAAATGTATGTCGAATATCATGATACATTTTGGTACTTCCGAGATGGATCGCAAACGGGGTGTTGTGTGCCTCCATCATGATTTTATGCTTCAGTCGAGAATCGTTAGGAACGCAAAGTCTAGAATTGACTCAAGTATTCCTTCCTCATCAATTCTCGCTTAGGAATAGCTCTTCTTGACTTTTTCTTCTTCATATACGATCGCTTTTGGTCCGTAGCTTGAGCAAACTTTAACTTTATCGATTAAAGTCTGGTTCTACTCGTATATTCGCCATCATCATGTGGGACCACGAGTCTTTAATTCTATCTTCATCCTTTGTAAGTCGATAAAATGGGCTTTGCGTTGACAAATCAAGACTTTCAGATTTTGCATATGATCTTCTACTCAATGCGCTACCTACCACATTCGCTTTTCAGGATGATATTGAATAAGTGTGATCATAATCTTTTAATGACTCAACCAACGTCACGCCGCATGTTGAGTTCTTTTGGGTGAAGAAATATTTGAGGCTTTTTATGGTCCGTATAAATCTCCACTTTCTCTCCATACAAGTAGTGTTCCATATCTTCAACGCGAATACGATCTTGCCGCTAATTCGAGATCATGAGTAGGATAATTCCTCTCATATTCTTTGAGTTGTCGTGAGGCATAGGCTATGACTTTCCCATGTTGCATGAGAACACATCCTAACCCCTTGCCGGAAGCATCATCACAGATAACAAATCCATCCGAACCAGATGGTATTGTCGTAACAGTGTCGAAATGAGTCTCTCTTGAGCTCTTGGAAGCTCTTCTCGCATTCCTCGCTCCATAAGAATTTTGCATCCTTCCGAGTCAATTTGAGTTAACTGAGTAGCGATTCGAGAAAATCCTTCCACAAATCTCCGATAATAACCATTTAAGCCCGTAAAGTCTGCGTCTTGGCCACCGACTTGGTTGCTCCTAACTTTGTATTGCTTCAATCTTCGTCGTCAACAGATACTCCTTGTTTTGACACCACGCGCCCAAGGAATGCTACTTCCTCGAGCGAACTTCGCATTTCTTCAAACTTGGCATAAAGCTTGTGTTCACGAAGTCTTTGTAGTACCGAACAAATGGTGCTCATGATCTTCACGGCTTTTGGAATAGATGAGGATGTCATCAATAAAGACAACAACAAACCGATCCAAATATTCCTTAAATACACGGTTCATCATATCCATGAAAGCGGTAGGAGCATTAGTCAATCCAAAAGACATGACCAAGAATTCATAATGCCCAGATCGAGTCCACGAATGCCGTCTTTGGAATATCCTCGGTTTTAATCTTGGTGATGATATCCGTAAGCTAAGATCGATCTTTGAAAAGAATTGCGCTCCTTGTAATCGGTCGAACAGGTCATCAATGCGAGGTAAGCGGATACCTATTCTTGATGGTGACATGGTTCGATCTCGATAGTCAATACAAAAGTCGCATACTCCCGTCTTTCTTCTTTACTGAATAAAAACAGAGCACCCCAAGGAGACGTCTTAGATTTAATGAAACCGATGTCTAATAACTCTCAGTAGTTGGACTTTTAACTCCTGTAGTTGGACTTTTAACTCCACGAAGTTCAATAGGAGCCATTCGATATGGGGTTTTAGAAATGGGCTTTGTATCTTGGTTCAAGGTCAATAAAGAATTCAACATCACGTTCGGGGTAGACCAGGAAGCTCTTCAGAAATACACATCGGAATTCTTTAACCACGTAAATATTATTCAAATCGACTTGTCTTTGTTCAAATCCATAACATGGGCTAAGAAAGCTTGGCATCCGTTTTTCAATAAACGAATAGCTTTGTGGCTTGATATGACAAATGATCGATTTTAGTGGTTTAGTGGTTTGAATTCAGTATGACGGAGTTGGTTCAGAATATGAAAACTAACAACCTTACGAAAACAATCAATTTTGGCATGATGAGTGGTGGTTAACCAATCAATTCCTAAAATCACATCAAAAGCAAGTATCTTTAAAGAGATAAGATCAGCGAGCAATGTGATGATAGTGCCAACTTGGATCATGCAAGATTTATAAAGCTGTAGATGTAACGAAGGTTTCACCCAACGGAGTTTCAACAGATAAATCAAAATCTAATTTCTCCGGAGTCAAGTTTAAGCGTTGAGCACAAGCGGGAGAGATAAAAGAATGGGTAGAATCCCAGATTCAGTAAGGTATAAACTTCGCAAGAATTCAAGATTAGCTTACCGTGATCACCTCGTTCGGGTTCCTCACGTTTTGTCGATCACGATAAACGCTCTTCAGAGAACCGATTTCGACTTATCCGGATGTACTTGGAATCACCACTCCTTTGAACTTGGTTTCGCGATAAGACAATCTCGAAGCGATGTGGCCTTCCTTTCCACAAGTTGTAATATACCTTGGATTGTGTGGACGGTTTGGTGATATGTCCCTCCTTCCCGCATTTGTAACATCTAGCTGGCGGCGGTCGCTCTCCTCCCCCAGCATTTGTTGTTGGTCTTTGGTCTTGCCGTTGATATCTTCCCGTCATTGTTGAATCTTCTCTTTCGAAATTTCCACTTGAGTCACTTCTCCTATTATCATGTCCACGATTACCACCTGAGTGGTTACCGCCTTTGTCCGTATTCTTTCCTCCTCGCTGGTTATCATCGTTCTGATGACTATCCTGATTTATTATAAATAAAATTAAATTTTTCTTTATTCATTATTCTAAATTAATAAGGGTTAATTTGATATAATTCTTTGGTTATGGGTGAAATGTGTAAAGTTTACAAAATAAGCAAGTGGTTATAAAATATTCATTATCATCGGGGAATATTCGTTTGGTCGTGGAATATTCTTTTTTTCGGGAATCTCCGCATTTACGGTAGCCAAGTCATTAGTGGGCCCCATAACGGAAAAGCGGTTGGATGAAAGAAAAGCGACAAAGATTGAGTTTTATAAATAATTGGCGTAAATTGTTACCAATTAACTTTGTTGGGTTACACGGTGGTTAAAATACTGATGAATGGCGTGGTTGCAGACGAAGAAAGACGCGGTATGCATAAAGATTGTTGAATTATTGATCCTTACGTAAGAAGGCACTACTCAATAATTGTTACGAAGAATTCTTATTCATTATTTTATCTTATTGATTCAATAATTCTACGCATTGATATTTATATTATTATTGTTTCAATAATTGTCATTACACAATATTTTCCATTATCAAATCAATAATTCATATTATTTGAATAATATTATCGAGATAACATTATTGGCAATGTCTAGAAAGTTACATCTAAGGAGAGGTTTGGTCACCTAATCATTGCTACCAAGAAGTGAGAAATCCTTATTGGAAAGCCCCCTTCTCTGAACTACCGGCACGGTTGTCGATCTTGTGATTACGTAATATTATTTTGAATAATTAATTATTGATTATTATGATAAAGAAAATATTTATTTTATGTGGATATAGATGGAGAAAATTTTAATGTGACAATTGTTGAAAATTAATATTTTATCTTTTCTCGATAAAATAATACATTTAAATATATTATTTTAATAATATATTAACGGTGATATTTTATAATGATTGTGGGATATATGAGTATATGAGGAGGTAGAGTATTTTGTGGCATTAAATGTTTAATATATGTTTTTTGTGTGTCGGTGGACACAATTCTTGAATAGAAAATTGATTATAGATCGTAAAATCGTCTGTTTATGGATTTGGTCAATTTCTATTTGGAATTTGGAAAATTTTCATAAAAGTTGTAGAGAATGGGATTTTCCATGGAAAGTCGCGAGTTTTAATTTTTCCGATAAACGGGCTATTTTCATGAATTATTGAAGTTACGGAAAATAAAATAATTTTTTATTAATTATGGTGGGACCCACTTTTTGGTGGGTGTTGAATGCACATAAGGCTGAAATTTTCAGCATTGAAATTTGAAAGCATGCGTAGAAATTTTGATTTTAATAATAATAATTTATTAATTTAGTCTCCTTTCATGCTCTAACATTTTCCTATAAATAGAGAGGCTAAGTTAGAATTGAAAATCACACGTAAACTAAGTTTTCTCTTTCTCTCTAAATTATCGAAGCGTATTCTTGTGAGTATACTTTGAGTGTATTCTTTATACGGTGCGGGTTTCACAAGACTATCCGAAATTCGATCGGAAAGACGATTATTTTGAGGTAAGGGTATTATTTTCTTCTTAAATGATATTTTTCTTCAATATCATTATGCCAAGTATTGGTGAACTTTTTATCAAATTTAGAACTTGTTGTGTTTGGAGTTCTTATTCACGTGTCTAGCAAGACTTATTCACGATATCTGACCTTATTCACGAAATCTAAGACTATTCAATTTAAAAAAAAAATTTTCTTTTTGTCCAAAATATCTATTCGGATCTAGCTTTGATTGTATCCATGTTTTGATCATTCTTGAATTTTACACCAATATGATTATTTTCAAGTATTTTTGGACATGGGTAAAAACAAATACGAATCCTTATTCCTTAATCCTTGTCATTTTGTTTCTTTGGATTCGTTTCTTTAAAAATGTTTTCATTATCCTCAGTCTAAATGGTGATATAAATGAATATCTTTGGCTTTGTAGTGCAAAGATGAGCGATTAATCGATGAATATCTTTGGCTCAGTAGTGCAAAGATGAGCAGTGTTGAGATGAACATGACCATTTGGTGATACAAATGAATATCTTTGGCTGTGTAGTGCAAAGATGATTAAAGATGTATATTGATTGTTATTATTACAGGGATAAACTATTGATGATGGACTTTTAAACCTTAGAAGGCGGTAGAATTCTTTCTCTACGTGACTCTTCTAATGGATTCTTCGCTTCATTGCATTTGTTGATCTAAAACTTGTTGTCTATTATATTCTATTAGATTTTTTTTCTGTTGAAGACTAACGATAATTTGTTGTATATTATCTTAGTCATAATATTCTTTACTGGGCTAGTCGAGCTCACCCTTTTCCTTTTTGTTCCATTTTCTTCTCGGGAGGTGAGAACATAGCGAGGATCGAGTCGGGGTATGGAGTGATGGTTCTAGGAAGATGTTTTATTTATCCTCCTCACTACTACGTAAAATAGTGTATGAATAATTAATGAGGACTTATTTGGTGTGTATATTGTCAGAAGACAATATTTGTATTCAAACTCACGGTTGTATTGTCGTATTCTACACGACATCTGTATTGTCAAAGTTGTAGTTTGTTTTCTATACCATGTATTTTGGCGACTCGAGAATGGGTGTTGTATACCTATTTTGGGGCGTCACATAAAATACCTCTAATAAACTCTCCTCGTGTACCTCTTCTTCCTCTTCTTCCTCACTCACAATTTGTTACCTCTGCGATTATCTAAGGTGCAACTATCAATTCTTCACTCACCACATGGATATCTCTAATTCCTTCTTCACCGACATCACATTATCCCGGTTGGCGATTAGAGGTGTCTCCACGATCTCATTCACTCCATTGTTAACGTTACCGATCGACATTCTCAAATCCGCCATAAAACAAGGGTTAATTAAGGAAATCAATATATCACATAATATCCCTATATTATGACCGACTAACAAATAAGCTTAGGTAGGACACACTAGCGAAGAAATTACTCGTCTCTCCCCTCCTAGTTCTATTCCCCGATCTCCGCCAGAGATCATATCCCTAAGCTCTGATACCAACTGTGACGCCCCCAAAATAGGTCCATTCCATCCAACCCATTCTGAGTCGCCAAATACATGGTACAGAAATAACTACAACTTTATTTTTACAACATATAAGCTGTGAGTTTAAATCTGAGATATTGCCATCTGCAGACAATATCCACACGCAAATAAATCCCCATCATAATTATTGATACATTATTTTACAAAAATGGTGAGGACTACTAAACAACCCTCTCTCAGAACCTTCATTCCATACCCCGACTACTAGTACTGCTACATTCTCGCCTCACGAGAAGAAAAATGGAACAAAAAGGAAAAGGGTGAGCTCTCAACTAGCCCAATAAAGAATATTATGACTAAGATAATATACAACAAATTATCGTTAGTCTCCAACAGGAAAAATATAATAGAATACAATGGACAACAAGTTTTAAATCAATATTCGCAATGGAAATAATAATTCATTAGAAGAGTTAAGTAGAGAATGCAAACTACTATCTTCTATGTATGAATTTTAAAGTTCATCGCCTATTTTTATCCCCGTAACATCAATCAATATATATATCGAGATCAAAAATTCATCCTCAGACTACGTGCCAAGGACATTCACCGATTGGTCATGTTCATCTAAACACTGCTCATCTTGCACTACACGGCCAAAGATATTCATCGAAATCAATCATCTTTTGCACTACAAAAGCCAAAGATATTCATCGAAATCAATCATCTTTGCACTACACAGCCAAAGATATTCATCGAAATCAATCATCTTTGCACTATGTGCCAAAGATATTCCATAATATCATCATTTAAGACCGAGGATGATGAAAATATTTTAAAGTTAAACGAATCCAATTGAAACAAAATGACAAGGATTAAGGATTAAGGATTCGTACTTTGTTTTATCCACGCCCCAAAAATACCTCAAAAATAATCATAGTGGTGTAAAATTCAAGAATGATCAAAACATGGATACAATCAAAGCTAATATCCATAATAGATATTTTGGACAAAAAGAAGAAATTTCATTTTTCTATTGAATAGTGCAAGATTCGTGAATAAGGTCAGATATCGTGAATAAAGTCAGAGACACGTGAATAGTAATCTCGACACCAAAAGATAGAAATTTCACAAAAACATCTTCACGACTTCGTGAATAGTACTCGTGAATAAGAACTCGTGAATAGTAACTCATGAATAAGAACTCATGAATAAGAACTTATGAATAAGAACCCGACATGAAAAAGTTCCAAATTTGATAAAAAGTTCCAAGCAATATTTCAAAGATAATGATATTGAAGAAATAATATCATTTGAGAAGAAAATAACATCCCTTACCTCGAAAAGACAAGATTTCTTAAATAAACACAGGATATAAGCTATGACTTAAACTTGCACCAGATAAAGCAATACTCAAAGTATACTCAAAATACTCACAAGAATACGCTCGATAATATAGAGAAAGAAAACTTTACGGTGTGATTTTCAATTCTAACCCAAGACCTATTTATAGGAAATCGCTTAGAACACCAAAACATGTAAAATTTAATATAATATTATTATTTATAATAATAATTCCTACGCACACCTTGAATCAATTTCAAAGAACTTGTCATGTGTTAAATGAGGGAACCAAATGAAAAAACGTTTTTGTAAATAAAAATATTTTAAACTTCCAAAATCAATTATTTTGGAGCTTCGTAACTTCAATAATTCACAATAAATAGCCCTTTTGCGTAAAATTCAAATCTCGCTTTTTTATAGGAAATTCAATTCTCTACAACTTTACTGTAAGAAAATTTTTCCAAATTCCAAATGTAAATTGACCGAAATCCAAAAACAGTGATTTTAGAGGCTATAATCAAATTTCAGCCAATAAATGGGGTCCACCGACATGTTTAACATGTTTTAAACATTTATTGCAACAAAAATACTCTTCCTCCTCATATACTCATATATCCCACATTCGTTGTAAAAATATCACCATTATTATATTATTAAAATATAATAATATATATTTAAATGAATTATTTTATCAGAAAAAGATAAAATATTAATTTTCAACAATTGTCACATTAAAAATTTTCTCCATCTATATCCTCATAAAATCAATATTTTCCTCATCGTATGAATCAATAATTAATTATTCACAAATAATATTAGTAATCACAATATCGACAACTGTGCAGCTCCTCAGGAAAGAGGGGCTTTCAATAAGAATTTCTCCTTACTAGCACAAGCAATTAGGTGACCAAACCTCTCCTTAGATGTAACTTTCTAGACATTGCCAATAATGTTATCTAATAATATTATTCAGATAATATGAATTATTGCTTCGATAATAAAAAATCCGTGTAATGACAATTATCAAACAACAAAGAATATAAAATATCAACGCAGACAATTATTGAATCAATAAAATAAAAAATCGAATGAAAGTAATTATCAGAAACCATTATTGAGTAGTGCCTACTTACTTAAGAATCAATAATTGGTGCAATACTGGTGTGCCATCTTGTCAAGTAATAACGCCAGACATCTTGTGTTTTAACCACGGGTATTCCAACAAAGGTAAAAGCAGAATAACTACGCCTGTTATTTTTAAACAACTTATTTTTGTCGCTTTTCTTCCTCCAATCGCTTCTCGTTATGGGGCTCCACACATGGTCGCGCTTGGTCGCATTTAATATTCCCCGACAAAGATTTAATATTCCACGACCAAACGAATATTCTCAAAATAATAATGAATATTATATCACCACTTGCTTATTTAAAATATTTCAAGATTTTACCCATAACTAACCACATTAATCAAATCCACCCTTACTATTTCAAAATAATAAATAAAGGAAATTCCTTTTATTTAAAAAAATTTCGGTCTTACAATAATGTTAGTAACCAGAACATGAATTGGGGATAATATTATGCAGTAGCCATTGCAATTTTACACAATAACCAAGTCAAAGATTATATACTAACCAAATTCAGATTAGATAAAGAAATTAACAAATTGCAGGAAGGTAACCAATGTATTTAATAAGTAATCATTAATATAAAAACATCAATAGAATAAACTTTAAAATTATAAAGCAAGCATATAAACATTATACAGTAATCAAATCAATAATAAACAGCAACCAAATCAATAATAAACATTAACCAATTTATATGTATTTAGTAACCAGAGTGTAAAACATTTTAAAATGCATTTTGCATTCAAAACATTCATAATTATTCTGACTTTGTGACCATTTAAAGAGCGAAAAATTTGAGAAAGGTAAACAATAGACGAATACGTAGTAAACACGGGGTAACACTATGCATATAAATTGGAAACTCAAATACCTAAGTATACAAATTTGTAATGAATCAACAATCGATAAAGACGATCAACAATCAATGCGAGCTTGAGAAGTTTCGGTTATAGATCTTCAAGTCATTGCCGATCTTTTATGTTCTTCTCCGATCTGCAGTTCATCACTTTCTGGTTATAGATCTTGCAGTTGTTGTCGATCTGCAGTTCATCACTTTCTCCGATCCGTTCTTCTCCGATCTCAGAGTTGCTGTCGATCTTTTATGTTTTGTTCAGTTGCTTGAATTTAGAGAGAGATAAACGTGTAGGGAGAGATAAAGATCCGTAATTTTAGCAACGTGATATTATGTTGTGTTATTTTTGTAATTATGTTGTTTGTATTTTATTTTTGTAAATACTTTCTAATTGTTATATATTAGTGTTAAGAACCCCTTATTTATTTACTTTTAATTTTAATATACTAAATTAAGCATGTGTTTAAATATTAAATTGTATATGAAAAATTACTTTAGAAAAATCTTACGAGGCACTGCAAATTTATTTCAAGTAATGTAGAGCAATATGAAAAAAATATATATAAATTTTTTATTTTTTTCTTTTTCATAATAAATAAAATTTTCATTTATTTACTTTTTTTCCGGTGTGAAACTGAGAAACAGGGTATAAAGGTGAGAACTTTTATATAGATGTTATGTCGGCTCAGTATTCATTTGGATTGGGTTGGGCCACAATTAATAGATTTCCATCTTTTCATTTTTTCCAAATATTATTGTGTTAAAGTTGACGTAAGCTCAAATGCTCAATCACTCAATTATTTTTAGGAAAATTATATTTTTACACGGTGGCGAAGCCATAAAATTTTAACAATGGGGTCGAAATTATTACTAAATTATAAAGAATTTTTTTTAATACTATATTATAATAAAAATATAACGAATAATAATATATGGTATATATACATTATATTGACTCATAATAACCTTTTTTAATTACAATTGTTCATAAGTAAGTAATTCATTATTTATTTTTAAAACTAATATAAATTAGATTATTATTTAGTTTAAAATATTATAGAGATAGAGAGAGATACATATATTGAGAGGATATGAGTCATATGTGGTTAAAATTTGATTGACAAAGTTATAAAATTTCAATTTGACCCCGTATAATAGAAAATTTATAAAATTTTAGTGGTGTCAATTTATATATAATACTTAAAAATTTTAAAACTTATCTTACATTATAAAATAAATTTTTTTTAGTGGGGTCGAATGACCCCACAAAGTATGCATGGCTTCGCCACTGTTTTTACATGATACTTCTCACATGAATAGCAAATAGGTCTCACCTCCACGTGAGAGATACTAATATAAAAATATCATTTTAATATATGAAAACATCAATTTCTTTCTTTTTACCCCCCTTCAAACGGACTCAACTTTTTTGAAATATATATTTCTCGCATGCATAGCATGTGCCTTATAAAAATATTGATGCCTTAATTTTAAGGAATGGATACTTTCACATAATTTTTCTCGTATGAACAATAACAGGTCCTACACTCATGTGAGTAATTAAATAGAAATAACAAATAGCATTTCAGATGGATCACGTTTTAGAGTTATACACAATAATTAAAAAAAATAATTATATAATATTAAATATAATATCAATTATTTATAATACCTTTAATTTTTCATAACAGTCATACTTATCTCATACTCTCTCATATATAACTTTTCTCATGAGGAATAATTTTAAAAAAATTGTAATTAATTTTCATAGATTATATAAAACGACAAATAATTTAAAAAAAATAAAATTATCTAAAATGTCATAATAATATATTATAAGATGGAGGGAGTAGTTACATTTAAATATAGAACTAGACAACTATAAGGAGACGTATTTTGATCATATGTCTCATCTATTATATTAAATTATAAAATAAATATAAAAATGACACATGATAAAAATATTATTTTAACATGTAAAAATATCAATTTCTACTGATATTCTTTGAAAATTCCTTCTAGAAAAAAGGTTTCTAATGGTACAAGTAAGTAAAGTTGGGGCTGTAATTGTATCGTCAAGAGCATTGACTCGTATCTCTCCATAAAATTAAAGCATTTAGTAATAAAAATATGACGTGTTTCTTAAGAAACAATAAAAGGTTGAGAAAAAACAATAGTTGACGTTATCATCAATCATCATGGATTTTAAGTGATTCTATTTCTTATTGCAAATAATTATAAAAATATTTTACTTTGATTTTTAAAGGTTAATAACAGTACATAAATTAATAAAGGTAAAAGATGTCCGTCCCCTCTTTTTACCATGACATAACCAATAGGCAAAAATTATGACATAACCAAGATTAGAAAATAAGTTAGTAAAGATGAGAATAGAAAATGATGGTAGGTGAGAAGTTAAAATCTGAAAAGAAATATGACATAAATTGTAATATAATTAATTTCATTTGCATTTTATGAAAATTAATATTTTATGCTCTCTGTCTCAAAATAAATAATATATATATTTAGAGTAAATTTAATATAAAATAATTTAATTTGTACAAACCATTGTAACAATTATATTAATTTTAAAAATAAAAACTTATCTCTTTTTGGAACATATCAATTAAGTAGTTTTTTAACTCATGATTTATAAATTAATTTATACACCAACTACAAATAAAATATTAATAGTCTTAATTTAAAGTTAATTCCATCAACCGTCCCCGCGTTTTCTCACTCTTCAGCTCAATTTGCCTGAACCGTTCTCCCTTCTCCTACCACCATTTAGAACCACCGCTAACGGCTGAGCCAAAAAACTCCCCACTTCATCTTATTCGGCATGGGCAACTGTGTCGCACGTAAAAAACCAGATACCAAAACCCACAACAAAAAAAAGATCAAGAACAAAAAAGAGCGGAGGCCCAACCCATATGCAAGTTCACCCAGCCCGATCCGGGTCCTGAAAGACGTCACCCCACTAGGCCTTCACCGGACCCGAATCGGCGATGAGTACGTACTCGGACGGGAACTGGGCCGTGGCGAATTCGGGATCACGTACCTCTGTACGGACAGGGAAACCAGAGAAACCCTAGCCTGCAAATCAATTTCGAAGAAGAAACTGAGAACAGCCGTGGATGTCGAGGATGTTCGGCGGGAAGTGGCGATAATGTCGAGTTTGCCTGAGCATCCAAATATTGTTAGGCTTAGGGCAACGTATGAGGACAACGAGGCGGTGCATTTGGTGATGGAGTTGTGTGAGGGAGGAGAGTTGTTTGATCGGATCGTGGCGAAGGGACATTATAGCGAGAGAGCGGCAGCTGCCGTGGCGAGGACGGTGGCGGAGGTGGTAAGGATGTGTCATGACAGCGGTGTTATTCATAGAGATTTTAAGCCTGAGAATTTCTTATTTGCGAATAAGAAGGAGAATTCGCCTCTTAAGGCTATTGATTTTGGGCTTTCCGTATTTTTCAAGCCTGGTAGGATTATTATAGTTTATTCATAATATGCTGGTGACGAATTAAGCTTCTCTTTATCAATGTTTTTCTTACCACTTATTCTCCTTCTTCTACGCTTGGGGATGGAGAGTATTTTTTTTTGGGGGAACATGAGCTTTCAGAGTTTTCTGTTGATTTTTTGCTGAAGCTTGTTTTCAAGTTTGAGCGTGGGTGATATACCCATGGACAGTGGCTTATTTTTTTCACTGGAGTTGGATTTGGCATCGGCTTTCACAATATATGGTTTAATGTTGTAGTTACTACTCTATTAAAAATTAGTTTATTGCTATAACTGAGTAGAAGGTTGATTTGGGCTCAAGGTTTGAAGCGGGGTTTTTGTTGGTTTTGAGTATATATATATATATATATTTTTTTTTTCTCACTGGAATAATGGATGGTTTGGGGAAGGCAGGATGGGTTTTAAAGATATATTTTGTAACTTAAATTTTCTGATGTATAACAAGATGAATTTTTACCTCTATTTTAGTGTGGAAGTGGAGGCATTCATGATTGTAGATGATTAGTTCAACGAACGGCCAAGTTTCTCCTTTATTTTTTTTTCGTATGGGATTTGAAGTTTGAAGCAAAATAACATCTTTGTTTGGTATAACTTAAACTTGTTGATATCCGTGTCAAGATGCTAACCAATTTTTTTTAGTTTTATATTTTAAGGAGATGTCAGACTTTTGTATTGTTGCATTATTTGTTTTATTTTATTTTTTAAATATTTTTTCCTATTTTTCCATGATTTCATTTTGAAGGTGAGAAGTTTTCAGAGATTGTGGGAAGTCCTTACTACATGGCCCCGGAGGTTTTGAAGCGAAATTACGGTCCAGAAATTGATGTATGGAGTGCTGGAGTGATTCTTTTCATTCTATTGTGTGGGGTTCCTCCATTTTGGGCAGGTATAGTTGTTAATTTGTTATCGATCATGTAAGACTTTGGAAGATGTATATTATGCAGCTTTTGAGGTTGGAGGGTTCTTTTATTATTTATTTTATGAAAAAAATGTGGTTATGCTTCATTCTTTTGGTTGCAGAAACTGAACAGGGTGTTGCTCTGGCAATTTTGCGGGGTGTAATTGATTTTAATAGGGAACCTTGGCCTCAGATTTCTGACAATGCCAAGAGTCTTGTTCGGCAGATGTTAGAGCCAGATCCCAGAAAGCGTTTGACTGCCAAACAGGTGCTTGGTAAGTCCTTATTAGAACTAATCTAGTTAATTTTGCATTTTGATAAGAATACTTGCAGATTGACCATAGTTTTAAGTTTTGATGATACTATGTTGAGGGAGGGGGATGACACACCAGGGTGCCAAATATAATCCAAGAATTGGCATGTCCTCATATAATTCTGCATTAGATGTGTCTTGCCCATGTACAATGTAATATATATATATATATATATATAGAGAGAGAGAGAGAGAGTCCGGATCCGGTCCGGACTCCCGCAAAGAAAATGCGTTTTGTTTTTTGCTTTTTTTTTTAAAACAACTAATTTTTTTTTAATATTTTATGGAACTGGAATTTTTATATAATACAGTGTTTTGGATGTGATTTGGATACGTATAACAAAACAGACATGTACTGTCTGTGCAGACTGCACATACATTTTTTGGTATAGGTATCCAAATCACGCCCAAAACATTGTATTATGAAAAAATTTCAGTTCCATAAAATATTACATTTTTTTTAGTTGTTTTAAAAAAAAAGCAAAAATAAAATAAAAATATAGGGTCCGGATTTTCTCCCATCAGGGAGTCCGGACCTAATCTATATATATATATATATATATATATATATATATATATAAACATTAATTTAAGATCTCTTTATTTGGAATCTGTTACCTAAATTAAGATAACTTAATCGTCCAATTATTTTTGAGATTCAGTTCGACCCGTATTACCGTATACCAAAACTCAAGTCATAAGTTGGCAAGGGCTCATAATTTCCCTTTCAGTTTACATGTGTTTACTTCTTTCCTTAGCTTCTTATTTTCCATCATATGTTCATTGGTTCAACTAATACTTCATCTGAAAAACTCCACAGTTAGGAGTCTATGACCAGTTATACTATTTCCAGAAAATCGTTTATTTAGTAAATCAACCTCTACATTAAAGTGAACCTCAATGGATTTGATATGGATGTCTAGTTAGTTTAAAGACTGGGGCATGGGTCATGTTATTGTGCTTGTAAACTGGAGATCAACTTTCGAGCTCTCGTTTGCGATTTGAAGAAAGTTCAGGTCATTGTTTGGGTAAAGGTTACAACATTCTGGAAGCATGAGGGTAGTGGGAAAATTGGATATCATAGCACAACACTCCAATGTGAAGTGGACTAGGTTTCTTCTGATTCTGAAGGTATCTGGTATTTTTTCACTTAGCTAAATAGCAACTCTCCTCATTATAGTGCGTGTGTCACATGTATGGATTTGTGGCCCCTTGATGCTGCTCTGCCTCTGGCTGCCCTGCTCATTATGGCCAAAGAACTGAGAGTGGGTAAGGAACTCTTATTGCTCTGCATTCCGTGTATCGGGTACCGTTGTTCCAAAATCGTCATATCAGAACTAAATACCTCGTGCATTCTAGCATAAGTAGCATTTCTCGTACCCGATTTCATTCCGCATACTTAACCGATTTGTGTTCCAGGTAACCGCTTTGACATTATTTTGTTTTACATTAGTTCTGCAGTAAGTTAGGCTAGACCATGTTATGGAAAAGGGTATGTAAAATTACAAAATAGCTAATTGCAAGATCGCAAATATTTTGCACATATGGTGGCACTGCATTTATTGATCCTTGTAATATCAGGAAACTGCATTTATTAATCATGTAAATTACTTGGACGTAGCAGACTGATTTTTCTGTCACATGATTGATTCCTTGTAAAGTAGCTGAATAGTTTTTGCTTTGTTCTTATTGATAGAACACCCCTGGATACAAAATGCAAAGAAGGCTTCAAATGTTCCACTTGGAGATATAGTGAGGACAAGGCTCAAGCAGTTTTCTTTAATGAACAGATTCAAGAAGAAAGCCTTGCGGGTAAGCATCGAGGAATGGTTGGTGATTGTGAGATTGTTTTGTTATGACTGAAATTCTTGTCATGGGACTGATTTTTTCAGAAGCCTATATGGAGTATGGATTTGGGCACCTTTTATAACAAAAATTAAATTGTGGGTGCCCTATTTTGAGAATTAAAACTGAGGTGATAGGACCAAATTTGTCTGTATGTTTTTTTTGTAAACTTGTGTAGCACCTACTGTGATGATCTGCCATTTGTTACTACTTGTAAGAGTTGGGTTTTTCAAATGATGTAGGTAATTGCAGAACACTTGTCTATAGAGGAAGTAGAAGTGATCAGAGATATGTTTGCTTTGATGGACACCGACAACGATGGAAAAGTTACATACCAAGAATTGAAGGCTGGACTTCGGAAAGTTGGTTCACAATTGGCTGAACCAGAGATAAAACTGCTGATGGATGTGGTAAATGTCTCTTTCCATTTATAAGCTTAGTGTGGAAATTTATGCATTTTTGATGTATTTTTAGACATTAGTATTTATGTGAACATACATATATTGGTATTGTTTCTACTTAACTGAAGTAACTTTCTTGCTTTATGCTTTCAGCCTAGTACACTGCACTGACACTTCAGTTATTCGATTGATTATATTTTCTTCAGAATAATATCCTTCATTTGGTTTCTGAACACTCTCAGTAGGTTAGTTTTGTCAAATGTTCACACTTCTAGTGTTCTTTTTTTTTTTTGGTTGAGTAGTGTAATTCTTCTATTTAGTGTAATGATTAAAATAGAGTATTCTATCCTTTTCTTCTAAACTTGTACTCCCTTTTTATTAAATCAGTAACATCATGTTATTATTGCAGTTCTACAAACTTTACTTGTATATTAAAGGTTAAAGGTATTTGGTGGATATGGAAAATTATTGTTGTTGGCCACTCAATATTTAGTCACTGTATAGGTCCTAAGCATCTGTCAAAGTATAACCATCCAGTCCTTAATTACTGCCAGAAACTAATGCTTTCCGTCTCTCCCTTGTACTTCAGTGCTATGCCAATATGTGGTTGAAGGCTCTGTATTTCAAAGAAATCTTTCTTTACCTTTTTTGTATAAAATAATATATTAGTCGAGGGGACTGCTTACCACATGTTAGAAGAAGTTGGTGCTTAGGTAACATTAATAATTCAATTTGTCTCCTAGTATTCTTGAAGGTCTCAAGCATCAAACTTGATCAAAGTATTGAAATCCTGTCAGAGGCATTCCTTCTTAGAAGCATTAACTATTTGATTCTATAATCTTCTGGCAGTGATAGTGTATAGTTTAATGTATTAAGAATTAAGATACATATTATAAGATTGCCGAGTAAACAAGAATTTGCATCTCTATTATACACACACACACATGTATATATCCTCTCTTCTGGGTTTTTATCTCAGGTATTAACTATATAGACTTGGCCAACATTAAGCTGCTAATGGGACATAGATTTGAAAGATTACTGTAGATATACTTATGTTATCTGTGTAGCTGGATTCATCTTTATGATTTGCTCATAGAACATTACCACATGAATGTTATCTAGGCTGATGTTGACGGGAATGGAGTACTGAACTGTGGAGAGTTTGTGGCAGTAACAATCCACCTGCAGAGGATGGAGAACGATGAGCATTTCCGCAGAGCATTTATGTTTTTTGACAAAGATGGCAATGGGTATATTGAGCATGATGAACTACGGGAAGCCTTGGCAGATGAATCGGGTGAAACTGATGGTGATGTACTCAATGAAATTATGCAAGAGGTTGACACAGACAAGGTCTGATATTCAAGCTGTACATATCTTTTATTTATCAACCTCAAGACCCACATTTGCTTTCTTTAGTTGTGTTTACTTGACACTTTACTCGGGTAATTGTAGTTCGACCAAATTCATTTGACAAGTTAAAATATGGGATTTAGATTCATTGAACTCTCTCTCTCTCTCTCTCGTGTTATCTTTCAATTGTACAATGGTGGTTCATTGTTTCAGGACGGGCAAATTAGTTACGATGAGTTTGTTGCAATGATGAAAACTGGAACTGATTGGAGAAAAGCATCTCGACAATATTCTAGAGAAAGGTTCCAGAGCTTGAGTGTAAACCTGATGAAGGATGGGTCGTTGCATCTTCAGGATGCTGTGACCGGTCAAACTTATGTTGTTTGAGCTAAAAAGGGGTTTCATTTATGGTGACTGGTTTTTCCTCAACTTCCTGAAGTCGAAATGAATTGAATCTTCATTGTGGATGTAGTGTATCTATTACCTGAAAATTTGGATATGGGATATCTTACCGAGAGTGCCAGTTTCGAGAATGACTGAAATTTGACTAGAGTTCTTCTGTTGCCGAGGATTCTGGAGGCATGTTTTACATTAATCACCTTACTTGTATAGTAGTATCAGGGTTGTATGTGTTTGATGATTAAATTACCCATGTATTTTTGTTTTTGTTTTGTTTTTTTAATGTAGAACATTGTGCAGAAGGTAGTTTTAGGGTTGGTACTTGGTAATGTGAATTTCAGGAATTTTTCAATTAATTGAGCAGTGAGTTGTACAGTTATGATGGTCAGGGTTGTCTCTCCACAACTATTGTTTCCTGCTTCCCAAACTAATAGTATAGGAGGAGTACTTACTGAATATGTTCTTTTTTTGGCTGATTCAACACACACTTGTGGAATAGGTTTCACTTTCACTTTCACTTTCATATCATATGAATATGAATATGAATATGATAGGAGACCGACCATATCAAAAAATCATTTACCTTTATCAAATTTGATTTGCCTATTGGATACTCCATACCCAGCTTTAGGTCCCATATAATTAACAAGTTCTATATCACGTGTGACGCATTACAAGTATAAATTATGAAGAGTGAAATTAAAATTTTATAAAATATAAACAATTAAATAAAAAGATGAAAATAATAATAATAATAATAATATATTTAAAATTATAGAGACAAAAGAAAAAAAAGAAGTTAAGCGTGACACAAAATTACTAAACCTAGATATCTAAGATAGATGTCCTCATGTTCTAAAAGAATAAATTGGAAGTTTAAAATCTTACATGTCCCTGAGACATTATTTTAGAAGATAAAAACCTCTTATTTGGCTTCTTTTTTTTAAAAGCACAGATAACACAAATAAACTAAATAGTTGTGAAAAAGCATTTACATACCATTTTTCTTACATTTAAAGTTATGAGAAAAAAATACATTGAAAATATAAAAAAAATATGAGGTACCCTACCTCTACCTGGTTCAATTATATACATCTGATCTCTAATTTCTAGTCGGTAAATGAGCCCACCAGATTCCCTCACCTATCATCTATCTAAAGGAATCGGAGCGGAGGACTCTCTCTTGCACATCAACACGTCTTCCTTTGAGAATTTATGAACAACTCTAGCAGCTTAATTCTATATTATATTTAGTGTTTCACTATCATCAGGTAGACTAAATATAGTATATAATTATATTTGAAGCACCAACAAGACTAAATCTGATAACTTATAATCGATCGACTATAATTTTAAGGTAATTGTTAAATTCATAACACTTTTTGTTATTTTCATAACAAAAGTGTCGATATAGATGTATAGTGACGGTAAAAACCGTCTATAACAACATTTTTATTGTTGGAATAATAATTTTTATTGTGAATTTAATATTTTTCTAATTTTAATTATATTTAAATAGAAGAGTAAAAGGAGATTATAGTTTTTTTGGATTTATAAATTATTTTAATTTTTTTATATTATAGTTCTAAGTCGTCTTCCACATTTCCCATTTCTCTGCAAACACAAATTCAACATTTCATCTCCAATCAAATCCTATTACTACTATATTCTCTCTCATACACTCAGATAGATTGATTGATTGAGAAATGGGTGTGGATTATTATAATATACTCAAAGTGAATAGAAATGCCAGCGATGAAGACCTCAAGAAAGCCTACCGTAGACTTGCCATGATTTGGCACCCTGATAAAAACCCCACCAACAAGTGCGAAGCCGAAGCTAAATTCAAAAACATCTCCGAAGCCTACGACGTCCTTAGCGATCCTCAGAAGCGTCAGATCTACGATCTCTATGGCGAAGAAGCCCTCAAATCCGGTCAGGTTCCGCCGCCTCCTCCCTCCTCCTCCGGCCGTGGCTCCTACGCCGCCAATTTCACTCACACCCACCAGCACCCTAACCCTTCATTTCGCTTCAACCCCAGGGATGCCGATGATATTTATGCTGAATTGTTCGGTGGCTCCGACGGCGTTTCTGGTCCCTCTGGAGGAGGGAGGAGTAGGGCTTATAAAGATGGGTTTTTTAGGGCTACCAATGCCGACTTTGGGAGTTCGGCTGGTGCGGGAGCTTCGAGGAAAGCTCCGGCCGTTGAGAATTTGTTACCGTGTAGCTTGGAGGAGCTTTATAAGGGTGCTAAGAAGAAGATGAAGATTTCCAGGACTGTTGCTGATACTTCCGGGTATGTCATTGTTGCATTTTCGGAAGAAACATTGACATAATCTTTGTTTTATTAGGGTTTTGGTTTTGCAAGATTGAATTTTATTTTGGGATTGTTCTTGTCAACTGTTTTATTATGTAATCTTTGCTTTGTTTCTTTTACATTTTATTATGATTAATTTGAATTAAACACTTATTAATATTAGTATCTATGATGGTAGTTTTGGATGGGTCATCAGTGTTATATTTTTGGATTACCTCATAGCATCTCCCGCATATGGAGTATTCCGTGGACTATATTTAGTCCATATGACATCAGCAAATGTTATTTAGTCTTCAATCCTTCAGGCATGTGGACTATCCGTGGACTATAATATAAAAAGATTTAAATAATTGAATTCAAAAAAACTATTATTAAATATAATAAAATACAAGCTATTATTAACAAAATACTTACGATTGTACATATATAGATTTTCCAATTTACATTTTCAATTTCTATGATATTTTATTACTGTTCTGACCAATATTTTTTTGTAGCCATCTCTCCTATTTAAATATATTAAAAATTATAGTCCACCAACTCTTGTTCCTTGATATAGTCTTTGTGACTTGCCGGAAAATTCGATTGACTATATTTAGTCCATTTGCTGGAGCGAGATTTGTGTTCCTAGACTAAATATAGTCTAGGATTTGTGCACGCCGGAGATGCTCTTATGGCATATACAAGCTGCTGTAAATATTTTGGTTATTGGTCTGTCATTTTGGCTTCAAGCTTTTGCCGAATCATCCATTATTCTCATTGATTAGTTTATGGTGTTAGGAAATACAATATCTACTATTGCTATGTGGTTCTCATTTTTTTTACCTTTGATGCCAATATGGAACTGTTGACTTTGGCTGTCCATAAGATCTATAGTCTTTTGTAGTCCTTAACATGGAAAGAAGTGAGTTCTAATATTTGCAAAGTGGTCTCCCGCTTTTTGTCAAACTCTGGTACCTTATACTGTTCTAGGTATGAAGTAATGCCCGCCCCCAATGATCATGGTTGATTGAGTTTACCCATATTTAACTTGTTGAGGTCTTAATTTATGTCTCTGTTAATTGCAAAATTAATGATTTATGTACTCATATCTCAATCACATGTTTCTTGTCTATGTACTCCATTTCTGGAGATAAGTTGCGTGTCTGTTTAGGCTACCATGATGATCATTTATAATTTTTAATTTGAAATACAGTGCAACACTTTGAGATTAAATGAATTTATATGTTTCTGTATGGGCCAAAAGAAATAATAATGCAAGATCTTTCATCTCAGTGCCGGAAGTTGATAGTCTTTTGACAAATCTAGTGAAGTGCAATGTGGTTTTACATTGAGTTTAAATTGTAATGGAAAAAGCTTAGAAGAGAAACAATTAAGGAGAAGGACAACTACACCAAGGATTCCTAGGCATCACCCCCTAGAGAAAGATGTGTTGCACCTCTTGAATGTTATGGTAGAGATTTTCATAAATGACTCAAATGCATAACCTCCTATGTCTTACAACAATGTAATACCCTTTTTGTTGACTCCTCTGCTGAATAGTAAGGTTAGCATAAGATGTACTTAGATATACTCTGTTAGTACCCCAAAATATGTCTCAAGTATGAAAAAATATGCCCATCAAAGCAATATTTTCAAACTCGGACCGGTCATCGAACCAGAATAGTTATCGGGTGGACGAGTCATTGGTTCAACCAGTGATCCAACTGTTATCAAACCAGTGACGTCATAATTATGTAATAAATATATAAATAAATATAATTTGTACTAAATAATTATTATATACTCCATTCGTTTCAAAATATAAAATCGCTTACTTTTATATTATAGAACGAAAAAATTATTATATATTAAATAATTATGTATTATAAAACAAACTTATTAATAAGTGTTATAAATTTTATTTGATATATATTAAATATAAAAAAATAAAATTAATATATAAGTGGCAATAATAGTCATATTATTTACTCATGAATTTAAAAATCTCCGTTTGTATAGTTTATATTTATATAACATTATAACAATACAATAATGGATAAGAATATGACTAATCAAAAAAAGACAAAGCACATTGAATCCTGTGCGAATTTGCTGTGTAACCCATTGTATTTACTCTCTTTTTTAAATTAATTAACCACTATATTTACTTTCCCAAAACCAATCCCACTATTCTTCATCCCACCCGCTACAGATTCTCTCTCTTCATTTTGTATGCCTCCATCTTCTCAACTATTTACTTTCCCAGATCAAATGAATCGTCCCATCTCAGCCATAATAAAACGATTGGAAAGTTACTTCTTCCCCAATCTCTAAATTCTTTCCACTATGCAATCAAATTAAGGAAAGTAGTAACTCACACACATGATCGCCGGTATAGAGGAGAATACAAAAGTTGATTTTTTTAAGTGTTATTATTTTTCTTTTTGGCTAGTTGCAAACCGGAAAAATTGTCAACCGGCCACCGGTTCTCCGGTTCAGATGATCTAACCATCGGATTACCGGGTTTTAACGGTTTTTTTTTGACACTTTCGGGTTTATTGGGGTAACCGGCTTGTTTTTCCGACCTGTTCGACCGTCTGGTCTGAGCCGGGTCTAACAGCCTTGCATCAAAGCACACAAGTTTCAAAATATAATATAAATACTAGTTCAACCTCAAAAGTGTAGTTAAGTGGGTTCCACTAGTTTTAAGAATGAGAGAATCATTATTTTACTTATGTGGGGTCCACTATTGGTAAACCGGAACTTATTTTATACTTTATCATTATTCTACTTAAGTGAGGACTAAGCATTAGAACATGTTCTATAAGTTTCTTGCAATCTGTTTGAAATTTCTACTATATGGAATGCTGTCCTGAAAGTTATGGGGAATTTTTTTGTTGTTCCTCTCCTTCAAGTTTGAGCGATTCTCCTTTAAAGTACTTTGTACTTCTTTCTCATTTCCGTTTAAGTACTTGGTTCCGAAAGGAATAATCAAGCCTTTTGTTTAACATTGATGATTTAATTTGCATCCTTATTTGATGATCACTTCCTGGTTTTGACTGGGTTTTAAGACCAGGAATGAGAATCCCACACCAGTAATATCTGGGAAAAAGTAGATTTTTCGCTTCTCTAATTCTAGTTCCAGTTCCTTGCTTTCTCAATTATCCTGTTTGAATTGTCTGTTTATTTATTTATTTTTGGTTTTGTGTTTAGTTAATGGCTTTTCAGAATTTAACAGAAAGTTCATTTCAGATGTTTATTTGGTCTATAAATACTGAAGAGTTTGGATCTGCTTTTTCAGATTTACAATCCTACTTCTCAAGACAAAAGTGTCCCTGAATAAGCGACTCCAATCAATTTTCTAATAAGCAAAAATCTTAAGCGAATTCAACAAGCCCAATCTGGTGTATGTCAACCACTCATATATGTTATTATAATATGGAAGCTGTGATAATTTTAGCTTTGGTGGTCAGCTCTTTGCAACCTAACGAGACATTTTATTTTATGATGATGTCGTCTTTCCCAAAGTAGCTATTGGCATTTCATCCCCTTTATGAACACTTGCATTCATTGTGTAACGGTGATTGTCTTCTTATTGGTAGTTGTTACCCCAGTATTCATCATATGTAGAAATTATGAAGAATAGCATAGTCATCTTAGAGCTGCATATGGATATCGTGAATGCTACTATGCTAAATTAGTAAATTATATGGGAATTGACATAAAACTGGCATCATACGGCAACAATTTTCATTGATTCTTTTTGTGCACTGGTTTGGTTTGTTTAGTTGTTTGTTTGATTTGGTGATTCTTTTGCTAAGATTTTTCTTGTTTTGATAGTCCAGTGATTTTTTGCAGCAAGATTCGAACCGTGGAGGAGATTTTGACCATTGAGATAAGACCTGGTTGGAAAAAAGGCACTAAGATCACTTTCCCTGAGAAGGGTAACCAGGAGCCTGGTGTCATAGCAGCAGATCTAATTTTTGTGATAGATGAGAAACCTCATGCAGTATATACAAGGGATGGTAATGATCTGGTGGTCAATCAGGAAATATTGCTGCTGGAGGCCCTCACAGGTAAGACCCTTGAGATGACAACTCTAGATGGAAGAAATATCATGGTCCCATTGACAGATATCACTAAGCCAGGCTCTGAGCTTGTTGTCCCAAATGAAGGAATGCCGATTTCGAAAGAACCTAGGAAGAAGGGGAATTTAAACATAAAGTTTGATGTCGAGTATCCATCAAGGCTTACTGCAGAACAAAAATCTGAGCTGAAGAGAGTTTTGGGAGGAAGTTTGTGATAGTTTTTCAGTTGCACCAGATCAGGGGTGAGTAGATTAACCCAATAGGAAGTTCCAATTGATGGCGAGTGTAGATACAATACAGGCATGCAATTGAAGGTGTGAATACTAGGAAGAAATTTGAAAGAGTAGAGGATGTTGTGGAGGTGTGCATGTGTGATATGATCCTTGCATTTATGGTTATTTAGCTACAGAAGAAATCTTTGTTTGACAACAGGGATGGACATCAGAGTTGTTCGAGTGGGGGATATTGCGATGACTTTTGTATTTGATTGGAAACTACTCCTATATAATAATAGTAGAAGGGGAGGTTGTAGTGAGAAGGATGAATATTCAGCATGAAATAACGTCAATGTGTAAAGGTTGGTTAAGTATTAGTGTTTAGGTTTTGTTCATCTTTCCCTTTGATTTATGGGGAAATGAAATGACATATTATTAGGTCTGTGTGTGTATATGTAATGTTGTTATCCAAAAAGATTAGATGAAATTTAATGATGTTAGAATTTAGAGGTATGGTATTTTAGAAAACATTTTGATCATATTGAAACATCAAATCTAAGCCTTGTACTAACTTTGAACTTCAATTTGCAGCTTGTCTGCGGGCATGCTGACGCCTGAACATCAATTCCTTCAAAATTTTAGCCAGCCAGCGGTTCAAAAGAAATACAATAAATTTTTGTAAGGCATCTGATACAGGTATTAGATTTAATTTATTTATCTTGTTGGAGTTTGTTGTTAAGTGATGTTTTTTTTTTGTGTGTATTTGAGTTCAATGTACCATATGACTTGGTTTATGTTATTTTTTTTTGATGGCCTTTGGAGTGTTGTTCAGTAATCAATTCACTTGTTTGTTCTACGTACAGTCCCAGTCCCAGCCAACTTAGATTGTTTTGCTGGTGGCCCGTACAATTAATTACTAATAATTAACATTTACATGGAGTAGAAAATTATAAGTAACAATCTTACTACATAAAGTAATATAAATAATCGAATCTAAGACCACCTTAATATTACAAGTAGTAGTAGTGTTTACAATTGGTTGGGTGGGTCATGGGTTGGTTACAAGTACTAGTAGTTCTGATGCCACTCAAATCTCATTCGGCATTTCCTGCAATAAATATGAATCCTACCTGTACCAAGCAAGCAGGAGCATGTGTTTCTGACTCATTCCCCGCTCATCCCAAAATAAATAGAATAACCTCCCCCACTCTACTTGTATCACTGAATGGTCCACAAAATCAACTTTTGTAGATAACCTAATCGATATAACTTTTGATAATGAAATTATCTTGTAGTAACAATTACTTTTTAAATCCATGAGAAAAGAAAAATAACAATTCCATGCAAATATAGAGGAAGGTGATGATGATCAAAACAAACTAACGGGAATATATATATATATATATATATATATATATATATATGTATGTATTATAGCATTATGGTACGGATGTACGTTATTTGGGGGGGAAGGGAAGTGACAAATATCATGTGATATGTACTACTAGTAGTTGTTGGGTTGGGGTGGTGAAGGGGTGGGGGTGGCAAAAAGTTTAGAAAACAAGCAGCCAATCTTGTTTGTCTACTACTCCATAATTGGGTTGGGTACATGTGCCCCTCTTATCTCTTTCACATGCAACTTTATTCTCAACCCTCATGTTTTTTAATGTCTATGGATAAATAAATAAAGTGATTTTTTCATTACTATTAAAAAAATGGGTAGGTAAAGGAATCTCACTTTTTATTTTGATTGATTAAAATACTGGAGTACTAATGATAGAATAACAAAAACTGTCATTACATAATAAGATGGCAAAATTGTTATTAACGAAATAATATACTCATAATAGATTCAAGTAAACAAAATTAAAAATAAATAACACTTTTTATTTCCAATAAAGTAAATCTTACCCTATTTTTATCCTTAACACAAATTAAAAATATTAATGCATGTTTCTCTCACGTTTTTTTTTTAAAATCTCTCTTTTATTCTCTCCTATATATTTTTCATTCATGTTGTACAACTTTAATTCAAATGTATTTTTAATATATAAATTTACAAAAAAAAAATCAATTGTATTTTTTAAATAATCGTTAGACAGAATTTTTTTCAAAGTATGTGCGCTGATGATTGGTTGTTCTTGTTCAAGGGGCGGTGAGCTCCGTTCCGTGGTAGGCATAAACAAAGACGTGGAAAAACCATTAAACTACACTTTATCAAATTACTACTCCATATGACTACACTTTTTCAAATTACTATATGACTATTCCCCTCTCCTCCACTCCAACCCCACCCCCCCTCCTCTCCATTCCCCACCCCTCCCCTCATACAAAATATATACACCATTCACCCGATAATTAAAATATTGTCATGAACAATTTTTGAATAACAATTATACCATCTTTTAAAATATAAAATATTATTAGAACAAATTTAAAAGTGTCACAAATTATCTTAAAATAATAATCGTTTCCAAACATGAACAGGTAAAGCAATAACTTTTGACATGTGTAAGAAAGAAATTAAAGTCTTTTTTCTTGTTTTTAACCTTTATTCAGTTGAACAAATACTAAAGAGAATAATTATTATTCCCTTCATTTTTAAATTAGAGAAATAATTTAATTTTTGAAATCAAACGACAATGTATTAAATTTTAAAATTAGTATGCTTCATAAAAAATTAGATTGAAATAAATTTTGTGATTAATAAATTTTGTTATATATTATAAAATAATAATAATTATTATTTTAAATAAAATAAATTTATATCAATTTAAAATTTAATACGACTTCATTTAATCTCAAAAATTAAATTAAAATTTTAATTTTAGAAATAGAGAAGTACTATCTCCGTTTTTAAAAGATTGTCGTTTAAGGTTTTGGCACATAGATTAAGAAAGTATCATTTACTAAGTAAAATTTATTTGAAATTCCATCACTACCTCTTTATGGGGAGTTGAAAACTATTAATATAAGGGAGAGAATTTTTTGGGACAATGAAAGAAGGTAGGGGTAATATAGGAACGTAAATAATTTATTCTCTTCGAAAATTGTAAACGACAAACTTTTTGAAATAAATTTTTTTTTTTAAAACGATAATCTTTTAGGAACTGAGGGAATATTAAATAAATGGAGAAAAATCGACAATGGAAAAGACAAAAAAGGCTGAGATTGTGGAAAGGAAAAGTCATCACTGACTCTCATGACTTTTTCTGAATAACTTTCTTTGAATAGTAGGCTGACTTTACTTTTATGTAGTACTAGTAAAAAGCTAAAGAAACTGAAATCAAACATTTCTTCTTCTTTTAATACTTTGTGTTTGTACACTACACAGTATGTAAATTGTACTTGAACAGAAATTAACAATATGGTCCTCGGGTTATGTCATAATTGCTCTTGTAGCTAAAGATTAGGCACCCGGACCGGAACAAACTCCAAAAATAACAATAAAATGTTGTCTACTTGAACTGCATTAAGTTATAAATATCCTCAATCCCCCTCTTTAACCTTGCCATTAGGTGCTAGTAGTAGTTTTCTAATTGTAAACTGATATTTTCATATGATTTTTTTAATATTTTTATATAAAAATCGTCGCTATAAATTATATAGCGATAATTTTTACCGTCACTATATGTCTATAACAACACTTTTTATATCAAATTCCTAATTATAAATAATTAAGAATCTACTATACTATACATGAGTAGACCAAATAAGTATAACATTGTTATATTTATCCATCACTCTGATGATTAGGCAACGTAGGAACAATAGTTTTTATTGTATTTAATTTTATTTTAAGAGTATTTTCAAACAAGCGCCATGAATATGAATATGAATATGAATATATGTGTAATAAAGAATTGTGACTGTGAGAAATACAAATATTTAGTCTGAACAAATACACTATTATAAGTAGGTAGCTTATAGATACAACCTGATTCTTATTTTTCGACTATTAAATGAAACATATCAGATCCTGGATTGGAAATAATCCTCGGAAGATAGAAAATAAATAGGAAATCACCAAAGTTTGAGGAGATAAAATACAAAGGGTTCAATTATTAAATTCTGTAGTCGCGACCAAGGTAAGGTATGGGTCAAAGATGAGTGTTTATGACTGACTACATTACATTACATTACATTACATATAAATTCAATCACAGGAAAATTTTATGGAAGGCAAATAGGCAATGGACCATCTCATCTCTGCTTCATCGTTCATGGCCATTCATCTCTCATCCCTTTAAATATAAAAAACTCAATTAAAATACTGAAAAAGGACAAAACTCCAAAATGTTATTCTCTTTCCAAATAATATTAGTGCTGTGCTGCACCAGGGCGGCACTCGCATAACACTCCAATTACCCAAACAAAATATATCTAAAGAAGAAAGTTTATTTTTTTTTAGAAATAAAATAAGGATATTAAAACTACACACCTTAATTTTTAATAAATGAGAAATCAACCATAAAATTATGGACTACTTTAATTTGCACACCCTAAAATAATGATTTATTTATTCTGTTTTTGTTGTTTTTTGGTAGGTTTCGATATTTGGTAAATAAAGGCAAAAAATGGGAAGAGGTTGTGGACTGCAAGTCTGCAACTATTACTACTCCTCTCTCAGCCGGTTCAACTTTGGTGTTGGTGGGTCTACCATTCTTCTTCTCCAGATCATTAGTTTAATTTTCAAATTCAAGTCTTATTAATGGGTGGGTGCTCTTCTTTAATTTGTTGAAAATTTCATCACAGAAGTTGAACTTCCTTGATGGGTTTTGATCTTCAACTGATTTTATCGTGAAAGAATTTAGAGAGATAGATAGATAGGGAGTTAGAGAGAGAAAGATGGAGGACAAGTCTGAAGTTCTTGAAGCTGTGTTGAAGGAAACTGTGGATTTGGTAATGGATCTGAGAATTGTTTATTGCTCTTTGTTTGGATTAATTTTGGTTGTTTGTTTGTGTTTTTTGATGGATTTATACTCTTTGTGCGTGCAGGAAAGCATACCCATTGAAGAAGTTTTTGAAAATCTGAGATGTAGCAAAGAGGGTCTCACCAGTGAGGGTGCTCAAGAGAGGTTAACAATTTTCGGTCACAACAAGCTTGAGGAGAAAAAGGTGCCTATTTTTCTCCGGAACCATATTCCTCTTTCAAAGATTTTTCCCATTCTGGTCTTAAAAATACTTAATTCTCAACTTCATTGTAATTATTTGTGGGTTTTTAGCTTGATGCTAGCACCATTGTCTTTCCTTTTCTTGTTTTGCCTGTGTTTTTCCTGTCTTTTGTTTTATGCGCTTGTTTCATTCATTGTGAGATGTAACTCAGAATTTATAAACTTGTACCTAGAGTTTAAATCCGTGTTTATCTCTGTTTGAACTTTGTTTAAATGTTATTCCTTGTATCTTCACATTTTCCTTTATCGTGTCATGTTTAGGAGAGCAAATTCTTGAAGTTTTTGGGGTTTATGTGGAACCCTCTGTCATGGGTTATGGAAGCTGCTGCAATCATGGCAATTGCCCTTGCCAACGGAGGCGTAGGATACACTCTTTTTGATTCATCTAGTTTTATCATTCAAATTTGGTCCTTTAAAATTCATCCAACCATATGTTCTTAACTACTTGCAGGGAAAGCCTCCTGATTGGCAAGATTTTGTGGGTATCATTACTTTGCTAGCCATCAACTCAACTATTAGTTTTATCGAGGAGAACAATGCAGGCAATGCAGCTGCTGCTCTCATGGCGCGTCTTGCTCCTAAAGCAAAGGTATTAGAGTTTAAATTTTCATTTCTTGTAAATTTAGTACAATAAACTCTTAACTATTCATTTGGTATGATAAAGGAAAAGGAGAGGGGAGGGGTTGGTATACCGGAGATAGAGTTTCCCTTGGGGAAGGGTTACTCTTTCCTTTACCTTTGTTTTGGTAGAACTGATAGGACGAGTAAGGGATGGGGAACGGGAAGTCACTTTTCATTGTTTGGATGTACTGTAATTTTATCATTATATCAACTATAATTGGTTAAGATTGTAAGCCCATGATGCGATAAAATTAAAATGGGTAATTATATAATTTGCCTTTTTTTTGCGTACTATAGGGATGGAAGAAATTTGTGGGCGTGGAGAGGGAGGACATCCCTCCACTTTGACTTCGGTCACCCTTTTCTCTGTCTCCCAAACAGGGGGGAATGTTCCTTTTACTTCCACCGCTCAACCACCTCCTCTTGACTTCTCAACAAAATGCAATAATATAATGTAGTTATGATCAAATTAAGGATTGTTGAGTTTTAATGTGTAAAATTTAGTTGGTATTTATTTAATTGTCATTGTCATTGTCATTGTCATTGTCATTGTCATTGTCATGAAGGTTCTTCGAGATGGAAGGTGGAACGAGGAAGATGCTGCTATTTTAGTGCCTGGGGACATAATCAGTATAAAACTCGGAGATATAGTACCTGCTGATTCTCGTCTGCTTGATGGTGATCCATTGAAAATTGACCAGGTGGGTGTGCTATTAGCATTGCCTTGTAGGTAATCTTTCTGTTGAATTGGTCAAGTCTTATAACTGTTGCTGAAGTTATCTTTTTCACAATATGCAGTCTGCTTTGACTGGTGAATCTCTTCCTGTAACCAAAGGCCCTGGGGATGGCGTTTACTCTGGTTCTACTTGCAAACAGGGAGAGATCGAGGCTGTGGTAATTGCCACTGGGGTTCACACTTTCTTTGGAAAGGCCGCTCACCTTGTTGATTCTACTAACCAAGTGGGCCACTTTCAGAAGGCAAGTAAATAGAACTGTTGTGTTTATTCTTGAGTTGCCTTGTCCTTTAGAAAATCAGTTATGATATTATTTCATTCTTGAACTGAATAGGTCTTGACTGCAATTGGAAATTTTTGTATATGCTCAATTGCTGTGGGGATGATTATAGAGATTATCGTACAGTACCCCATTCAAGATAGGAAGTATCGCCCTGGAATTGACAATCTTCTTGTTCTTCTTATTGGAGGAATTCCAATTGCCATGCCCACAGTTTTATCAGTAACAATGGCCATTGGTTCTCATCGCTTGGCTCAGCAGGTTTGTTAGATTTCCTTGGTTGCTTTGGTTAATGCAGTATTGGATTCTGTGTGTGAAAGGATACCTTGATAATGACAGGGTGCAATTACGAAAAGAATGACAGCAATAGAAGAGATGGCGGGTATGGACGTGCTTTTGTAGTGACAAGACTGGAACTTTGACATTGAACAAGCTTACAGTTGATAAGAATCTTATTGAGGTTAGTTTATTTGTGCCACTCTGTACCCATTTTCTTGGTGAGAAAATTTTAGCTCACGTTTAACCGCATGCCTGATCTCTTCTCTCAGGTATTCGCCAAAGGAGTAGATGCAGATACTGTTGTTCTGATGGCAGCTCGAGCGTCCCGAACAGAAAACCAGGATGCAATAGATTCTGCTATAGTTGGTATGCTGGCTGATCCTAAGGAGGTGAATAATCAAATATCAGAACTTGCTTGCAGATTTGTTTGGTGACTGATGCTCATTTAAGTTACTTCTTTGCTTTGGGAATTGTCACCATGACAGGCACGTGCTGGTATTCAAGAACTACACTTCCTTCCCTTCAATCCCACTGACAAGCGTACAGCTTTGACTTATCTTGACAGCCAAGGTAAAATGCATAGGGTCAGCAAAGGTGCTCCGGAGCAGGTATCATTCTCAGCATGCTTAGTCGTGTGACTGTATCTTCTCTTGTCAGTCAATAACCTATTTTTTTGCCTTTGATATTGCTTTAGATATTAAATCTTGCACACAATAAGTCAGATATTGAGCGTAGGGTTCATTCTATAATTGATAAGTTTGCGGACCGAGGTTTGCGGTCACTTGCTGTAGCATACCAGGTAAATTGTTTTTATTTCTATTTCATGATCCTCTATGCGATGTAAACTGAAATATCTTCGTGATATTTTTTAATTATGCTCCTTTTCCATGCAGGAAGTTCCAGAGGGGAGGAAAGAGAGCCCTGGTGGACCTTGGCAGTTTATAGGTCTCATGCCTCTCTTTGATCCACCCAGGCATGACAGTGCAGAGACGATAAGGAGGGCTTTAAATCTTGGAGTAAATGTTAAAATGATTACAGGTGCATACTTTTTATGGGTTATAGTCAATATCACAAGAAAATATCCAACTCATACTGTATTTAATATATGATATTATAATATGTTTTTAAATTAGCACCCCAAAAGTATGTGACAACATTTAGTGTAAATTCTAGCTGTGTTTTGTGGCAATGATGCAAAAGTTGAATATTTTTTGTTTTTTTTTTGTAATTTTTTAAAGATTTTCATTTCAAGTTGTGCCTGCTAAACTGATGGATGCAATCCAAAATTATGGTACTTATTAAATTTCTGTTATTTATATACTCGTTCTGCACAATTATTGGCTGCAAACAGAATAATGGTTATTTACGAGTTTACTGCTTGGACCAGGTTGTGAACAGGGGTGGATGGACTGGAGGGGGGTGCTGGCTAAGCCATGCCCCACCTAAACCTTAGACATCCTTTGCTAGGTGCTTTAATTTTAGAGGTTCCCTCTGATATTTTACATTACAGCCCATAGATCTATGGGGATTGAGCCTATAATTATAATGTACAAAGTGAACAAGCATCTATTGATCTCTTCTCTGGAATTGCATCAAAATGGACACTAATAGAGAAGGCCTTAATTCAAAAGGCCGTGGTTACAGAAGACGAGCATAAATATAAGTATATAATTCAGAGGATAACGTTTAGGTAATGCAATTCTAGTCTCTTGTCTTTCATGTATTGATCAATTATCATGATTGGGTAGGTATTATGAAAATAAACCTCGTATACTAAAAAGGCTTCGTATGGGAATGGTTTCTCCTATCATCAGTGTATTCTCTTTAGTTGTCCTGAAAAAAGTAGGGACTTGAAATATTTGGATAAAATTGACATTATCAAAATCGTGGTTCATAATATCGTTTCAGAAAAAAGTCAGATCTACTTTCCAATTGCTGAACTTGAAATTTGTAACAGGGGATCAGCTGGCAATAGGAAAAGAAACTGGACGCCGCTTGGGAATGGGAACCAACATGTATCCTTCTTCTGCTTTGTTGGGACAGGACAAGGATGAGTCTATTGCTGCTTTACCAATTGACGAGCTCATAGAGAAAGCAGATGGTTTTGCTGGTGTTTTCCCTGGTATGCCATTATGTGTTTTCTTATGTTACATTTATATTTGGTGGAATGATATATGGATGCTACATTTTACAATTTGGTTCCCCAAATTGCTTGTATGATACTATGATTTGATTTCATTGTTTTCAGAGCATAAATATGAGATAGTAAAGCGCTTGCAAGCTAGGAAACACATATGCGGAATGACTGGTGATGGCGTTAATGATGCTCCTGCTCTTAAGAAGGCTGATATTGGGATTGCTGTGGCTGATGCGACTGATGCAGCTCGTAGTGCTTCTGATATTGTCCTTACTGAACCGGGACTCAGCGTTATCATTAGTGCTGTTTTGACCAGTCGGGCAATCTTTCAGAGAATGAAAAATTATACGGTAACCTTTAGTTTTGATAAAGGTGTATATTCTTGAAATTTAATTAATTCTACTCCAGGCTGGTTTACATCTTATTACACCTTTATCATTGGGGGTCTCTATCCTGATGTTTTGTATATGGCTAAAAGCCCTATATAGTCTGACTTTTTTAAGCTCAACTTAACCCCTTTCTTTCTTCTCCTCTTTGGCAGATATATGCGGTCTCTATAACAATTCGTATAGTGGTAAGTTATTGGGAGGAGTTGTCTTATAAATGGCATCTGATAGTCCTTATTTTAGATCCTTTATTATATGCGTCATTATTACAAAATTCTCGACATATAATTTTGTACCCCATACGCATTTTGTTCATGACAGCTTGGTTTTATGCTGCTGGCTCTGATATGGAGATTTGACTTTCCACCTTTTATGGTACTCATCATTGCAATCCTTAATGATGGTTAGTTTTTTCTTCTCCCACAAACACTGCAAACTTTGTGGTTCCCAGATGTATATGTTATCTCATGGAATTTGAAGGGCAAAATGGAGCTGAACCATATTCATTATCAAGGGCAGATGTTAATTACTATGCCACCGGTTGCTATGGTTAATTAGTAGACCGTTTTTTAGGCGGACTAGGCTTTTTCATAGGCAATGTTATTTATTTATTTAATTTTCTATCTACACAAAGCATATATATGTAATTTTTTAAAATATACATGAAAAATTACCAAAATATAATATGCTTAGCAAATTCATTTCAAGTGTTGTAGAGCTTCAAAGCTTTTAAAATCGATGTGGTAGAGGTCTGATTTCGCCTAGGTGGCCAGCCAAATCCAGGTGGTAGAGGGACCGCCTAGTGCCTAGACGGGGATTAAGCGGACCCTTGCAATTCTTCTGTGGAACCAGAGATGCTTTGCCTCTAACTAGCAGCTGTTTTCTCCCAGGTACCATCATGACAATATCGAAGGATAGGGTGAAACCATCTCCTCTGCCAGACAGCTGGAAGCTTGCTGAGATTTTTACGACTGGCATCGTTCTTGGTAGTTACTTGGCAATGATGACTGTTATATTCTTTTGGGCTGCATATAAAACAAACTTCTTCCCGGTAAGCAAATCTTCCAATTGCCATCAAGATGATTTTACATAAAGGATGCACCTGGATGATTATAAATCTTTCATATCCTCCTGTTAATATCTTTTGCAGTTGATAAATTTTAATGACTCCTTAGTGTTCTTTTTTATGTCATAATGTAGTTCTTTTTAATGCTACAATAGATAAGTTTGATTGTCACACTCAATCTTCTCATGAAACCTGTCTCCACTATTTGTTCACATGAATAACCTCACTTTCTTTGATGGGGGTTAGAATTAATATAGCTGAGTTGACATTCTCATTTAATCTCATAATTTTATGTTTTGTCACTTGTATTGATTTTCTGTTTGGGCTTGCTATTTTGGCAGCATCTAGATGCTATATTGGTTCAGTGATGGTGATAATTTTTGAAATATTGATGATTTGCTCTTTTTTATAACCTGGCAGAATGTGTTTGGGGTGGCATCTCTTGAGAAAACGGCTCATGATGATTTTAGAAAGCTTGCTTCAGCCATATATCTTCAAGTGAGCACTATTAGTCAGGCCCTAATATTTGTCACACGATCTCGAAGTTGGTCCTTCGTTGAGCGTCCTGGTGTGTTACTTGTCGTGGCCTTTGCGGTTGCTCAATTGGTGAGTTAACTATGCTTTCACATTTCTGCTTTTTCCTTTTGAGTGATTGAATGAAAATCTTATTATTTTTATTTTTCATTACAACCAGATTGCTACTTTGATTGCGGTTTATGCAAATTGGAGTTTTGCTGCTATTGAAGGAATTGGATGGGGTTGGGCTGGCGTAATTTGGCTTTATAATATCATCTTCTATATCCCTCTTGATATCATAAAGTTCTTTATCCGATACGCTCTAAGTGGAAGGGCCTGGGATCTTGTTCTAGAGCGAAGGGTATGAATGGTTCTCTGATATGCTCTGGGGTATCACAATTGATGTGTTTTCATAATAATTATCTACATATGCTCTTCTTTATGATGGTCTTGTTTTGCAGATTGCTTTCACTAGGCAAAAGGATTTCGGAAAGGAACAACGTGAGCTTAAATGGGCACATGCACAAAGAACCCTTCATGGGCTTGACGTACCTGACACCAAAATGTTTAATGACCGAAACAATTTCACGGAGCTCAATCAGATGGCAGAAGAAGCTAAAAGAAGAGCTGAAATTGCCAGGTAAGTAGTTAAATTGAAAGCAGCACTTTCAGATTTGTGAATGGATTTGAAATCTTTATCATTGTTAGCATGATGATATTACTGTACCATGAAGCAAGACTCGATTTTTGATTGTTCAGCTTTTTGGGTATATGCATATTTGATTTTATTAGCTGATGGTAACCGTGTGTAGTTTTGTTGATTTGCTTTCCAGGTTGAGAGAACTACACACACTGAAAGGTCACGTTGAGTCGGTGGTGAGACTGAAGGGTCTTGATATAGATACAATTCAGCAATCGTACACTGTCTAAGAGAGAGAGAACATTACCTCACAGGCGCAATGACATAATCAGCATGTAGTTGTGGGTTGCCATTTGAATTAGTGAGATTATTGTGCTTTTTATCTTCAGCACTTAGGGTGTTTTTTTGTATCCTTTTTTTTTATAAAATGTTCTTGAATCATATCTGGGCCCGCATTTCCCATGCAATATTTATATGCCTAAATTGGGAAAAGGGCAGTTATTATGTCGGTATTTAATGTCTATATAGATAAGCGCAGTTATTATGTCGGTATTTATATGCCTAAATTACGACTGGTGTTTGGAGTCCAAATCAAAAAGTAATCTTAAATAATGTGTTATTATTATATTTATTAATTAGTTTATTATATCATTTTATAAATAAATAGTATGTAATAAAATAATACTCCATAGAATACTTATAAATTGGGCAACACACCTCCGTTGGAAATTCATTACACATCTTCAAGAAGCTTGTTCAGCTTTTCATCCTTTCTCGCTACCAATTGAATGTGTTGAGCCAACTCAGTCCTTATCACAGTCATCAATGAAACCCTAGAAATTGGGAATTTTGGTTGTGAATCAAAATTGAGCAAAGAGGGTAAGAAAATTGAGCATACCTTAGCAGTGAGGTTTTCGGCGAGGTAGACGAGAGCTCCGGCCGTCCGGCGCTAACACGTTCGACATCCTTTCCGGCTTTGAGAAAATGAAGGATACTACTGATAAGAATTTGAAGACCGGTAATTTCGCCGCCACACTGTGGATCCTTAGATATCTTCTTATTTCTTCTTTGCGGCGCTTCACTGATCCCAAGAATTAGCTGCAGAAGGTAACTTCTGTAGATTCGACGCTACCGGAACTTCCTGTAGAGAATTTCATCTCCGGCCATTCATCAGGATCATTTTTTTTTCTCACGGACACGTATGAAATTTTGTCACTTTATTGACGGACGTTTCGGGACAATTGCAGTTTTTTTTAATAATTCAGTTGCATTTTTTTATTCAGTGATTTATTATACAAAATGTGCCGATTTGAATGGAGTAAAATATATTTTTGTTTAGAAAAACTTATTTAGGAGTTAATTTGGTGTATATAAATATATGTATGTATATACTGTTGATATTTATCACTATAACCAAATGCATATTTTATATATGCAGACCCAAAGTATAAAACTAGTCAAAAAATTATTTATATCCCCACAGTAATTTTGTCCACATAAAAAAAATGGCTACTAAAATATTCATATAACTTGCTTGTTCATCTTCAAATAGCAGTGTTTAGTTATTTTGGCAACAGAAATCATATATATTAATAGAAGATAGCTCTGTGAATAAAGAGTTGATAGAGTATAAGCTTCTATAAATTTGGTAACATAATTGACCTAGCACTCTAATAATCAAACAATCGTCAGTTGTCTTTTTCTTTCAAATAAGAACGGCTCCAGTCCCTTTGTACCTGTACCACTTGGCACATACCAGAAAATAACCTGAATTCATGACCCCAAGGGCAGTTACCAAGTAATAGAAATAATCCAATCTTCCCTTATTAAGATCTTCCGGCAACCAATTTCCTGTTGCCGCCCCTTCTGTAGTCCGGTGAACTATCGCCACCAAAAAGCCATTCAAATAGCTGGACGCTGCCAATCCACAAAAAAAGAATGAACCTGCTATACTTCTCATGTTTTCTGGGAACTGTTTGTAGTAAAATTCAACCAAGGCAACTGAAGTAAACGCCTCGGCAAGTCCAACTATTGCTAGCTGAGGTACCAGCCATAAGCCCGACATTGATGAAATGGCGCCCCTATGCCGCTCAAATCCTAAAGTTGGCTTTGTAAGCGCCAAATTCCTCCTCCTATTTTCAACTATAGCAGCCACTAGTGATGATAATACTGTTAGCACTACCCCGACTCCGATCCTTTGGAGGATTGTGATCCCTCCTTCTTTGCCTGTGATGCGACGGAGTTGTGGGACTAAAACTCTGTCGTAGATTGGTAGAAAGAGAGTGAGGCTGAGCATGGAGAATACTGTGTAAGTTGCTGCAGGGATTTTGAAGTTTGTGTCCCTAAAATGTCTGTTGGATTGAAGGGCTTGAAACACTACATATTGCTGCTGTTGTATTATTGCAATATAGTACACAATGGCTGCTGCCCATATTGGGATTACTCTGCATAGGCATTTCACTTCTTCCACCTGCTGCTAAGTGCAGAGATTCCACGGATCGGCTACTGATCCGTCTGAATTGACGTTTTGGTCTTGTGTTACAATGGCTGCGTTGTCCAGAAATCTGATAACATGCGTTCAAAATTAGTACTCCGGGAAAATGTAGATTAAACCATACAGTTTTGGAGTTTATAGTGACCTGAATTGTTCTGTGTAGCCGAGTTTGGAATTGGTGGATTTAATTGGTGCATAGTTGAAGAGAGACAGCCATGGCTGTTCTGGCAGCTTTAACCGGCTCTTCTTAGTAGCAACCACTAGCACCTGGACTACACTCGTGAAAGGGCTGCCCTCAGGCTTCACTTTTACATATATTTTGGAGCCCAGGAAGTAGAGAAAACCGGATACTAACATGAAAATGGTAGGAATTGCCAGTCCTATAGACCAGCTTACATCTGTTTGCACATAAACCACGAGTGTCAACGATACCATTTGTGCAAAAGTCAGAGTGAAGAAATACCAATTGAAGAAACTGTTGATTCCCCCTTTTCCAGATTTGGTGTGCGGATTGAATTGGTCCGCCCCAAATGCCAAGTTACAAGGCCGAATGCCACCGGCTCCGATCACCATTAGGCCGAAGCCGCATAGTAGAATAAACATTTGCCACGCTGTTGGTCCAGTGCATACAATATCCTCTTCTGATCCACACTCTGGAGGATGCAGCGACTTGAATACTGCGGTTAGGTCTATTACAAGTAACCCCTTGACAAACGACAAAAAAGTTTGAACAAAGATAAAATTAGATGGCATGCTGTTGTGTCAATTTCCTTGATAAGAAAATTTGTGATTAAGGAATTAGGAAGTACCAAAAAAGAGGCGATTGTTGCGAATCCCAAGGTCTTATAGCGACCAAAATAAGTGTCGCAGAGGAAAGCCCCCAGTAAGGTGGCAAAGTTGGTGGTGCCATTGAAGACGCTGATAAAAGTTGTAGCTGTGATGCTCTTTAAGTTGAAAACTGTAGTGAGATATACCAGGAGGTTGGATAAAGTTCCGATGGCTCCAAGCTTCTCAAACGTCTCGTTTCCTGAAAATTCACAAATATATTTTCCAACATGAAGAAATTAGGAAACAAAAAGAAGAAGCAGATATTCAAGCATCAAGACCAACCCAAGTGATGAAAAACAAACAAATTAAACCTATAATGAAGGGCATGGCCTTGACTCCTCTGTAGTTGATCTCGGCCTCATCGATTGCCACTATTTTATCATTATTATCCATAGTTTCTTTCTTAATTTTTTCCCATTGCTTCAGACAAATAACTCTCTCTTAGCTAAATAGTGGTTGAGTATGTCATGAAGAAGATAAAGATCAGCTAACAGAGCCTATATTCCTAACTTCATGACTCACCAACCAGTCAATGTAATTCTTTCTTTCAGTCTGAAGTCAGAACACTTGGCAGACAAAGGTCAGAACACCTGGCAGGCAAAGTTCAAAAAGCTCATAAATCTTTCCTTATCTCCCTCTAATACCATTTGTGTAGACGCGCAAATTCCAGTAATCTCTTCGAACCACAATGTGAACATCAATGATCTGTGTGCCAATTCTACATGGGTGGCTCTAAAAATCCAAATCAAAAAACTGGTTTAGATTGATTTTTCTAGTCAAGTTGACCAATTTTAAAATTAAAAATTAATTAAGCATATTTATTTATATTTTTAAATTCATGAAAATCGAAAGTAATAGTAAATTTGATGTCTTGTGCCTATATTTAAAAGAAAATAATATAAAAATTTTGATTACAAAAATGGTTAATTTGACTTAAAAAGTCAAACTATGTCAATTTTTGAGCGATGAAGGGGGAGTGGTTAGCATGAAGGGGTAGTATACAATGACATAATATCTTCTAGTTTGTCATCATAGTTTGACACCACCACTAAACTAACAACTTAGTAAGACCCGATTATATTGGATCTTTCAGAGTCTCTGCCGTAAAGTGGCATATTCAGTGAATCTTGATTGATTTAAAGTTTTAAACCAATGATCAATTTCATGCATAATTCTATATGAAAGGCAATCACAGCTCCATTAATTTGGTCTAATTAACTTTTGGATTAATTATGGGATGGAGATTGCGAAACTTCTTTTTGGCTGGTGCTATATATATATATATATATATATATATATATATATATATATATATATATAGGGAATATGGAGTACATAGTGCAGTAATTTTTTAAAGTTATACTATTACTACGATCGTAGAAGTGATTTCACTCTACGATCAGAAAGATTCCCTCAGATAGTAGAAGTGAATTCACTCTACGATCGTAGAAAGTAATTCGCGATCGTAGAGTGAATTTACAAATCGTAGAAGTGATCACTCTACGATCGTAGATCGCTAATAACTTTAAAAATTACACGCATCGCCAGTATATCCATTTTACCATATATATATATATAATCCAAAAAAAGATTTTTATCAAAGTTTGCATGAATTTTTCAACTTCTAACTAATAATTGCTTTCTTATCATTGAACATCTTTTTCTTTTCCATTTTGTCATCCATCCTTCATTTGAGCAAGTGGCCCTCACGATTTCAGATTAATAATCAAATCTTGTGGTAGCTAGATATGCATATTAATTATGCATCAATGGGTCAAATCAGTAAGGAAGGGCAGGCATCGGAACTTATTTAATACTATCTCCGTCCCATAATAAGTGTTTTTTTAACTTAAATCACATATACCAATACACAAGCTAAAATGACAAAAATACTCTTAATATATTTTCTTTGAAGTTGAAGAGTTAATGAGTGTCATTTAATTGTAGTGATGGTAAGATGCAATAAATACCATTAAATGCATAAGGGCATATATGAGAAAATATTGCAAAAATTGTATTGGAGTTCTAACACATCACTTATTTTGGAAAAAAATATTAAGCCTAAAAAAACACTTATTGTGGGACGGAGGTAGTATAATAAATATACCTGCAGGTTTAACTAGACAACACTACTACATGTTCACATGTGGATAGTTGGAATCAAGCAAAATTAAAGGATTTGTGAAATGTTTACGGTATATACTAATACACTGATTATGTTGATTTGAAAAAGTTAATCACATGATATTATTAAGAGCAGTGGTTTCTATGTGGAGCCAAAAGAGTGATGATGATACACTAACAAGACCTAACAGAACCACCCCTTGAAATGACACTTCAAGCCTCCTCTTTTCTCACCTTGTCCTTTTCCACTGCTCGTGCAATTTTCATGACAGGCATTTCAGATTTTATATCTTCCATAGCAACTTCAATGGTGTCTCTGCTTGTTGTTTTGTACTTGTACCACTTGGCACACACTATGAAGTAACCCAAATTCAAGACCTCTAAACCAACAATGAGGTAATAAAAGTAATCCAATCTCCCCTTGTTGAGATCTTCAGCCAACCAGGTTTCTTTCCCACTTCTGTTTGTTAACTTTTGGACCACTGATGACAAGAAACTACTCAGATAACTCGACAAACCCGAGGCACAGAACAGGAAGGATGCGGCTATACTCTTCATGTTCTCCGGGCTTTGCTTGTAAAACAATTCATTTTGGCCAATTAGAAAAAATCCTTCGGAAAGTCCTGCTACTATCAACTGAGGTATATACCAGTAGCCAGACATTGAAGAAATCGCGCCTTTTCTCGGTTCAATCCCCAATGTTGGCTTAGTAAGAGCAAATGTTCTCCTTTGGGATTCAATCAAGGCCGATACAATAAGACTTAGACCCGAGAGAACTATGCCAATGCCCATTCTCTGGAGCACTGTGATCCCACCTTCTTTTCCTGTCAGTTTTTGGAGAAATGGAAGTATGATTCTATCATATAGGGGAATCCAAATTGTAAGTGTCAACATGGTGATAACAATGTATGTTGCTGCTGGAATCTTAAAGGTACTGCCTTTGGTAAGGCGTCTATCGGACTGTAGGGCTTGGAAGACTAAATAATTGTTTTGTTGGACAAATGTTACGTGGTATATAAGGATTGAAAACCATATGGGAATCAATCTGAACAAGCATTTCACTTCTTCCACTTGCTGGACAGTGGAAAGTCTCCATGGATTTGCTGCTGATCCGTCTGTATTGACTTCATCTTCAAGAGATCTAATTGCTGCTTTGTCCAGGAATCTGCATAACATAATTGTTCAGTTTGTTTCCCGAGTAACATTTGATCGACAATTTTACCACAAAAAAAACCCAAACATTTGATTGACAATAAATATAAAGAAAATGATACGCTAACAAAAGATCTAATAGAATGTGTACATTGACTTTTTTTAATCCTGTTAAAAGTTGCCATTCTTTCGTCGGTGTAGCGTTGCTCTATATATAAATGGTGTACTTTTATATAGGGTAAGTTACCTGAATTGATCCGTATAGGATAGTTTTGAGTTGATGGAATTCTTTGAAATATAGTCGAAAAGGGACATGGTTGCTCCGGTGCCCTCAATCGCCTCTTCTTTATAGCAGCCACCATGACTTGCACAACACCTAGCAAGGGACTACCTTGTGGCAATATTATGACATATATTCTTGTACCCACAAAGAAGAACACACATGAAAAGAACATAAGAAGTGTTGGAATTCCTAATCCGATAGCCCAGCTAATGCGGGATTGCACGTAGACTATGATTGTCAGGGACACCATAACTGCGAAAGTATAGGTGAAGTAGTACCAGTTAAAGAAGCTAGTGATTCCTTTTCTCCCAGATTCTGTATTGGGATTAAACTGATCTGCTCCAAAGGCCAAGTTACATGGCCTTATACCGGAACCACCAATTACTAGTAGTGCAAAAGAGCTCAAAAGAAAAGCCATTTGCCCTGTTGTTTGTCCTTGGCATGTGGTAATCTCTTCTTTTCCACAACTAGGGGGATGCAGCTTTGAAACTGCTGCTGTCATAGTTAGTAGAAGCATCCCCTGCATAAAAAAAACACTCATGTAACTTGACAACCATATTAACTGTATCGCATTATGCTATATAATTACTGAATATCTTGGTAGATTAGGAGTATTTTGTACCGTAAAAGAGGAGATGGAGGCAAATCCGAGCGTTTTATAACGACCAAAATAAGTGTCGGAGAGGAAGGCTCCTAAGATGGTACCAAAATTGCAAGTGCCTTGGAAGATATTGTTGAGATTTGTTGCGGTTATGGTCTTCATGTGAAAAACAGAAGTGAGGTAAACCAAGAAGTTTGACAAGGTTCCAATTGTGCCCAGCTTCTCAAATGCCTCATTTCCTGCAAGTCAGTCAAAAATTCATACTTGTTATCAAAGTATAAAGTTAATCTATACCAGGGGAAAAAGAAGAAGAAAGAACTATAGTGTATGTTTTTGCATGTATGCGTCTTAAAAGACACTGTTCCAGTACCTACAATAAAAGGCATAGCTTTAATTCCTCTATAGTTGGGCTCATTGCTTGTAGTTTCTTTCTCCACAAATTCTGTAATCACTTTTTCGTTTTTCTCCATAGATTTTCTCCAAGTTAAAGAAACTCAAATGTTTGGTTTATGGTGGTGTTGTAGACTGTAAAACACATGCAGCTTATGCTTATGTTATACTACTTGCTGTCTCCAAGAAGGCTGGATGCTCATTTATATTCTTAGCTCTACTTAAGTCGGTTGAAATTAAATTAATAATGTGTTTTCCTCCCTCTGAGAGAGTACATTGTCTTGTTGTGAATCTTGATGGTTACATAATACGAATGTGTAAGAGAAAAAAAACATAACACTTGTACTGAAAATAGGGCAGAGATTAATAATTAAATGGTAACCGTGAACAATTTGTCTACTAATATCTTCAGTATTATTTTTGCAGAAAAATTGCAAAGACAATAGGTATATGTTATGTTCACACTAGGCACTTGTCGTGATATGGATAAATATCTCTTCCATGCAATGCAACAGCAATGGTGTACCCAAATCATAAATTGTTTTGTGGGCAAGTTGGCCAAGTAAATTATGACTTCATGCGGACTTTTTATTTTTATTTTCTCTGAAAGAGATGAAATAATGAAGTCGGCCGGCCGAAACACATGTTGTGTATTACTACTAATATATGAAATCTATTCTCTTTGATTTCTTTCTTAACCTCTTATACATGACAAGATTATTCCATAGAAAGTTCAAAGTTTTTCTTCAAATTAAATATATACTTTATTATTTTTAGTGTTATATAGATTTGGAATTCTTGTAGTAGTTCAACTGAGGAATTGAAATGACCAGGAGATGTGGAATAACAGTGGAGATTGTTATGGACACTCGTTGCTTTAATTTGACATTTGTGCTGGTTACTAACTTCTGCACTCATGGTTACAAGTTAATTTTTATTACAAAAATTCTAAATATCTAATTTTCATAATAATATGTTTTTTTTTATAAAAAAATATCAACTACATTAAGTTCATTTTATTTAACTCATAATATGTAATTTTCATAATAATATATGTTCATATATATATATATACTCCATTTCAAGGGCCCTTTTATTTTACCTACCACGCCACCCCTTTAATGACGATGACGATGACGATTTGCCTCATTCGTCGTTATAACTGTCGTTATATAATGGATGAATCAAACCGTCGTTATAAAGAGAATGTAGGATCAAGGAGTAACCCCTTGATCCTTTCCCCGTGTGTGTGTGTATATATATATATATATATATATATATATATATATAGTGGGATTATATTGTTTTAAAGCATTTAACTCATAATTAATTGGTTTGAGAGGGGTAGTCGCACATTACAATTCTATTTTAATACGGAATATGTGGGCCATTGAATCTTGAGAATAAAATTTATATATGGTTTGATAGTTGAACTTCAAATTTTGACTCTACCCTACACAATCCAATTTACTCAATACGAGACAGACGCTTGTTATCTCTCTCACACATGATGATCATCATTTAAGCGAAAGTGATTTCCACAAGCCTTTAAATAATAACCCAATCAGTTATATTGGCTAATCCGATTAGGGGTGTTAGTCGAAAGCGAGTAGAATTTCGATACTCGATTCGAGATCGGCTCAAAATATGATCTAAAGTTTCGAATTCAAGTTGATTCGAAAGTCGAATACGATCCATACTTCGTTTTTCTCGTTTAATGATACACGAAGTGAATTCGAAAGTATACAAGTATATTTGCTCAGATTAGGGTTCGAGTATTTCATTTTTTTCTTGAACCATACTCGATACCTGCTCGATGGATCATATTCGAATACTGGTCTGATCCATACTAACAAGCTAAATATGTGATATTTGTATCAATCTTTATAATTTATAAAGTGTAGTATTAAATTGTATAAGCTTGTACTTGAATAAATCAGTGAATTGATTGTAAATTCGTATTACATTCTTTGTAATTTCTTTACATAAATAAAAGTAAAAGACTTTTATATATAAACATTAGTTCAATAATCAATTTAGTATGTAGTGGTTCAAGATTAAGTGAAATGATTCATATTCGAAACTCGATTTGAAGGTTTCGTGAAGTAACTCGTTTTGTAAACGAAGTGAGTACTTTTACGCAAATAGAGTAGGTCCGAGTAATGACCCGAGTCGAATCAAGCGCAAATTAGAAATTTCTTATCGAATTCGAGCTCAATGGTAGTTGTCGTTGACACTCTAAATTAACCTCACTTTCACTCCCCAATTTACAATAATTAAAGACAAGAAGAAAGTAAGGATCGATCCCACGAGAGTAAAGTTGTTTTAGAATTATTCTACTATTTTAACAGTAAAATAAAGATGGGGTTTTGAAAATTATTTTTAAACCAAGAGAACAAGAATTAACGATAAAATTAACCAAATATGTAAAACTTGCTCTAGATTGCTTTCACCAAGTACAACAATCAATTAATCAAGTAATTATTATTTTCCTTCAATGAAATTATTAGCCCTAGATAACAATAAGCTCTGCTTATCCGAAATTCTCCTTAGATTATCACCGTATGTAAACGAAAGCTCTCCACTTTGATTCTAACTAAAGATATAACCTAGAATAAGCTCTCTAGATTTAATATGATAGAAGCATTAAGAAATAGAAAATTAGGCTAATCCAAGCAACAAACACATAAGCTCGATTTATTTAACTTGTTTTCTAATAATCTTAAGAATAAACAAAAGTTTGTCCACAATTATTATTACCAAGGTGCTACTTGTGATGAAGAGAGATATCAATTACACGTAATACCAATCTTAATCTGAAGATATGATAATGATCAAATTAACTCAATTGGCCATATTAAATTAATTAGATCAATTAGCATGCAATCAATGAAAAACAGATTATCGTAAGAAATTTCACACAAGAAGGAATAAATAATAATACTCAATTAATTAATTACTTGTAACAAGGATTCACCTCCCTTTAGAACTGAATAAAAAGAACTAGCTGACACGCTTCTTGAGCCTTTCACTCTAATAGAGGATACTTGAATGTTGAATATTGAATGAATAAAACCTTGACCTCATCCTCTATTTATAGTGCTAGACAAAGTCCTAAATCCTATAGGATGTAGAAATCCAAATCCTAAAAGGATTTACAAATCATAACTAGTTTCCATAAAGAAATAGAATTCAATTTGAAATAAATCTTAGTCTAAAGGAAATCCTAAAGCTAATAGAAATATCAATCCAATTCCATGTAGAAGTCTACCAAAATCTGATTTAGAAACTTTCCAAAATCCAAGATTTTTGATTTTTCCGCTCAAATTGGGGGGTGAATTTTCATTTCTTCTCGCGACGTCCTTTGGTAAAACGAGCATAACTTTTGATCTGGGAGGAGTTACGGGGCCTGCTACCTATCAAAATGAAGATATCGACGAGATCTACAACTTTCATTCTTTGAGAATCGACAGAATCGCTCTGCATCAAGGTCGAAATCGGCCTCCAAGTGACTGCTGTGTAAATTACAACTTCCAAACTTTGGCGCTCAACGCTCGTTTAGTAAGCGATATCATAACTTTTTCATATGAACTCCGATTGGGACGATTCAAGATGTTCCGGAAAGCTAAAGAAGAGCTCTACAATAAAATTCAAGTCCCAAGCTAAGAACATGCATCCAACTTAATGCTAAAAATTCTGCAATTTTCTTTTTCCTCATTTCACTCCAATTCTTCCCGAAATCATTAAATACCTTTAATAAGCTCATATACCCATGAAACATGCAATAAAACTAAATATAATGGAATCAAAATAAATGAATAATATGCACTCATCACTAATTTTTTCGAAATGAAATTAAGATAAAAAGATTATAGTGTTCGTTGAGATTCGACTCGTTTTCACCCTTGAATTTGATACCACCTACCTATCATAATAATATAAAATTATAGACAGACATGTTTTTTTTAAAGAAGTGGTCCAGTGGAGTGGAATGGTCCATACTCCATAGTCTAATAATAATATGATGATGAATAGCCAATTTCTTATGTACATGCGCCGGCCCCGTGTGGATTAGACTGGACTTGGTGAATGTCCTGCAACGCACTGCACATCCATCCGTATTCTTTCTGTGGTAAACCCAAATGATCATCACCTTGAGGAAAAGAAAGAAAACTAAAAAGTTTTTGTAATCATTAGGCCTTTTGTAAAGTGTAACCAATTTTCCTCCATGCTTGCCGTCATGTAACTTTGATGAGGTCGGTCAGTCCAAGATTCACCATAATAACTAACTAAGAAAATATTATAATGAATTTTTATCTGGTATCTTTTAAATATCTGTGGATATATTATATCGTGACCATGTTCTGGACCCTCTAATAACATTATGCTCAATTCTATTCATTGCAAGGTTCATTCTTTTCAGAACTTCGTTGTGGATCCTGTAATAAGTGATGTTCAACAGTTCTAATTAAAATGATGTGCTTTTATTTTTTGCCCCTAGAAATGAACAGGATAGGAAAATTAAATAGAAGCTAGAACTACTTGATTAATCATATTTTGCATTTCTTTCTTATTACAAGGACCTGAAGAAATTTCTCCGGATTACTTTTTGCGTAACTTCTGCTTGTTTTGGTAATGAGATGAATCACAGGAATTATTTCATGTCTTATTAGGTTTCATATTCTCCATGCCAATTTCATGGGTGTTGTCCCCTGTTCCCTTGTACTTGTACCACTTAGCACACACTAGAAAGTATCCCAAATTTAAAACCTCCAAACCAGCAATCAAGTAGTAAAAGTAATCCAATCTTCCCTTGTTAAGATCTTCCGCCAACCAATTCTCTCCTGCAGAATCTCTTGTAACCTGATGAACAACTGATATCAAGAAACTACTCAAATAACTCGATATCGCTGAGCTACAAAACAAGAAAGACCCTCCAAAGCTTCTCATATTTTCCGGGAACTGCTTGTAGTAAAATTCTACCAGTCCAACAATAGCAAATGCCTCGGAAAGTCCTGCAATCGCCAACTGAGGTACTAACCAGTAACCAGACAGCGGAGAAATTGCTCCTTTTCTTGCTACGAATCCCAATGTTGCATTGGTAGATGACATGTTCCTCCTTTTGTTTTCCACCAAGGCAGATACAAGCATAGTGAATACAGAAAGAACCATGCCAATGCCTATTTTTTGGAGGACTGTGATACCGGCTTCTTTTTTGGTTATTCTTCGCAGAAATGGAACTACGAGTCTATCATAGATTGGTATCCAGATAGTAAGGCTTAGCATCTGGAATACCGAGTAAGATGCTGCTGGAATTTTGAAGCTTCCACTACCCAAACGCCTATCGGATTGAAGGGCTTGGAAGACTACATATGTTTGCTGTTGTACCATGGAAACAAAATAAATTGTTCCTGCAGCCCATATGGGGATCACTCTCAAAATGCATTTCACTTCTTCCACTCGCTGCATGCTGCAAAGCCTCCACGGATTTGCTGCTGATCCGTCAGTATTGATCTTGTCTTCAGGCGTTACGATTGATGCTTTGTTGAGAAATCTAGAATCAAATATAACTTCTGTTTTTGTTAGGAAATTAACTTGTAACAAGAAGTCAGGTTTTTTGGGAACTAAATATAAAACTGTTACCTGAATTGCTCTGTGTAAGGAAGTTTTGAGTTGATAGATTTGGCAGGGACATAATTAAACATCAACAGCCACGGTTGAGCTGGAAATTCCTGTTTCTTTTTCTTGATTGCTGCGACTATGACCTGCACCACACTCGTCAAAGGGCTACCCTCTGGTCTAACTCTGACATATATTCTCGTGCCCACAAAGAAAAATGCACATGATAAAAACATGAGAAATGTTGGGATGGCCAAGCCAATAGCCCAGTTTACATCTGCTTGGACGTAGACAATGATTGTTATGGATACCATCATGGCGAAAGTGAAAGTGAAATAGTACCAATTGAAGAAGCTGTTGATTCCTTTTCTCCCTGAATCTGTATTGGGATTGAATTGGTCTGCTCCAAAGGCCAAGTTACAGGGTCTAATACCGCTACCTCCGATTACTAGTAGTAGGAAACTAGTCAACAGAAACGCCATTTGCCATGCTGTTGGCCCTGAGCATGTGCTACTTTCTTCTGTTCCACATTCGGGAGGATGTAGAGTTGGAATTGCAGCTGTTAGTGTTAGTACAAGCATCCCCTGCCGATCAAAATGTTGACAATTTATAAAATTATTTGGCGGAAATTAATATTTTAACAGCAAACAATTTGCATATGTACCAGGAAAGAGGATACGGAAGCCAATCCTAAAGTTTTGTAGCCTCCGAAATATGTGTCGCATAAGAAAGCTCCGAGAAGGGTACCAAAGTTGCAAGTGCCATTAAAAAATTAGTTGCTGTAATGGATTTCATGTTGAAAACAGTAGTGAGGTAGACTAATAGGTTGGATGAGGTCCCAATTGTCCCTAGCTTCTCAAATGTCTCATTTCCTGCAAGAGTGTTTTTTTTTTTATCAAACGGTTAAATGGAGATTCTTATTCAAACTCATAATTTTTTTAAAAAAATTATGCAATAAAAAATCTTATAACTAGTAGTATTTTTTAGAGCATTGATTAAAGTTTTAAATCAAATAATGTTTTAAAGTAATTTTAAAATTTGAAATTGATGTAAACTTGTAAGTTAATAATTAGTGAGACTTTTTACTTAGTTTATAATTTTCACAAATAAATTAAAGAAAGTCAAATTAATTTAGAATTACAAATTAACCTTTTTAAAAAAATTAAATTAATTTTATATTTTGAAACGAAAACAGTATAATACATTGGGGGTGGAGTGGTGGGCATGAAAGTGAGATTTTTCAAATATCAAGAGGCTTTTAAAAAATGTAAATGTCACAAATCACGTGGACTATCAGCCACAATGAGTGCTATGCAACACAATTGAAAAACCTATGGATTGTGTTGCTTATAATCCACGTCAATTAGTGTTTAGCCAAAAAAATAAACAAAGAAAAAGGAAAAGTCTTGATATATGTATGAATATGGGGCTTGAAGTAGCAATTTTGGATGAATGCGTATGAATGAACTGAGGGTCCCCTATTTTGGATGAATGCATATGAATTGAGGGCGAGGGGCACTAGATATTATTATTATTATTATTATTATTATTTCTTAGAAGAAATAAGGGGAAATTAGGTTGATAAAACTCCCCTTATTATTATTATTGTTAAGGGGAGTTTTATACACTCGTCCATTTTTAGATATTAAAATTTTGGAAAATTAGGTTGGTCGTGTCTACTTGGTCAAATACAAATTCGTAATTAGCTTTCTCAAAGTATGTATATTTTAGTCTGTATCTTAGGTGGTATTTGACTGTATCTTAATGTATCTTAACAGTTAACCTCTTAATGTATCTAAACAATCCACATATTTGTATTAAGAAGTCCTCTGAATAGTTAACATACAAATATAAAAAGATCTTTCAATATAAAGATATAGGTTATTAAAGATGCATTAAGTAGTAAGCTGTTTAGATGCATTCAGATATAATTAAACACCATCTTACTCTGTAATAAACGTGTGAATATCCTCATGTTTATTTATTTTTGGTATTTTTGTTTTGGGTGGAAGATAGGATCTGATCTGATCTGATGTAGATAGCAGGCAGGCATTAGTTAGACTTGGCTAGTAGCGACCGGCCGAATATTTTTTTTTTTGCTTCTTCAAACATGTATAATATTTATTGGAATTTTTACAAAATTTAATAATTTAGATATAATTTGAACGTATATAAAAAATATATATAATTTTATTTTTTACATTCATCAAAATTACACCTAAATTACTGTATTTATAAAAATTTCAATTAAAACAAATACTATATATTTTTTTAAAAAAAATAAAATTTGTCGGCCGCGAGACAGATCCCAAAATTCGGTCGCCCAAGACTTATTGAAGTAGATAAGATGCAAGCATGTGTAGCTTAGGTCATTTTGCTGTTATATGCTTGCTCATATTTTTGACTCGCATTTAATGGTATGTAAACTTTGAGAAATAAAAAATAGAAATAGAAATTGGAAATGGGACCCAAATTACTCCCTCCCTATGTCACATGACTCTCTAGCATTAAATATACTCCCTCTCAATATCATAATATAAACAACCCAAATGCAATTATTTGAATACGAGTTTTTTGCCTTACTCGCTAAATTTGTGGTATAAAATTCTACGAATTGGACATGAAAATTAAAGAATTTAGACATAAAAATTAGATGAAAATGTATTTAAATTTTATTTATTTATATTTTAACCTCAATAATAAATAAAAATACGAATAGAAAAATTTAAATACATATCTAATTTTTATATCCACGCTCATTTGTGATACATAACTAATCAAATAAGCAATTAATAATAAAAATATTTTGGACCATTCATCTTCTGCTTTTATGACAAGCAGGTCAGGGACCATTCATCATCGTGATCCTGCATTAACTGGTCTGTACATGGTGTGACGGTGGGGTGAGGCTTCAGTCAATTTGTTTCTAAAAAGGTCATATCAATCACCAACTGAGTTTGAACTCGGATTCAGTACTCATATCTACGAGTCCACCTTTATGTAATATGAAATTAATTTTGGTCAATTAAGTCGGAAAGTGATATCTACGTGTATTACTATAAAATTAACTTCATAATAACTAGACCTGACAAAATATGGTTATGAGTTGGTTTTGATTTTCAAAATATGGTTAACCAACCATTTAAGAACTAAAATTATATTAACTATTTTTAATATAGATAATGTGAGTTGGAACCATATGGTTATGATTAAAAACCATATTAACCATTTAAGATGTTTTGACTTTTAAATAAAATTTTAAAAAAATAAAATTAATATATACTATAGATAGAGAGAGGGATATAAAGGATGGATAGGAGTAGGGGTAGGGGTAGGGGTAGGGGTATGGGTAGGGGTAGGGATAGAGGGTGGGAGGTATATACATAATCGCTTAATATTAATTTTTTTGGGGAGTGATAGTGGTTGTGGTGGGGGTGGGGTGGGTGGAGATAGGGTGGGGTGTGTGGAGGGTAGGCGTGGGGTAGGAGTGGAGTAGGGGGGTAGGGCTGGCTGGAGTGTATACCCATATGAAGATAAAGTTTCCGACTCCTTTTGGAGCATGTGAGAGGTATGTGCCAATCAGGAGATGTCAAAAACTTGTTATAAAACAACTCTATGCTTCGCGGTCCTTGGTCAACTCAATTTGGTGACTCAGTAGTTCAAATTTTTTTTTTCTTTTTTTGAATTTCCTATATTCTTCTTCCTCATAAACTTTAGTATTCCCAAATTGGTTCAAAGCTCAATATATCATTAAGAATTTTAGTATATATTTATTATTAAAATATAATGTATATTGAAGAAAGAAATATTTGTATCAACTTCAAAAACAAGAAACTTTGTACCGAAAAGACTCAATTTGGATCGTATTAATAAAATAATAAAATTGTTTTGCACAGTTCAACTTCTACTTCTTTCTTTCCGATGCTCACCATCCAATTTATATTTCTTTACTTATCTTCTTCTTCCTTTATATATATACATTAGAATATCTATAAATTAATACTGTTAGGACTGATTTTTTTTTATTAATTTAAAGAGTTATTATTTAATCGATAAATTAATAATTTATTAATTTAAAGAGTGTTTTTCTATTCGGTGAACATAAATTTAATTACATTAAAATTATTGTATTTTATTGATGTTTATATCAAACTTTTTTGGATGCAATGTATCATACTTATTAAATTAATGTAATAATAGAATTCATTGCAAGTGATATTAATTATTTTTAATAATTAAATAATGTTCATTGTATCCACTTTTCAAATTACATTCGCATTTTATTTCAAAAAAAATTATATTCAATTAGATTTGAATTTCAAGATAAAATATTATTTTGATGGGACCATATATTAAGGATGAAATTCAATTAGATTTGAATTTCAAGAAAAATTAAGGATGAAATTAAGATGGATTTGAATTTCAAGACAAAACAAACGAGAATAGAATCATATTTTACAAGATATTAGCCTAGATATATTTATAATTTAAAAGAATTATTAATTTATGATTTTGGTGGGACCATATATTTATATAAGGGTCTTTTTAAAAATTATTATTTTATCAAAATTATTAATTTATCTTATTAATCCAAGTCGGAACTGAAAAAAAAATATTATTTTAAAGAGATTATTAATTTATCGCGTATTAATTTACAGAGTTCACAACTTCACTTTAACCAGTTTAAAAATAAACATCCAATTGTCAAACTTCGAAAGGTAATCTTATTTTCTTTTATTTATTAAACTCTCTCACACCCTTTACAGGTATTTTTTTTTTTCTTCTACTTAATTAACAGGAAAATATAAACTCTCTTTCTATTGATTTTCACTTGCATCTTTTTAAGATTCAAACAAGATTGTCAACACCGATGTTATTGGTACGTAATTTTTTTCAATCTATTAATCAGTGAATTAAAATAACATATTATATTGATTTTAATTTGAATTTACATAAATTGTTATTATAATTATAAATACAATCGTTTAAAATAAATTATTTCTATGTTTACTCGTATTTATTCTCACATACAAAAGGTTTTATAGAGACACACTTAACAATTAGCTTAGTCATAATTATTTTTTATGATTTTCTTGTTCAATACTCTCACCTTTCAATTATATAGGACGTTTAAGACATAATCACACATATTAAGAAATCTCATTAATTCTAATGTTAGGTAATTAATATTGATTTAAAATTTCACTAATTAATTACTTTTCCTCCTCTCTCTCAATTACTCTATTTTTTAAGGACAAAGTAGGAAATAATTAAATTTTTACTGTCATATATATATAAAACGTTTTATATTTTTAAAAAAAATCTTCTAAAACCACATTATATATAATGAAAATGAGGTAGTATAGATAAGTGGCATATTCTTTCTTCAAAAATGGTATACATGATTTTGTTTTTAGCTTTTGTAGGGTCCCTAAGATTCTGTTTTATTTGGGAATCCTAAATTGTTTAGCCCTTAATTAATTGGTACTAGTAGTACTAAATTAGGAGGAATATATATTATTAATAGTATTAGGGATAAATTAAGTTTAAATAATAAATATTTTTTCATTGAAATATTAACGTGAGTTTGTCTTACTAGCAACTGATGAAGTCGGAATAACCAAAGAAAGCATATTTTGGTAAATGTTAACATAGGTAGGGCACATCACATGAGGAGGGTATATATACATATACAATATTCAGGACGGACAAACACAATCACAATATCTATATATATATATATAGCAAAATGATGGAGATTTCTTCAGCAAATATGTGGGTGGCACTTGTGTTAGTAGTAGTCCCACTTATAGGGTGGGTGATGTGGTGGTGGAATGATCAGTGGTATGCTCTCAAACTCAAATTCCGGGGAGGTTTTCCTAGCGGCACCAAACTACCTCCGGGCCACATGGGCGTTGCCTTTTTCGGGGAAATGTTCAAATTCCTTTGGTATTTCAAGCTTCTTTGCCGTCCGGATGACTTCATTAACTCAAAGCGCACCAAGTAAATCTTTTTTTCCTTTTTCTTTTCCAAAAAAATACTAATTGTTACACCAAATAACCGCATTCATGTTAATTAGTTAGTGTGAATTTGTAAAAATCTTTTCCTAATTAATATATATTTACCTTAGTTGTGTTTGTTAATTAATGGGATCGATCCATTAGGTATGGTGACGGCGTAGGGATATACCGGAGCCACCTATTCGGGTCACCGACGATCATAGCGTGGTCCCCAGCAGTTAGCAAGTATATAACCCAATCCGAAGCAGAGTTCGTATCCGGGCATGGTGCTGAAATTCTTGGAACCAATTCCTTAATATGTTTGCAAGGGGCAGCACATACAAGGCTCAGAAATTTTGTGTCAAGGGCCATAAACCAGCCCCAAGCTCTACGAGGAATTGCGCTCATGGTACAGCCTCGTCTCATTGCTGCCCTCCAGTCTTGGGCTCACAAGGGTACAGTTGTAGCTTACAATGAAGCTAAAAAGGTTCGTTTACTTTAGGAAAATATTAGAATAAAATTGTTTGTTTAATCCTAAGACAAAGTTACTTTGTTTATATGTTTGATCCCGCCTTACCTATATAAAAATAAGGTGCGTTAATTCTACGTTTATATGTTATTTTAATGTGAAAATAGAAACTCATGTTTTGAGGGAGGGAGGGAGGGAGGGAGGGAGGGAGGGAGTATAATAAAGATAAAATAGTTTAGCACAAGTTTACTTATTTATTTTATAAAGTACGTACTTAGCGAAAGTGTACATTACCGAAGAAAACCAAAGTGGGGGATACTTGATGCTTGCAGGTTACATTTGAAAATATTGGCAAGATTTTCGTTAGCTTCGAGCCTGGCCCTGTTCTGGACACTCTAGATGCATTGTTTGTCGGGGTATTGAAGGGAGTCCGAGCTTTTCCTATCAAGTTTCCTGGAACTGATTATTACCGTGCTCTTCAGGTTATTCACTGTATTGCTCCCTCCTTCCAAAGTTAAATATAAATTTTTAAAGGGTCATGGTTTTAAAAAATATATCTCTATTGCCAAACTTAAACTATAGGAGCCATATATAGATGGTGTATTTTGAATGATTCCTGAAAATAAATATGACATCATTAATATATAATTCAACAGTGTCAGAAGAAAGCCATGGAGATTTTTAGGAAGGAGCTTGAAAAGAAGAAAAAGGAACAGGATGGTACCATGAATACAAATGATCTAATGGATGGGCTGATGCGGTTGAAGGATGATGAGGGGAAGCAACTGAATGATGCTGAGGTGCTCGACAACATCCTCGGCCTAGTTGTTGGAGGCTATGAATCCACTTCTCTAGCAATAATGTGGGCTCTCTATTTTCTTCCCAAATACCCTAACGTTCTCCAAAAACTTCGGGTACGTCTTCATGATCGTAGATTTGGTCGTATTTTTTTTAAGGGTATTTCTTTTCTTTGTTTTAGTTGTGTTTAGTTTGTGCGTGAATCAGAATATGAATTTCAGGACGAGAACATGTCCTTTAGCAAGAATAAGGACGGGGAGCTCCCAACCAGCGATGACATTACTAAACTAATCTATACCAACAAGGTAGGTATATACTTGTGCATACCTCAAAATGTTAATAATATTTGTTAAGGTTGAGAGAGGGACCTGTTAATTTGCTTATAGTGAGAAACTTGCTCCAAAAAAATGGAGAGAAATTGGTGTCGGACTCCAAAAATCTCTTATATGTGACACTTGTGTCTGTTTCTCCAGAATTATTAACATCACTACAACAAACTCTATTGAATACAGGTTGTAGAAGAAACATTAAGAATGGCAAATATAGCGGCAACTATATTTCGAACCGCTACCAAAGATATTGTGTACAAAGGCAAGAGCTTACAAACTTTATATTTTGCAAATTGATCAATATTGATTTTCATACGGGACCTAATATAAAATTATATACCCATAAAGCTCTAACCTAACCTAATTTGAATAACTGGCAGGGTACATGATACCCAAAGGTTGGAAGGTGATTGTTTGGGCTAGATATCTCCACACAAATCCACAAAACTTTGAGAATCCAATGTGCTTTAATCCTGATAGATGGAATGTATGTGCCTCTCAATATAATTCAAAACATGGCATGTTCTTCAGTTATATAATTCGTTGATAATATATACTACTTCCTACTGATTAAATTAGGAACGAGCAAAGCCCGGAACATACCAAGTATTTGGTGGAGGATCAAGGATATGTTTAGGGAACATGCTTGCTCGCTTACAACTTGGCATCTTTCTTCATCATTTGGTCACAGGATACAAGTAAGAAAGCCCACTTGTTACATATTATTGATGATCTTAATTTAGTAATGTAATGTGTTACATGATGGCAATGTAAAGTAAAAATATAGCTAGTGACTGTTCCAATTGATTTAATTTCAGGTGGGAACTAGTCAATCCAAATGCAAAAATGTCGTATCTTTCACATCCAAAACCGGTAGATGGCGTTGAGATTGCATTCAGCAAGCTTTAAACTGTAGAATTACTAAAAAGTAGTAGCTCTGTTTAATTTAATGGGTTGCACTTGCACATGGATGATTTAGTTGCAAAATAATTGTAAGTTGTAATATAGAGGCGCTCCTATATATAATCATGAGTTCAGTAGTCAAATCTTGGATGGTTGAGCCCAAAAATTTAATTTCCAATGCAAATACATGATACACATAGCACAACTGAACTGTTTATAGCAACATTTGTGTTGAAAAAGAAAATTTTGATGCTAATAATGCCAGCCAGTGCTCCCTTTTGATCAGGCACCACATATATATATATATATATATATATATATATATATATATATATATATATATATATATATATAGTGAGACTTAAAACATATCTTACGCTGGTTCTGTCCCTGCTAGCTTTGGGTCAAGTTGATGTGCCCGCCGGTTCTAAACTCTAACTCACTTTACTCTATATTGGGGAGCGAATCACGGTTGCAATTGTTAATTAAATGGATCGGAATCAGATACGTCTCCCTCTTTCTGTCAAAATTGGGAGCAGCGCGTGATGGGGAGCATTGTTTGCACGGGGAGCGTGGCTGGCAGCAAGGGCGGAAGCAAGCAAACGAACTATGTCATGTCAAACAAAGCACGCCGTGCTGGGGCTTGTGCGGTCAGCTAGCCTGCAGCTGGGAGTGCATGGAATTAGGGTGAACAGCGTTTCACCTTCTGCCGTTGTCAAGCTTGCGGGTCCAGAAAGTGTTCAACTTAAAGAAAATAATTTGTGACAAGATTAAAAACTGATACTTATAAAGAGAATGCGACCTATAATTAATTAGTTAGTCCCTTTTATTTGTTACTCCTTATTTCTTTGTGGGGGTTATAATCTGAGAAAAGTTACATTAGGGATCCGGTTAGTCCATCCTTGAGTTACATTTAATTACTCAAATTTTAATAATTAATCGTAGTTGTCTTTCCTGCTTGGAAATTAGGGATCCAGTTATTATGAAGTTCAATTATACAGTGCTGACACGCAAAAAAAATAATTATCTTTTGACATGCGTGTCAACACTATATTGGTCAATTGACCAAAATTAACCTTGTAATAACACGACATACCCGACCAACATCAAGTAATCAACCAATGAGATGAGAACGGGAATTGGGTAATGGGTAGCATCCACTCCCGTGATAAGTATGGCCTGGTAGTAATTTTTGTTTGTTTGTTTTTGTTGAAGTAGATAGATAAAGTTGTCAAAATAAAACCAAAACTAAAACGACAGATCAAACGTGACTGTCACTCGTACAATACACGTATGTATAATAAGCAAAAGTCATTGACGAAACTTGTATATTAGTAGTTTGGTCAATGGCCTTCCAAAACCCAATCACATGGCATCCGTTCCGTTCCTTCGGAATACACGTGTGTATATCATAGTAACGTTTACCGTTTATAAACTTTAAAATAAAACTAAAATCATAATGCGAAATTTGAAATTCTTGCACCATGCACGCAACAAAAAGTTTGAAAGACTAGCAGCAAAGCTCCGGACTGGATAGATACCAGAAACAATTAATGAGTAATTAAATCTGTACAGTGCTCAACCCTTACACTTGGCTATGCCCCCAACCGGAGAGATGATTTTGGTTTCACAAGGATTTCATGAAACTTTACACTTCCATTTATCTTTTCAGGGACAGACAGTTAAATTTTGAAACTCACCTACAAGTATGGTGTAAAACAGTCAAATCAACAAGTAATTTACCCCTGGAGAGTATGACGGGTATGAACTGAAAAGCATTCAGACAAAAGGTAGAATAACTATTATTCCCAACAACAATGTTAATTAGTCTAATAAGCTCAGCTTTTAGATTAACAATGTTTTCCAATAAAGGTGCAGGGAAAGTTGTGGCGATCACTTGCACATAATGTAGTTACTACCAACTAAATGCATACTTCGCTCTCGGCTACTCATGAGCCTCTTTTGCCCTTATTAGAATATCAGAACCAGAGTCAGAGACCAAATTCTCAACACTCTCATATATATATTCCATACAATAATAAGAAAAGTGAAAAAGGAAAGGAAAAAAAGAAAAGAAAAAGTGTACAGAATGAGAAAAACCATTATTTATAACCACAATCCTGACAGGTTGGACTTATTTGCTTACAATAGTGACCACAATAGCCTGCTTACACCGACAAAGATAAAGGGTGACACAAGATATATACCGATCGCCATGATAACTCAGTAAGCCCAGAAACCAAAGGGGTGATCTTCTTCAACTGGGAAGCCAAGATAACAAGTGTTTGCAGGCGGGTCAGGGCAATTATTGCTTCCATTTTTCGGGAACTCATAAGCTAGTGAAGGCAACAAGTTCTTGCCCAAGTTATCCTCTTCATCTTGAGACATATCTGACTGGTCAGGTTCAAATACATACGAGGAATCACCTGGCTCTAAGAGAGAGGAGTGAATTCCATCGGTGTAATGTGGACTGTCCGATTCAAATACATCACTTTTGACCGAGTTAAGATCCTCCTGCTTGCAAGCCACAATTGAGTCTTCGATTGCTTCACAATCAGAAACCTCATTTCCAATGTGTTCTTGTTGCGGTGCTTCAGACAGTGTTTGCTTATCAACAAATTTCAAGTCCCCCTTCTCTTTCTCTTTGAGAAGCAGCTTTTCTGTCAGGTCAAGAACCTGAAAATCATTGAGCCATTTCATCAGCAGTGTCAAAACTTAAGAGTACAAGAAAATATGAATTATTTCATAAAACGAGGTCATCACCTCAGCTTTTAGCTTCTCCTTGTCCTTAAGGAGGTTGTCATAGTCGGCTTTGAGGCTGTTGTAGCTATCTTGCAATACCTCATAATCTCTCTCTATTGTTTTAGTCTTCCAACGTGCTCGGCGGTTCTGAAACCATATTGCAACCTGCCGAGGCTGCAAACCAAGGTCTTTCGCAAGCTGAATTTTCCTTTCTGGTTCAAGCTTGTTCTCTGCCTCAAAACTCTTCTCCAGAAATTGGATTTGATCAGCCTTAAGCCGTCTCTTCTTCTCAGGTTGATGAAAGTACTCATCAAAGTCCTCATCCCCATACTTATCTTGATCAAAAGACCGAAAGAATAACCTGGCAGAACGATTTCTCCGATTAACATCTTCAAAGCTAACCAGAGATCTCGACCCTGAACCAAAACATCACTGTCACTACAAGGATTCTTTGCAACTAATCAGAAGAACCAACCAATGCAGCAGCCATTAGACTCCGTCTTGTAGTCTAAAGATTTAATAGACATACATATCCTACTTGCCGCACAGTTAAGTAGAATCAAACATTGGGGGGGGATAAGAAAGGTAAAGGTAAACCCAGTGAAGTGCTGCCCATAATTTACTATTTGCCTATTTCATTCCTTTAAGTCAAAAAATTTCAAAGACAACATTACCCGATAAGATTGAACTCATAAGAATAATTTAAAGGATTAGGAGAAGAAGATTATCTAGTATCTAATACTGTATTAATGACAGATACAAATAGAAGGAATAGAATGAGAATAAAGTTCTCTTGCTAATTATGAACTGAGTTGAGACACTAACACACCAGAGAAAACTGAAACAATCGCAAACAATTATATATAAATGGATCCAGAAACATCACTGTAATGAATAGCAAAGAATTAAGAAGATACAGATATTAAGATTGAATTCAAGACTTTCCAGTTGCATAATTAGTAAAAACCACTATCAAACTACAACTAGAAAAACAAAGAAGTGAAAGAACACAAATATTCAAGAAACATGTGTATATAGGGAGAGTGAAATTTACCGAGGAAAGAAGGAGAAGACTCAGAAAGGAAGAAGGAATCAGAAGAAGAAGGAGCCCTTTGATTCATATTGGATCCAACAGCACCGCCGTAGAGTAACCTCCGACCCGCCATGGAAAGTAGCGATATATTTTGTTATGGTGGGTTTTTTTAATCTGGCATAGACGATTGGTTAAATGAAGATCAGACGACTCTGATTTCAATAAGCCGATGTTATAATTATATATTCTGCTATATATATATAGAAAGTTTGATTTTTTTTTTGTTCTAGAGCTTGTGACGGAAAAAACTGGTGATGATGATCTCTGTGATATGCGAAGTATGTGAACACCTGCTGTGAGCTCCCATCATCACACCCAGAAAATAGCAGTATACACCCAAAATTGTGTGCGTTTCTTTTTCTTTTTCTTTTTTTTGATGGATTGGGTACAGGGGAAGAAGGAGAAGAGAGGTTTGGAATTGTGGGAGAGTTGTCAGAATTGAAACTCTCTGGTAGCTTGGATTCTTAGATTTTTAGAGAGAGGGGAGAGGAAAGAGGAGGGAGGAGAGGGAGGAGGGGGAGGAGGTGGGAGATTATTATTATTTTTATTTTTAATTGTCACATGGAGATTATTATTCTTCTCATGAAATAGAAATGGATGGGATAAAAATTTTAGTAAAACATGTAGGACATAGTTTAGTAAATATAACAATTTTGCTACTATTTTTAATTATGAATACTTCCCATAAATCAATAAAAGTAAAAATTTATTCAAAAATCTAAGTTTTATATTTTATTATTAATCCAAAATGACATAAATTTTTTAATATAGTGTAATTATCATGTCCTTGTCATTAAATTAAACACTAATTAAATTTAATAATAAATATGGAACAAATATTTTTAAATTATATAATTTATTGAGACCGATAAACTAATAGAACATGATATTATGGTCATTTTAAAAAAAAATTGAGGTTAATTTTGTTTAGTAATTTTTAATCACAAATAATAGAGATTATAATACATAATAGAATATGATGGAGTATTAAATAATCTCATATATTAAAATATTTTATAATCTATAGACTAATAATTCTAAACTCAAATTTAAAAATTAATACGACACTTGAAATTAATAATCATACGTAATCCTTGTGTCTTTTCAAATACTTATTACTAGCTTAAATTTTAGTACTATTTTTAACTTATTTAAATTTTTTTGATGGAAGTACTATTATTATTATTACTATTACTCAGAAAAAGGAGGAACGCCGAGGGAGCGTTGGTAATATGACAACTTTTAAAATAATTTATACTATTAAAGTTTATTTTAAATTTAAAGATATTTCAAAGAATTAAAATAATAAATATATTTTAAACCGAAATGAGTAAAAATGAAAGTGGAATGAGATCAATGGCTATATAATGTTCCAACCTACTTTTTTTCCTTTTCTTTTTGAGACTCCATTTTCCTTTTTTTCGTATTATAATTTTGAAAGGAATACTTGAACATAATTAGTTGTCAATATATTAATTCTTTGAATACATAAACCTTAATTAAAATCGATAATTATTTGGGGATCTTATACGCGCGTGACAAATTTCTTAATATATTTTTGGTCTCTCAAGAACAAAGGCATCCCATCCCTTCTCTCCGGTCTCTATCTCATATGTTTGGAATAATTTAAAATTCGTAAAAAATATATCTACAATACGCACGTGAAGGAAATGATATGGTGGTATGGTATCTTTAAGCTCATATCATTAGGAAAGGTCATTCAATGCCTAGAAATTGATATTATTTTCACATGAAATAAAATAAAATGAAATAGTAGTCTTTTTTCCTCCACATAAATTAAAATAAGAAATATATATTTGAGCGTTACCCAACCCAACTTAACCTAAAATTCCTCTCTCAGGTCTCACCCTATTTATTTATCTGCCCCTTCACTAGAGGTGCTCAAAAAATTCGATTTTTTTAATTTTTTACTGAACCGGTTGAAACCGGTACCGGTGGTACTGGTTTTTTTCGTTTTCAATTTTTTCTATACCGATTTTTCGATTTTTTTATACTTTTCGGTACCGGTAATAAAAATTTTGAATTCGGTAAATATCAAAAAATCGAAAAGTTGAAAAAAACTAAAAAATTGTCTTTGGAAAACTGACCTGTAGTTAATTTCAAACTGAACCACATGATGATCTAAGATGATTCGTCTTTGGAAAACTGGCCTGTAGTTAATTTTTTGGGAATATGATAAGAGTCGCACATTGGATTCCACTTTCGAGAAATATCATTTATGAAGATCTGTAGTGGTAGTAGTACAACCGCAGTATACAAAGCATAGGGGAAATTAAAAAACACGTGTGCCATGAACGAACAAAATCTTGAGCTGCAGCATGCTGAGTATTTAAAATAGGCTTCTGCATGTAGAACTATGAAATTTGATAAATCTAAATGACCATTTTTTGCTGTGCTTAAATTTGGTGCTGCTTTATCTTGTATGACCATCTTATGACAAATATTGGTATTATCTCAACTGTAAATGTGAATATATTCCCTTTTTATTCTTCAGGCCACATTACTATTTACACCTGCTGACCTCGACTGGCCTTGACCAGTACTGAACTTGAGCCAAATAAAAAAACAAGGTTTCGACTGCAGTAGTTTTCAACACTTGCTTTCTTAAGATTCCTCACTATGCTATAGTGATGACCGCTACCAAATATTGTGAGGAAGAAGTCCATAATAAAGAAAAAGAACCAGATCAGACAACAGCAGAACACTTCAAGTTCCTCAATAGAGCAGTAACCAATAAGCAGTAGAACAGGTGAAGATAGTACTTAATATCCTTCCAATCTTCATGTCAACCATTATGCTCAACTGCTGCCTTGCTCAGCTTTCCACCTTTTCCGTTCAACAAGCAGCCACCATGAACACTAAGATTGGCTTGTTAAAGGTTCCACCAGCTTCTCTCCCTGTATTTCCTGTCCTCTGCATCATGTCCTTGCACCGGTGTACAATCATGTTATCATCCCATCTGCCAGGAAGGTAACCAGAACTGAAATGGGTATCACTCATCTCCAACGGATGGGAACTGGGCTATTCCTCTCTGTTGTGGCCATGACAGCTGCAGCTCTGGTCGAAATGAAGTGAAAAAAGGTGGAAACCCAATCTGGTCTACTGAATTCCACTGAACCTCTACCTATCACATTCCTTTGGGTTGCCAAGCAATAATTGTTCCATGGATTCACTGATCTTTTCAGCTTAGCTGGCATGATGGAATTCTTCTTCACATAGGCTCCACTTAGCATGAGATCTTTGGCAACATCTCTCTCCTGGGCCTAAATGGCTATGAGGTACTATCTCAGCTCGGTGCTAGTATCAATACTGAACCATGTCACCAGTAACTTTTGGCACGCAGCATGGCTCTATGCAGCAACATAAATCATTATCACCTAGAAAGATTTTACTGGTTGATGTGCGTATTAAGCAGATTGAACTTCTTACATTATCTCGTTTGGGCCGACTGCCATAAATACAAATCAACAAGGCCTGATAATCAATAGGAAATACAAGTAATATGCATGTCATGGGAGGTCAAATCATCCCTATCATGTAACTTATTTAATATGGTCTTTCTAGTAAGCTTAAGGCCAGTAGAAGATTAAATCAGTAAATAGTCATAATGGTGAGTTATCAACCTAGATGATGCATATTATGCGTCTCTTATCACAAGTCTCCAGGAATTTTGATTCAGCATTGTAAGTGTGTCTATGTAGGAACACCATGAAGAATCGTGTTATCATCCACTTTGTTAAGGAACTATGAATTGAAATTATTAGCACTCAAGAGTCAAGATTATGGGTCTATACCAAACTTGTACAGATAATCATAATTTTTATTCGGACTTTTAAATATACACCAAGACTTTTAAACTGACATGAAACTGAATATCCAATAATTATGCGTTGTGGTCTGCTTGGCTTTGGTTATGGCACTGTCTACTTAAATAAGTGTACACATTTTAAGCTGAAAATAAGGCAGTAGAGTGTTATTGAGGTATTAATGTCCAACAAATGCTTCACACAGACACTTTTTTGGAAGAAGTGTCCACACCACTTTCAAGATTTTCAACAGTGAAAGTTAGATCAATATGAATGCCAATCCACTTGCGAAAAGTAGAGTGAGTACATTATGGAAGAAATAAACCAATTAACACTACTCATCAAACACCAAATGTTAACCATCTAAAAATAGTCACTTTCTCAGTAAATTAGTGGATGGAAAAGGTAATAGGATTGTGCAAGGAAAAATATGCAAGAAAAAGTTTATAGCAACAAATTTGATAAACAACTAGTAATATGAAATGAAGCCCCACGTATTCCTCATTAATTGGCATTAATTCGAACATCTACAGAAAAATTATAAAAATCCATTGGATATATAAGAGTATATAACAATTAGTTTCCCCTGCAGGCTTCAGTGATTTGAATGAAAAAGAAACACAGAATAGAGGTGAGCCAAATTTGTACAAAGAAGGAACAGTACAACGTAAGAAAGCAAACAAAATTCACAAATACGCATGAGGCGTCAATGTCTATGAAGTAAATACGAGTACTAGAGAGAGAGGACCTACCTTGATGCTTCAAATTTGGATGAGGACGGCATCTGGAGTCTGGACAAGGATCGCGAAGAGTGATCATGAATGCTTGTTTTTTATTTGAATTATTAAGTATATATTGATTTCACCGCCATTGGGGATGTAGCTCAGATGGTAGAGCGCTTGCTTAGCATGTGAGAGGTACGGGAATCGATACCCCGCATCTCCATATAAATTTTCCAATATTTTTTTATTTAAAATTTGGAATTAAAATAGAATTTTCGGTAACCGTTTTTTGGGTCTCTGCAATTGTGATGCCTGCTGTATGTAAACTTTTGTCTCTATTCATCTGTGTACTATAATTTGACTTTTGATATCAAATAATAATATATTATATTTTAAATTCATTTGAATTTATTTAATTTTATTCGATACAATTATTATAATTGAATAGTATACAATAAAAATAAGTAATAATAATTTTATTTTATTCTAAATTTTTACGAGTCATGCTAATTTTAAAGTTTAATATGTCGTTATTTAATCTTTAAAATTAAATTGTATCTCTAATTTTAGCACGTAATGAGTGAGAACTTGATAATTTTGGATTGATCTTGTAAATATCATAAAGTTTATTTTGACTTGAGGTGGTATATGTATGTAAGACTGTTAACTCTCATATCATAAACTTTCTTTACATATTATTTTGGCTGCTTCCTTCAGTTATCAGTTATCACTATCAATTTGCTCTCTACTCCATCAATTTAAAGGTAGGTATACTCAATTAACACGATGTTTGGATATTGTTATGAAACCATTTTCTTAAAATTCAATCATCACCCCCCATCTTAAAACTCCTTTTAATCCCATCTGCCCTCCTTGTAGTAATACAATAAAGCAGACAAAATAAACAACACCTGTGCCCTAATTCACAAGAAAGTTAAATATACACAAATGCTTAACAAATCACGAGCTACTTGCTCTCCACAAGTTTCCAAAACTCTTCCTGGACTGAAGATAGAGTAGTTACATATCCCTACTTACCTTTAGTTGTAATAACAACAGAAAAAAAAAAAAAGAATCCAGAAACGGAATTAAACATGAGAATTACAAAGAGAATCTGTACGAAATTATATGAAGGTCTTTTCAAAAGAGCTTGTGACCTTTACAATGATCGACTGAAGCATGCCAATGCGTAAAGCCTTAGAAGACAGACTCAGTACAACAGATAATCACGCGTGAACTCAATTAAGTGTGACCTGATGGTAGCCTAAGTGGTTAACTACTCAATCCGTCTCTTGTAATCCATCTAAAACCCATGACCCAACAAACAATGCAGCTGCACCAACTACAAGGGAACCTGCCAGTACAGCCTGCAACGCCACCAGACCCGCAGAGTCATCTGGAATCAACACAATAGCCAGAATGGCTGCTACAAGAATCGGCAGCGCTGCTGAGGCCAAGGTCAATGGCGAGGAGCTCGCAGCCTTTTCGAGCAGGCTCAGGAGCCCAAGCTCTTCAGCCTTAGAGAACACCCCCAACTTTTCAATGGATGAGAGAGTAAATCCTAGCTCCTCAGCTTTCGACAATAGACCTGCCTTCTCAACGTTGCTGAGCACTTTTCGCTTCTCTATCTTCTTGAAGACATCCACCTCGACTTCTTCGCTTCCTTCATAAAATATTCCTGCCCCAAACCACTGCTTCTTCCAGTTATCATCAAATTTGTTCACCTGTATTAATGCAGACAAATTAGAGTACTCTGTCAACAGGGTGCACTAGTGACCTATAAGCACATGTGCACACCCAAAAAAAAAAAAAACAGTAGAAGACGAGTATACTAGTGTGGTCTTGACAGTGTCCAAAAACCAGCTATGAGATTTCATTTGGTTAGCTTAGAAAGTATGAGACTTGAAAAGCTGGATAAAGGAGTAAGGATTAAATATTACTCGTACCACAAAAATTCTTTGATATTTTCTCCCATCAAATTTTCTGGGAAAAAAATGATGACACGGGTATTCAACTTTGTCCCAAAATGAGTCATGTTAACGCCAAGATCTTTCTCCACGTCCCAATCACGTAAGACGTCCTGATCCTGCACAGTAAACACAGTCAACACCGAAAGCTTGACGGCGGTTCCGTCGGGGGATAGCTCAGGCGTGAGAATTAGTACGTGTTCACAAGGTTAACAATGGAGGAATATATGGTCTAGTGTATTGAGAGAGAAAAAATCCCAGTCGTGTGTATGGGAGAATATGAATAATCAATATATGAGAGAACGTACCTCCATACGATGGCTTCCTTGCTAAGTTATATTACTTTTGCTTGGATTATTGTGCCACCCACCACTACCTGACACCCCCTCTGATCTGATGGACCCTGCCGACTATATCAGGTTTATCTACTGCTTTTGGCCACTGTTTTCTCCCGCCGGCCGGTTATGATCCCATCCACATTAATGCATGGCAGGAGGATTGGTCAACTGTCATGCTTTTTCATCATCACAAGTCAAAGTAACAGATATTAAAATATCTAATGGGGTCGATCCACCTGACCTACCGGTCCAATAGAATTAAATAAAGTTGACATAATAAATGAAATGCTCAAAGAGTCCCATGACTTAATAATAAAAGTTCAATAGATTATATCGATAAATGGGTACCAATCTATCCTACCAAGATAGAGAAATATTATGACCCAACAAGTCATTTTTGCTAACTACTCCACTAGGCTAGTAAGAGTGGTTACTATTTCAATAGAAGGTTTAAGGGGAAGTGGACATTAATTCTAAAAACTGATAATAATAAAAAAATTGTGTGACTTATGTTTTTCCAAAAAAAAAAAAACAGACTCATTTCAATTTTGGCAAGGAGGGAGAACAATTAATGTTCCTGATAACAATCGTCAGTCAATAGAATCTCAGTTTACCTAGGATATCAGGAACCAAAAAGGATGCATGTACAGATTTTGGAAAAGAAACTTTGATAAGAACCACAAAACAATACACAGTTACTTAGCATTAATAACTAATTACATACCATGCTTGGAGATACAAGGAGTTTTTAAAACTGTATATATTTATAACTATGTATATATGTGCACATAAAAGTACCTTCTTTTTGGGTGCCATGGCAATAAATCTTGGGGCTTGTTTGGCGGTACGGAGACGAGGAACTGTAGACCTGGAGGGAAACAAACTTTGCTCAACGTTTCTAAGCAAAGCAAGTGAGGAAGTTGCTGTCGCCGCCATTGATTAGTGCACAATCCTTCCAATTTTAGGAAGAATTTCTGTCCCTCCCTCTGAATTTCCTTGGACCCTAAAACTTCCTTTCTGCAATCTTTTGATCCATGATATTCACCAATCAAAACTCGCACAGCGCTATCTGCGAAAAATTTATTACGTACATTACATTAGACCCCCTTACGTTTAATAATAGAACATTTATGCCCCCTCTCTCCCTGCCCAGTGGCAGTGCCCACAACTTTGATCTTATTCAATTTGTTAAACTCTAAGATTTAATTAATGATATGAATTTATTTTTATTTTTATATTTTAGTAATACATTTTATATAATAATTTATAATATTAAATCCTGCACGTCAATTTAAAATTTTGAATCGATGCTTATGGTTTACATCTTAGCAAAACAACATAATGAACATACAAACTAGCAGCTACATATTTATATTACAATAATAAGCAAGGGAAATTATATAAATATGATACAAAATACCAAGAACACGAAAAACTAAGTTGTTAAAACCAAAGAGTGCTAGCTTTGTTAATTTGTTGTAAGTAAGCTAATTATTATATTATCTTTAAATTGAAGATAATAAATGAGCAGTCGATTCTAACAAAATTAAAATTTCGTCCCTATCCTTAAACTAAAAATATTTTTTTTAAAAAAAAAAGTATGGTTGTATACCGCTTTCATGCATCAATATCTTCTCATCTTGGTATATATTAGCCGAACATTGACAAGAACAACGTAAAAAAACATGTAATTAGTTAAACCGAAACATAATACAATAATTAAGATGAATTAGAATAATTGATTACGATCTATATTAAAACAAAAGAGCAATATTACTATCACATAATACACATATACAGTGAATTCTTTCCTGATATGTGGGGCCCATAATTTATATGCGTTTATGTTAATATTATGTGATTTTTTTAAAATAAAAACCAAGCCAGTAGCAAATTAAAATTAATTTACGGTAGATGCGACATGCGAGCTATTGTTTGCAGGAGTGGTAATCCTTCTTTGACTTTTGGCCAAATCCCGAACATATGGCCCCCCCTCCCCCCATGCAAAAGCCAACTCAGATCAAATTTCAAATATAATACTACTAGTTCTCATCATAATCCTTATTTTATATATAAAATATACTGTCCTAATTTGAGTTCACACTGTATACTAGGCACAAACTGAAGAAGGTACTCAAGAATTTCGCCTGCAGCTGTGTCTGTGTTTATCCATACCTTCTTGTTGTTGACTTCGTAAGATTATTTTATATTTATATGTTTTTTTCTTCTGTATTAATCAATAAAAAATTTAAGGATGCTAGAGTTTTAATTTTTTGGAAAAAAAAAACATAATTTCCCTGAAACAGACGTTTTCTCTATTTTTTTTTTATTTACTTTAGTTTTTTTCCTTCTCATTTTAGTACTTTTTTAAGAATAGAAAAGATGAGTTGTAATTGGACTCTGCTCGCTGCTATATAAATAACGTTTACTTTGTTGCTCTAATCATTCCCAGCCAGCCATTAGTATTACTAGCTAGTTTCTGCTTCGTTTAGTTTTCCTCCTACCCATTTGCTTCATTGCTCTACTGTAAGTCTCTCTTTTCATGTATTATATATATACACAGTTACACACACACATACACGCGCGTATTTATTGTAGCCTGCATCTTTTGTGGAATATGAGTTCTAATCATTACTGTACATCAGATTTACATCTTAATGCGATCGAGAAAATCGTTTCTTCACTTGACTAGCAGATTCATCATAAATTAAGGCCTATAAATTTGGAAGAGCTAATTTTAAATTCTTTAATTGCTTTCGCTACAGGAGATGGGTAATCTCTTATGTTGCGTTCAAGTTGATCAGTCCACCGTTGCTATTAAAGAGCAGTTTGGGAAATTCAATGATGTTCTTGATCCGGGTTGCCATTGCCTACCATGGTTTCTTGGGTTTCAGGTGGCTGGCCATCTCTCTCTAAGGGTCCAGCAATTGGATGTGCGATGTGAAACCAAGACAAAGGTCTAACTCTCTTTACTCAATCCTAAATTGTTACTACCTACGTTCCTAAAAGATTGTTGTTTAAAAAAAAAAAAAATTATTCTAATTTATTTGTCGTTTACAACTTTCTACGAGAAAAAATTATTTATTTTCGTAAGAATAAATTATTTATTTTTCTATATCACTCCTACTTTCTCTCATTGTCCCAAAAAATTCGGTATCTTTGTATTAATAATTTTCAACTTTAAAGGGGCAATAATCTTAATCCATGTGCAAAAATCTTAAACGACAATCTTTTAGGAACGGAGGCAGTACTTGATAGCAGGATATTACCTCTTTGTCCACAGTTTTGTTGCCTATCCGCAGTATTGGATGTCATCGGAGAAACCAATGATGATTTTGTATATGTATACGGATGCCAGATGTGTAGTTTGTCAGAAGCTGAGTTGTTCCGTTTTGTTTATACATTACTGCAACTGAAATGATTCTTGTTGGTTTTTAGGACAATGTATTTGTCAATGTTGTAGCATCCATACAATACCGCGCCCTTGCAGAGAAGGCAAATGATGCTTTTTACCGACTTACAAACACAAGGTCCCAGATTCAGGCCTATGTCTTTGATGGTACGGACCTAAAAATCGATGCTTGAAATATACGTAACTATTTTTGTACTAGATAGATATCTGCATTTTGATACTTTTAGCTTATTGGGAGTTATATCATTATCTAAATTTAGTTTGCCTTCTCCTTCTATTTAGTTATCAGAGGTACTGTGCCAAAGCTCAACCTGGATGCTGCTTTTGAGCAAAAGAATGATATTGCCAAGGCTGTTGAAGAAGAACTCGAAAAGGTAAGCTATTTGAATAGAGGCATTCATTTATTACTGTGAACCCCAACTCTTGGCCTGGTCATGACTCGCATGACAATGTTTGTTTTGTGCTTGTTTGCAGGCCATGTCTCATTATGGGTTTGAGATCGTTCAGACACTAATAGTTGATATAGAACCTGATGAGCATGTCAAAAGAGCAATGAATGAAATCAATGCTGGTAAAGTACTGTATCACTGCTTGATTTCACCTAGTATTTATACCTGTTTTAGTTCCTCAATTGGCTAGAAAGGATAATTGCATACTGTGGCGGAAATATACCCCTTCTATAGTTCTATGGGAATCATTTCTGAATTCCTAAGACTTGGGAGACTATTTTATGCCATCCCACTGAGTTGGCTCATTTCTGCTAATAAAACCATCCGACTCAAAATTAAATTTGTTGTTTTTCCAGTCATACTTATCAAAAAAAAATGTTGTTTGTGCAGTCATGTTACAAAACTGTTCAATTTGTGCATTAGAAGTACCTTGTTTTTTCCTTTAGATTAGTGTGCATCGGTATTAACTATACTAATTTGGTGTACACTGTTCATTGAATAAAAATATCAATCTTATTAATATCATCTCATCTGTCTAATAGAAAATCTTTACTACAATATTTATTTGGGTAAGGGTGTCCTGTATCCAAGAAGGGAGTTAGTAATCTCTCTGTGTAAAACATTATGTACCAATTGAGAAGCTGACATTTAATTTAGTGTTCAATTCTAAACAACTCATATTTTCTGTAGCTGCAAGGCTGAGGATGGCAGCTACAGAGAAGGCCGAGGCTGAAAAAATACTTCAAATAAAACGAGCTGAAGGTGAGGCTGAGTCCAAGTACCTCTCAGGAGTGGGTATTGCACGCCAGCGCCAAGCAATTGTGGATGGTTTGAGAGACAGTGTGCTAGGCTTCTCAGTTAACGTGCCTGGAACAACTGCAAAGGACGTAATGGACATGGTCCTCGTCACCCAGTACTTCGACACCATGAAGGAAATCGGTGCCACCTCTAAATCCTCTGCCGTTTTCATTCCTCACGGTCCTGGTGCAGTTCGTGATGTTGCTGCTCAGATCCGCGACGGACTTCTTCAGGGTTCTTCTGTCCCACATTGATTGTTATACCCTTTCCGGCCTGTTTCCAGAAGTTCAAATCTAAATTAATGTAATACATATTGGTTCCTAGTTTGCAATTTTAAGCTTGTTTGCAGATTTTTGGATCAGAATATGGTATTCACATACTGCTTTCAGTTGTTTAAGGTGTTTGTTTGCTCTGTTTGGTTTGATCTCAATGGCTATAGTCATCAATTTGTTGGTTGTTGTACATAGAATCTTGAAGATTTCTTAAATAAATACTTGTGATTCTTCATCATGAGATGGTTCTGTCTGGCTACTTGTGCCCATAAAAAAACACAGTTATCATGTTATGATACTATGAGATGAATATTCGTTCATCAAATCAAAATAAGGAGATACATCTAGTTTTACACTATAATATTCTTCTGTTAGTTTTGGTGCAAAATTTCAGGCATTAGTACTTGTAAACATATATGAACATCTAAATACATCACTCCTACACCAGAAGTCTATTATTAACTTGATTCTTTCTTTTCATGTATAACAAAGATTTCTTAATTAGGGGTGGCGGGTGGATTGGCCTCAACTTGATTCAGTAGTTTGAGGATTTCTTCTCTCTTTGCAGCTAAGGCTTGCATCTTGGCGTCGATCTTTTCGAGCTTAAGCTTTAGTTGTGCTGGATCCTGCTTATCTTCAGGATTCTTTTTCTTCTTCTCCTTTTCCTTTCCACCATCGTCCTTGCCTTCTTTACCACTCTTATCTTTCTTCTTCTTCTTATCCTTCCCCTTCTCCTCGCCTTTTTCTCCTTTTCCATCATCCTCTTTCTTTTGGTGTTTGTCTTTGGCTGCAGTGTCATTTTTTTCTGAACCATCCGTCTCTCCCATTCCTGAAACAGGGCTGATGATTAGGCAGGCCTCTTGAATGTTAATATCACATCACAATATAAGGCAGGCTCATTGAAGATATTGAAATAAAAATACATTTTAGTAATGTTGAAACGTGATTGGATATATAGATCCAAATCTGTGCAATTCAAAATTTTCGATCACGTCAGCTTGATGAAACTGATGTTGAAGGCCTGGCCTCTACTAATAAGAGTGTGAAACGATTTCTTGTTATATATACAAAACAAATCAATACTAAATGAGTCATGCTAAAAAAATGTCGGATACTTTAGCTGGCTAGAAATACTAACATGCTACTTTGTAAATAATTAATAATTTTTCACATTGTCTGGTTGATGAAAAAAGTGATTTTGTTTTATAATTTTATTTGATAAATTGAAGGTCATTCTGCATATGACTGGACTGGTCTGGTCCGGTACAAGAGGACTGACTTCATCGACCACAAAAGATCATGGCCAGAGGTGGAACAAGATTTATAATGCACAAAGCTTATTTTATCCTTAACCCACCAATTTGGGAACACAATAAACACGTACATATTGATTTTCATCACCCAACTTAGAAATCACACTAAAAGCAGTCGTTCTCTCTCTCTCTCTCTCTCTATATATATATATATATATATATATATATATATATAACTTTTTTGGTGGTTGATGCCATGGTTTGGTCTAGTCATATTATAATCAAAAGGGGCCGGGGAAATGTGCTGCGTATAACTTAAATGATGCATTTGACATTAACAAGCTAGATAGATGTAAACAGAATAAAGGCCTTTGAAAGGAAATCAAGGCCATCAAATTAAATTTCACAGCTTAAAAACTATATTTATTGCTATCAAACTAAAATTAAAATTAAAGCTACAAGGCGTAGTGAAAATCAGACCTAGAATTTCAATATTTTTGTGACGCCCCCAAAATTAGGTATACATCACCCATCTTGGGTGCCATGGGATCGTAGATGTAATTCAAATACAACTTATTAATACAACCTGTGCGTGTACAATACGACAAAACATAAACTGTGTGAGTTTGAATACAAATATTATCTACTAGAGATTATACAAACTCAAAAGGAGTCCTCATTACAATTATTATCACACTATTTCACATAATAGTGAGGACTACTAATGCTATCCTCTGGACCATCACTCCGCTCCCCGACTCGTCTCAAATTTATATTCTCATTTCGAAGAGAACGGTGAAAGGAAGGGTGAGCTCAACTAGCCCAGTAAGAAATATTATGATTAAGATAATGCATAATAAATTATCATTAGTCTCCAACAATGTTAAACTGATAAAATATAATAGACATCAAGTTTAAGCTGCGCAATGAACAAACAATCCATTAAAAGAGTCAAGTAGAAAATAAAATCTACTATCTTTTATGATTAAAAAGGTTTTTTCATCACATTATATTTGAGACTCAAATTTTTAATAAATATTTCACATCATCAAATCACCCCGCATGACTACGACCGAGGATATTCTTAAGATCACGACCACAATTATCCACGCACTACGGGCCAAGAATATTTGTGTATTCATTAATGGTTATGATCATGCCAACAATTGTCCATCAATGCACTACTGGGCCAATGAGAACTTTTATCACATCATTTGTAACATTACGATTACCATGATTACAAGAATAATCCTCGGTCATAATCATACCAAGTTCATCTATGCACTATAGGCCATAGATGACTTTCAACAAAATATAAATATGAGGATGATGACAATGATATAAGAATTCAATAAAACAAGTTCAAGAATTATTTTATCCAGAATTATTAACGCCCAAATTGTCAACGTAATCATTTTTTTTGTAGAGTAAAATTCAAGAATGATCGGAAGAATATTTCCATTAAAAGATCGATGGATGAACGCAAATATCAAGGATATTCTACTAATTTCATGGAGTATAAGTCAAAACTTTAACCAACTAAGTATAATAAAGAATGGAATAACAAAAGAAATCACCATGCATGCAGTACTTGGCGTGACAGACAGGTTATTCCAACAGAATAATAATAGCGGAACCGAGTCGTGCAAAAATTTGCAAGCGGATGTTTCCACGAGAATAATAAAAGAGCGGAACCAGTCCGGTGTAAAACACATGCACAGGATGTTCCAATGTAATAATAATAAGGCGGAATCGAAGTCGGTGTAAAAACACATGCATGAGGATGTTCCAATGGAATAATAATAAAGAGCGGAACCAGTCAAGGTGTAAAAAACACATGCATGGGACGTTCCAATGAGAATAATAGAAGAATGTCAACAAGTATAGGGTAGATCATGGCATTATAAAAGTTATTCCAATGAATAATAAGAAATGGAATAACAATGCGTTCTCTTCATGAATAAGAAAGAATAACACCTCTTCTTACCGTAAAAAAGCTGAATATAAGTAGTTAAGTAAGTGGTAAATCTTTTTTCTTCTTTTCTCTCTATAATTTTCTCTCTCTAGAGTTTCAATTGAATCCGTAAGAAAATAATGAAGGAATGAGCTTCTATTTATAGAAAAATGGGTCATATAGTAACTAACTCATGAACGGTCCAGATTGATTTACTTTAAACGGACGGTCCAGATGAATTTAATAAAATATTCTAATAAAACAAAATTAATAAAATATATATATATATATATATATATATATATATATAGCACGCTATCATTCACGGGTTAACACCCCGTGAATCAATATCTCACTTGCAAATTCTCATTTCAAAACCTTTATATATATATATATATAAAACAAAACTTAATAAATAAATATGTATATATATACATATATAACCTCATGAATTCCCTGCAACACTCCACCCGTGACAAAATAATTCTACCCCAAGACTTTTCTCCTCCCGTGGGTCCCACATGTGGCCCCACCTTTATAATATTAAATAATTTTCTATCGATTATTTGAAAAATGGGTAAATGGGGGGTCCAAATAATACGCCAATATTTATAACAAATACTATAGCAATAATTAAACAAAACTGAGTGACTTCTCACGTAAGCATCAATAATCAATACTGCAAGTGCTACTATGCAACCACACGTACATCGCATTTTTTTAACGGGTGTTTCAAACAGTTAACAGTAAACTTCCGCCATTATTTTCATAAAGTATTTTTGTCGTTTTTTCAATCCGATAATAATTCCCATAGGGTCCACCAATGATTGTCTTGGTTATACGAATATTCCCTGTTAAAAACGAATATTCCCCGAACCAATCGAATATTATATAACAACTCGCAGACTTTGAAAAATTTATAAATATTACCCACAACTATAACATTATATCAATTTCACTCCATAATATTCAAAAATAATATTTATAGAAAATTCATGTGTATTCAAAAAGTTGGGGTTTTACAATCTCCCCTTCATATGAAATTTTGCCCTCGAAACTAGGGTACGTACCTGGTATGTCGAAGATGTAAGGATACCTTGATTTCATTTCAGATTCTAACTCCCAAGCCATTTCCTCAACATCGTGGTTTCTCCACAAAACTTTGACTTGAGGTATAACCTTGGTGTGTAGAATATGTTCCTTCTTATCCAAGATTTGAACAGGAACCTCTTCATACGTCAAATCTTCCGCTATTTCGTCCGGTTCCAACTCAATAATGTGGTTCGGGTCTTCCACAAATTTACGTAACATGGATATGTGAAAAACGTTATGAACACAAGACATACTTGGCGGTAAAAGCGGTCTATAGCCACGATTCCTACTCGATCAAGGATTAAAATGGGTAGATGAATCGAGGATTGAGCTTTCCTCTCTTTCCAAATCTCGTAACTCCTTTCCATGGAGCAACACGTAACAACACATGATCTCCTATATCAAATTCCACGTCCTTTCGATGAAGATCAGCATAACTCTTTTGTCGATCTTGTGAGGTTTTTATACGTTGCCGGATCGTTTGAATCTTTTCCGTAGTCATCATAACAACTCTGGTCCCAACAACGTTGCTTCACCCACCTCATCCCAGCATACTGGAGAACGACACTTTCTTCCATGCAACACTTCGAATGGAGCCATGCCAATACTTGCTTGATAACTGTTGTTGTAGGAAAACTCCACCAATGGTAAGAACTTGTCTCAACTTCCCTTGAAATCAAGGACACAGAGTCTTAATAGATCTTCAAGAGTTTGAATAGTCCTCTCCGACTATCCGTCCATCTGAGGATGATATGCCGAGCTAAATCGTAAATCTGTGCCCATAGCTTTTTGCAAACTAACCCAAAATCGCGAAGTGAATCTTGGGTCTCGATCAGAAACTATGGATATTGGCATACCATGCAATCTTACAACCTCGTTTATGTACATACGAGAAAGACGTTCAAGTGTATAAGTTTTTCGTATCGGTAAGAAATGAGCAGACTTGGTCAATCTATCAACAATGACCCAAATCGCATCTATGCCTTGAGAAACTTTGGGAAGACCGAACTTGAAATCCATGGTAATGTGCTCCCACTTCCATTCGGAATTTCAAGTGGTTGCAATGGACCTTTGGTACTTGATGTTCACTTGACTCGTTGACACGTTAGACACCTTGAGATAAATAAGCAGCGCTATCTCTCTCTCTTCATATTGCCCCACCAAAATGTATGTCAAGATCATGATACATTTTGGTACTCCCGAGATGGATTGCAAAGCGGTGTGTTGTGCACCTCCATCATGATTTTATACTTTAAATCGGTCGTTAGGAACACAAAGTCCGGAGTTGACTCAAGTATTCCTTCTTCATCGATTCTTGCTTTGCTTCCTAAGATCGCACCTTCTTGACTTTCTTCCTCATACGCATCATTTCCGGATCAGTAATTTGAGCAACTTTAATTTTATCAATTAAAGTCGGTTCTACTCAGATATATTTGCCATCATCACGTGGGTCCCTGAGTCTTTATCTCTATCTCCATCCTTTGCAAGTCATACAAATGGGGCGCTGCGTTGACAATATTTGCACTCAGAATCGCGATATGATCTTTCTACTCAACGCGTCACCGCCACGTTCGCTTTTCCAGGATGGTATTGGATAGTATGATCATAATCTTTCAACAGATTCAAGCCAACGTCGTTGTCGCATGTTGAGTTCATTTTGAGTGAAGAAATATTTGAGGCTTTTATGATCCGTAAAGATCTCCACTTTCTCCCCATACAAGTAATGCCTCCAAATCTTTAGTGCGAAGATAATAACCGCCAACTCTAGATCATGAGTAGGATAATTCCTCTCATATTCTTTGAGTTGTCGTGAGGCATAAGGCTATGACTTTCCCATGTTGCATAAGAACACATCCTAACCCCTTTGCTAGAAGCATCTTTGTGAGCGACAAATCCCTCCGAACCGGATGGTATTGTCGAGCAGGTCTTTGAAATGAGTCTCCTCTTGAGTTCTTGAGAACTCTTTTCACATTCCTCGCTCCAACCGAACTTTGTATCTTTCCGAGTCAGCTGAGTTAGTGGAGTAGCGATTCGAGAAAACCCTTCTACGAATCTCCGATAATAACCAAATTTAAGTTCGAGAAAGCTACGACTTTGATCATCGATTTAAGTTGCTCCTACTTTGAATAGCTTCAATCTTTCTTTGGGTCAACGGATATTCCATGACTTGATACCACGTGCCCAAGGAATGCTACTTCCTCAAGCCGAACTCGCATTTCTTCAACTTGGCATAAAGCTTATATTCACGAAGCTTTTGGAGTATCAGCCTCAAGTGTTGCTCATGATCTTCACGGGTTTTGGAATATATAAAGATGTCATCAATAAAGACGACTACAAAGTGATCCAAATATTCCTTGAATACTCGGTTCATCATATCCAAGAAGGCAGTAGGAGCATTAGTCAATCCAAAGGACATGACTAGGAATTCATAATGCCCGTATCGAGTTCTGAAAGCCGTCTTTGGAATGTCATCGGTTCTAATCTTCAATTGGTGATATCCGGAGCGAAGATCAATCTTTGAAAAGAATTTGGCTCTTTGCAACCGGGTCAAACAGTCATCAATATGTGGCAATGGGTACCTATTTTTGATGGTGACATGATTCAACTCCCGATAATCAATACAAAGTCGCATACTCCCATCTTTCTTCTTCACGAATAGAGCAGAGCACCCCGAGGAGAAGTACTAGGGACGAATAAAGCCAATGTCTAACAATTCCTGCAGGTTGAGTTTTTAACTCACAAGTTCAATAGAGCCATTCGATATAGGGATTTAGAAATGGGCTTTGCACGGGTTCGAGTCGATACAAAATTCAATTTCACGCCTCGAGGTAGGCCAGGAAGTTCTTCAGGGAATACGTCAGGAAATTCATTAACAATAGAAATATTATTCAAAACTGACGTATTTTTGTTTAGATTTGTGACAAGAGCTAAGAAAACTTGACATCCGTTTTTCAATAAACGAATAGCTTAATGGCTTGAGATGACAGTGATTGATTTTAATGGTTTGGTTGCTTGAATTCGCATAATAGGTCGATTAGGAATATGAAAGCTAACAACCTTACGAAAACAATCAATTTTTGCATGATGAGTAGTTAACCAATCAATCCCTAGAATTACATCAAATGCAAGTATTTTAATGCAATAAGATCGTGAGTAATATGTGGGTACCAAATTGAACCAAACAAGACTTATAAATAGTGGATGTAATGAAGGTTTCTCCCAACTGAGTTTCCACGGATAAGTCAAAGTCTAATTTCTCCGAGTCAAATTTAATCGTTGGCGCAAGTAGGAGAAATAAAAGAATGGGTAGAAGCGGTATCAAATAAAGTGTAGACTTCGCTAGAGTTTATGATAAGCTTACCCATGATGACCTCATTCGGTTCCTTGATTTACGGGAGGTCACAACAAACTCTCTCCTTTGATTTCATCGGCTTTGACTTTTCGGGGATGACCTTTTGGTGCCTCTATCCTAGCTAAATTTGTCTTGGTGAACGACAAAATCGGGCTAAGTGACCTTCTCTTCCACAATTATAACATGCTTTGACTGACATCGCATAATTTGGGTGATGTGTCCTCCCTCCGTATTTGAAGCATATGATAGGTGGTCTTTCTCCTTCCTTAACAACGGGTGCTGGTGCTGATGTCTTTCCATCATTGTTGAATCTCCTCTTCTTGAAATGTCCATTCTTATTGTTTTGGCCCTGATTACCACCGAAGTGGTTACCATTTATGGCCTGTTGATTCCCTCCACGCTTGTTGTCACCGCTTCGATGACTGCTCTCATTGGTATTATCATTTTGTCGGCTGCCCTCTTTTGGTTGCGTTGACTCGTTATCGCGCTCCACCAACTGAGCCCTATTTACAACATCTGAATACAAACACAGTTTATGAGAAATAAGATGTTGACGTATCTCCGGCTTCAAACCTCTTAAAAACATTCGCGTCATTCTCTCTTCATTATCCACCAAGTGGGACGCAAATCGGGATAACTCCGCAAATTTTGCCTCATATTGCGACACGGTCATATTGTTTTGCTCCAATTTGATAAACTCCACCTCCTTCATGTGACAAATACTTTCGGGAAAGTATTTGTCGTTGAACAGCTCTTGGAACTTCTCCCAAGACATCTTTAATCTGATAGAGTTTAAGACGTTTACCGATTCCCACCAAGATGTCGCTTCTCCAGGTGCAACATAAAAGGCGTGAAAGGAACCTTTTGCTCTCGGAGCATCCCAAGACATCAAATATCTTGGTGATCGCTTTATCCATGCTTCCACCATAAATGGTTTTGGCTCTCCCTTAAACTCCGGTGGTCCTAGCTCCTTGAAGCATTTAGCGGTGATGCACCGAGAATTTTCACACATTTTACATTTCTTCATCACAAGTGAGCCTCCTTAACTTTATCCAAGAGGGTTATACCAGATTGCATCGAAATATTTTCTCATCAATCTCCATAGGATACTTCACTTCCAATTCCAGTTTCTCCATTTCGCAATTAGCTGCATACAGGCGATCAACATCATCAACTTCTCCCGACCTTTTCTTCTACTTAAGGCATCTAAGCGGCGACATTCGCCTTTACCCGGATGGTATAAAATCTCACAATCGTAGTCCTTAATTAACTCTAACCACCTTCTTTCGACGATATTCAAGTCCTTACGTGAAAATATATTTCAGACTCTTATGGTCCGTATATATTTCACACTTCTCCCCGTAGAGATAGTGCCTCCAAATTTTCAAAGCAAAAACAACTGCAGCTAACTCCAAGTCATGGGTCGGATATCCCTTCTCGTAATCCTTCAATTGTCGTGATCCATACGCAATGACTTTTCCGTTTTGCATCAGCACACAACCAAGTCCTTTATGTGATGCATCACTATAAACAACAAAATTTCCTGTATCATCCGGAAGAGATAACACAAGGGCCGTACTCAACCTCTTCTTCAATTCTTGAAAACTTTCCTCACACTTATCCGTCCAAACAAATTTCACAGCTTTTCGAGTTAAATTCGTTAACGGAGTTGCGATCTTGGAAAAGTCTTGTATGAACCTTCTATAATATCCTGCCAATCCAAGATAACTTCGTACTTCCGATGGTGTCCTCGGCTGATCCCAGTTAATCACGGCTTCGACTTTGGATGGATCTACCGAAATTCCGTTATTATCGATCATGTGCCCAAGAAATTGCACTCGTTCAATCCAAAATTCGCATTTCGAAAACTTGGCATACAACTTTTCCCTTCTCAATACTTCCAACATTAATCTCAAATGCTCTTCGTGTTCTTCTTTGGTTTTCGAATAGACCAAAATGTCATCTATAAATACCACTACGAACTTGTCCAAAAACGGCTTGAACACACCATTCATTAGTCCAATAAAAGCTGCAGGAGCATTCGTAAGACCAAACGACATTACTAAAAATTTGTAGTGACCGTATCGTGTTTTGAACGCAGTCTTTGGTACATCCTCCGGCCTCACCTTCAATTGATGATAACCGCTTCTCAAGTCTATCTTGGAAAAGTATCTCGTTCCCTTCAATTGATCAAACAGGTCGTCGATCCTCATTAATGGATATATGTTCTTAATCGTGACCTTATTCGAGTTCTCATCGTAGTCAATGCAGTCGCATCGATCCATCCTTCTTTTTCACAAACAACACTTAAAGGCGCCCCCCGGCGATACACTTCGGTTGAATGTACTTCTTGTCCAACAATTCTTGTAGTTGTACCATTAATTCCTTCATCTCATCGGTGCTTTATTCGGTATGGTGCCTTCGATATTGGAGCGATTCAGGCGCCAAATCGATTCACGTAAATCTACCCCTCTATCCGGTGGAAGTCTGGTAAATCGTGCGGAAATACGTCGACGAAGTCCCTCACAATCGAGATTTCTTCTACCTTCGGATTCTCTTTTCGATTCGTCGATTATGTAAGCTAAGTATCCTACACACCTTGTCTTAACAACTTCGGCTCAGATCATCGCCGACAACTCGCTTGTTCTGGCGACTTCTTACCATAAAACACAACCTTTGATGGAGTCATAAGGTTAATACGCTTCTTTTGGCAATCAATTAAATTGACCCGTAATTGAATAACGATCCATTCCTAAAATAACGTCAAATTCCCCAAGTCGAATAGGGATAAGATCTACGTTCATGATATTACCCTTAATATCCACTCTACGGTTCTTAAACACGCATTTAATGAGAATTATCTCCTATTCGCTATTTCTATATTCATGGGATATTCCAACTCATCCATAAGCAAATATAAACTATTAGCAAAGTCTTGGATATAAAGGAACAAGTAAGACCGAATCAAATAAAACATAAGCATTAATTTCATTGATCGGAATGATACGACACCACATCACGAGGATGGATTGCATCCCGCACCGTCATATTGAAAGTCCAAGGCGATTGATTCGGTTTGATGAAGACTTGTTGTTTTATATGATGATGTATTTGTTTAAGACTTAAGTTAATGATGTTGTTTAAGACTTAATTGTTTATGATTCCATATGGATGTTTAAGGTTAGAGTAACTTTGGGATTGTATTTATTATGTAGTTGATGTAACCCATAAGGGAGATTTATTATTATTTCTATCTATTGCATGGTTTGCATTTATTATGGGTAGATAGATAGATGATATTTGTACAGTGAACACCAAATCCCGTGGAATTAAAGTACCCGAATTTGGGGGTGTCACAAGTCCAGCGGGGATGGTGACTCAAAAGGCTGTCCCAAAAAAGTGAAAGTCAACGGTTCCTGGAAGAGCGTTTTTCGTGACTGGTCAGAATGCTAGGAACCCGAACGAAGTTAGCACGGGTTAGTTAATTATAAATTCTTACGAAGTTTATACCTTATTAGATACCGATTCTACCCATTCATTTATCTTTCCTGCTTATACTCAACGTTTAAACTTGACTCCGGAGAAAATTAGACTTTGACCTATCTGTGGAAACTCCGTTAGGAGAAACTTTCATCACATCCACTGTTTATAAATCTTGTTTGATCCAAGTTGGCACCATGCCATTACTGTTGACCTTATTTCTTTAAAGATACTTGCTTTTGATGGATTTTGGGGATTGATTGATTAACTACTCATCATGCCAAAATTGATTGCTTTCGTAAGGTTGTTAGTTTTCATATTCCTAAGAAACTGTTATTCAATTCAACAACCAAACCATTGAAGTCAAACTCTTTTTATATCGTCAGTAAAGTCATTCGTTTATTGAAAAAGCGGATGTCAAGTTTTTTAGCCCATGTTATGGATTTGAATAAAGACACGTCGATTTGAATAATATTCTGTTGTTATTGACTTTCCGACGTATTTCATGAAGAATTTCTTGGCTTACTCCCAAAGTGTGATATTGAATTTTGTATCGACTTTGAACCCCAGACAAAACCCATTTCTAAAATCTCATGGCTCGATTAAACTTCGTGGAGTTAAAATTCAACTATAGAATTTGATACACCGAGCCTTTATCCGGTGACTTCCTTTGTGGAATACACCAAAGCCGCACTCTCGTAGGGGACGCCATATTCGTATGCGGTAGTAAAGCGATAGGTGTCATTGTGACGTCTTATCTAAGATTGGGATATGAGTCACGATTGAGAGCAACCTAAGTCGAGAATCGAAATACATAGCTTTTATGCTTATTTGGTTATTATCAAAGATTTTGTGGAAAGATTTTCTCGAATCGCTACTCCATTAACGCAAATTTGACTCAGAGATACAAAATTGAATGGAGCAAGGAATGTGGAAAGAGCTTCAAAGAACTCAATAGAAGACTCATTTCTAAGCACATGTTCGACCATACCATCCTCGGAAAAGCGAGCGTGGTAGGCGGCGTGTTGAGTAAAAGATCGATATCTGATACGAAAGTACGATATTGTCAAAGACTCATTTCAGTATAACTTACAAATATTAGAGATGGAGATGAAAACTCTAGGTACCCACGTGATGATATACGAGTATAATCGACTTTTTATCGATAAAGTTAAAATCGCTTAGGCTACACAATCGAGTGATGAATATGAAGAAGGAGGTGCAAGAAGTTGTTATTCCAAAAGCGAGAATTGGCGATATGAGGAAAGCTCAAACCTTCGATTTATTGGTTTATTTGAAATCCTCGATCGAGTAGGAATTGTGGCTATAGACTCGTTTACCGCCAAGTATGACGCGTGTTCATAACGTTTTTCACGATCGATGTTACGTAAATATGTGGACGACCGAACCACATTATTGAGTTAGAACCGCAGACGAGATAGTAGAAGACTTAACGTATGAAGAGGTACTGTCAAGATTTTGGATAGGAAGGAGATGTCCTACGCATGAAGGTTATACCACAAGTTAAGGTTTTGTGGAGAAACCATCTTTATTGAAGAAATGACACGGGAGTTGGAAAGCGAAAATGAAAGCGAGGTATCCTCATCTTTTGAAACACTGTACGTCACGTCAATTTCGGGACGAAATTTCATAAGGAGGGAGGTTGTAAGACCCCAATTTTTTATAAATAAAGATTTAATTTCTCTAATTATCATTTTGATATAGTAAGGGTTGATTTGATTAATGTGGTTAGTTATGGGTAAAATGCGCAAATATTTCAAAAAAACAAGTAGTTATAAAATATTCATTGTTGTCGGGGAATATTCGTTTGGTCGTGGAATATTAAATCTTGTTGGGGAATATTAAATGCAATGCCAGCTTGACCATGTTTAGCCCCATGTGAAAGCGATTGGAGGAAGAAAATGACAAGAATAAGTTGTTATTCTCAAGTCAATATCTTGTTGGAATACCGGTGGTTAAAACACGATGTCGCGTTATTTCACAAAGAAGCATTACCGGTATTGCACTAATTATTGATTCTTACGTGAAGGCACTACTCAATAATTATTACGATGAATTCTTTATTCAATATTTTATTTTATTGATTCAATAATTGTTGCGTTGATATTTTATATTCTCGTTGTTTTGATAATTGTCACTACTACAAGTATTTTCCATTATCAGACAATAATTCATATTATCTGAATAATATTATTAGAAAACATTATTGGCAATGTCTAAAAAGTTACATCAAGGAGAGGTTTGGTCACCTAATTGCCCCGCCAGTAAGGAGAAATCTTTATTGGAAAGCCCCTCTCTTCAGGAAGCGCTGGTTGTCAATAATGTGATTCTGTAATATTATTTATGAATAATTAATTATTGATATATATGATAAGAAAAATATTGATTTTATGAGGATATAGATGGAGGAAAAGTTTAATGTGACAATTGTTGAAAATTAATATTTTATCTTTTTCTGATAAAATAATTCTTTTAAATATATTATTTTTACAATGAATGTGGGATATATGAGTATATGAGGAGGAAGAGTATTTTGTGGCATTAAATGTTTAACACATGTTTTGTGTGTTGGTGGACACAATTATTGACCGAAATTTGATTATAGCTTGTAAAATCGCCCGTTTGTGAATTTCGGTCAATTTTTGTTTGGAATTTGGAAAAACTTTCTTCTGCAAAGTTGTAGAGAATTTAATTTCCTATAACAAATTGCAAGATTCAAATTTTCTGATAAAAGAGCTATTTATTGTGAATTATTGAAGTTTCGGTATATCGGGTGTGAATTGATTTTTGGAGTTTAAATTATTTTTGTTAGAAAAATGTTTTTTGTATTTTTTTGGACATCATTAACATGTGTGGCTGGTGTTTTTGACCAAAAGGTGGGCTAAGGAAAATTTGTATAATTATATTAATATTATATTCAATTTTTGTTTTGGTGTTCTAAACAATTTCTATAAATAGGGTCTTGGGTTAGAATTGAAAATCACACCGTAAACTAAAGTTTTCTCTATTTCTCTCTCGATATATTGGCGTATTCTTGTGAGTATACTTTGAGTGTTGCTATATCTCGGTCAAGTTCAAGTCATAGTATATATCCAGGTGTTTTATTTAGAAAGACTGTCTTTTTGTGAGGTAAGGGATGTTATTTTCTTCGTAAATAATATTATTTCTTCAATATCATTATGCCGAAATATTGGTTGGAACTTTTTATCAAATTTGGAACTTTTTCATGTATAGAGTTCTTATTCATGAGTTCTTATTCACGATTCTTATTCACGAAGCGTGATGATGTTTTCTGTGAAATTTCTATCTTTTGGTATCAGAGTTTCTTATTCATAGAAAAATGAAATTTCTTCTTTTTGTCCAAAATATCTATTCTGGATACTAGCTTTGATTGTATCCATGTTTTGATCATTCTTGAATTTTACCCCACTCTGGTTGGTTATGAAGTATTTTTGAATGGGAATTATTTAAAGTGCGAATCCTTAATATTTGTTCTTTTGCTTCACTGGATTCGTTTTCTTTAAAATATTTTTTTTATCATCCTCAGTCCTAAATGATGATATAACGGAATATCTTTGGCCTGTAGTGCAAAGATGAATGATTTCTTGATGAATATCTTTGGCCGTCATTGCAAAGATGAGCAGTGTTTAGATGAACATAACCGCGATGATGAATATCTTTGGCACTGTAGTGCAAGGATGAATATTTGATTCAAGATGAATATTGATTGATGTTACTGAGGATAAAATAATGATGATGGATCGTTAAATTCATAGATATTAGTAGATTTCATCCTCTACGTAACTCTTCATGAATTATTATTTTCCATTGCGAATATTGATATAAAACTTGTTGTTTAATGTATTCTCTCGAGATTTTTCCTGTTGAAGACTAACGATAATTTGTTATATATTATCTTAGTCATAATATTCTTTCTTTGGTCTAGTTGAGCTCACCCTTTTCCTTTTTGTTCCATTTTTCTTCTCGGGAGGCGAGAATGTAAGCAGTCTTAGTCGGGTATATGGAATGAAGGTTCTAGATAGAGTTGTTTAGTAGTCCTCACCATTTTTGTAAAATAATGTATCAATAATTATGATGGAGATTTATTTGCGTGTGGATATTGTGCAGATGGCAATATCTCGTATTTAAACTCACAGTTTATATGTTGTAATAATAAAGTTGTAGTTATTTACATACCATGTATTTGACAACTCGGAATGGGTGATGTATACCTATTTTGGGGCGTCACGGTTGGTATCGAGCTTAGGGATATGATCTCTGGCGGAGATCGGGGAATAGAACTAGGAGGAGAGGCGAGTATATCCTTGTTAGTGTGTCCTACCTAAGCTTATTTGTTGGTCGGTCATAATATAGGGGTATTATGTGATTTGTTAATTTGTTTAATTAACCCTTGTTTTATGGCGATTTAAGAATGTCGACTGAGAATGTTAACAGTGGAGTAAATGAGACCGTGGAGACACCTGTACTCACCAACAAGGAGAACGTGCAACAGGCTGGCAATGTTCCTCCTGTGAACACCACCACTAAGCAGATGACGAACGATGGTATGTTTAGGGACTTTTTAGAATTCATTGAAAACCAAACGAGAGAGACTACTGTTCAAAATGCAGGTGGAAACACTGGTAACTCACGGATGGTCACCGCTAAGCAGTTCAAGGATTTAGGATCGCCGGAGTTTTTGGAAAAGCCAGAACCACTTACGGCAGAGACGTGGATAAAACAAATCACTAAAATATTTGATGTCTTGGGATGCTCAAAGGAGCAAAAGGTTCATTTCGCCACCTTCATGTTACGAGGAGAGGCAGATTATTGGTGGGAGAATCAAAAGTAAAGCGTACTCGACTACTGCATGATGAAGATGTCTTGGGAGAAGTTCCAAGAATTATTCAACGACAAGTACTTTCCCAAAATTATTCGTCACATGAAGGAGGTAGAGTTCATCAAGCTGGAGCAAAACAATATGAACGTGTCGCAGTACAAAGCTAAGTTTGTCGAGTTGTCCCGATTTTCATCCCATTTGGTTGATAATGAGGAGAGAATGACGTGAATATTTCTGCGAGGTTTGAAACCCAAAATACGTCAATACCTCATTTCTCACAAACTTTGTTTATATTCAGATGTTGTGAATAGGGCTCAGTTATTGGAGCGCGATAATGAGTCGGCTCAACTAAAGAATAATGACCAACAACTCAATGATAATCGTACCGGTGGTAACGGTCATCGGAACAATGATAACCATCGTGGAGAAAATTATCATGCCAGAAATAGTAACCACTTCAGTGGTAATCATGGCCAAGATAATAGAAGAAATAACTCAAGTGGAAATTTCAAGAAGAGAAGATTTAACAATGACGGAAGACGCGTCAAGCACCAACACCAAAGAACGCGAATTTTAGAGGAGGAGAAAGAGCCGCCGATTAGATGTTCTGAGATGCGGAGAAGATGGACACATAAGTCCAAACTGTTCACAACTTTCCAAGGTATGTTATAATTGTGGAAAAGAAGGTCATATCGCTCGATATTGTACGGTAGCGAAACCCAGTCCTGTGACACCCCCAAATCTGGGTACTTCAATTCCACGGGATTTGGTGTTCACTGTACAAATATCATCTATCTATTTACCCATAATAAATGCAAACCATGCAATAGATAGAAATAATAATAAATCTCCCCTTATGGGGTTACATCAACTACATAATAAATACAATCCCAGGTTACTCTAACCTTAAACATCTATGCGGAATCATAAACAATTAAGTCTTAAACAACATCATTAACTTAAGTCTTAAACAAATACATCATCATATAAAACAACAAGTCTTCATCACTTGTTAACCTTGCCCTTGCCTTTTACTAGTAGAAGGTTCGTTCGGTTCTTTCATTCTTAAGCGCAATGTTATTATTACGCAAGTGAGTGAGCACAAATGCCCACAAGTATAACAATGAAATAACAAATTATAATAACATGCGAGTGAATCAAAGACACATCCGAATAAAAGCTCAACTTTTGAATCAAGAATGAATAACAAGAATCAAAAGATTTACGAGGGTCATAAGACCTTGAACTATGTCCTAGGTTATCAAGGGTTATACTTGAAACCTTTAATGATCATAAGACTATGGATCTTTCTACTACGTGTCTTTAGGGGATCACTACTTAGTACCATCTTGCGCTCAATATCTTAACGTTAACACATAAGTAAATCCCCTTTGCGGGGTTGTTCATCTCAATTTGACATTCGAGTCCACACCAAAGGAAGTTTGGTTTGGATAATTCATCAAGGGTTCAAAATTTAGAACATTTTATCAACTATGGACTAGTCGAATCAATAAGGGTTATTAGTCTAATAAGGTTCAATAATAATGTTATTCAAATTGAATAATAATCTCGGGAAGTATACAATAGAACAATTATTGTATAAGCTGAATCATGCTTTGAAAAGATAATCAATCTTTAATATAACATTTGAACTTGAATAATAGTAATGATAATTTACTCGAGGTAAATAATAAACTTGAACAATAATGACAAGTAGGGTTAGGAAACTTGCCTCAAATGCGTAAGCTAAACGATTACTACTTCCGTTCACCACAAATCCTACACACATACCATATGTATTCACGACATTCATTAGTTACATTTTCACTTAATTATTTAATATAAACTCTACTTTATTTAACAAATCATTATCCTTCTAATTTAATTACTTAATTAAATTAGAATATTTTCATTCTCTTACTATTATTACACTCGAATAAATTATTTCATAATAATTTCCGTTGAATATTTATTTTATTCCATAAACATCTCAATTAAAATATTTACTTTATTTTATAAATATTTTAATAATAATTTTCATCGAATATTTATTTTATTCCATAAATATCTCAATTAAAATATATAATTTATTTTATAAATATTTTAATAATAATTTTCATCAAATATTTATTTTATTCCATAATATCTCAATTAAAATATTTAATTTATTTTATAATGATGATGGATCGTTAAATTCATAGATATTAGTAGATTTCATCCTCTACGTAACTCTTTCATGAATTATTATTTTCATTGCGAATATTGATATAAAACTTGTTGTTTAATGTATTCTCTCAGATTTTTCCCTGTTGAAGACTAACGATAATTTGTTATATATTATCTTAGTCATAATATTCTTTACTGGTCTAGTTGGGCTCACCCTTTTCCTTTTTGTTCCATTTTTCTTCTCAGGAGGCGAGAATGTAGCGAGTACTAGTCGGGGTATGGAATGAAGGTTCTAGATAGAGTTGTTTAGTAGTCCTCACCATTTTTGTAAAATAATGTATCAATAATTATGATGGGGATTTATTTGCGTGTGGATATTGTCTAGATGGCAATATCTGTATTTAAACTCACAGTTTATATGTTGTAATAATAAAGTTGTAGTTATTTCTGTACCATGTATTTGACAACTCAGAATGGGTGATGTATACCTATTTTGGGGGCGTCACAGTTGGTATCAGAGCTTAGGGATATGATCTCTGGCGGAGATCGGGGAATAGAACTAGGAGGGGAGAGACGAGTATATCCTTCGCTAGTGTGTCCTACCTAAGCTTATTTGTTGGTCGGTCATAATATAGGGGTATTATGTGATTTGTTAATTTGTTTAATTAACCCTTGTTTTATGGCAGTATTTAAGAATGTCGATCGAGAATGTTATGATTGGAGTAAATGAGACATAGTGGAGACACTCAGACTCACCAACAAGGAGAGCGTCTGCAGCAGTGGCAATGTTCTCCTGTGAACACCACCACTAAAGGATGATGAACGATGGTATGTTTAGGGACTTTTAGAATTCATTGAAAACCAAACGAGAGAGACTACTGTTCAAAATGCGGTGGAAACACCGGTAACTCACGGATGGTCACCCATTAAGCGATTCAAGGATTTAGGATCGCCGGAGTTTTGGGAAAGCGAGAACCACTTACTTAGAGGCGTGGATAAAACAAATCACTAAAATATTTGATGTCTTGGGATGCTCAAAGGGCAAAAGGTTCATTTTCGCCACCTTCATGTTACTACGAGAGAAGCGGATTATTGGTGGGAATCAGTAAAAGCGTCACTCGACCTACATGATGAAGATGTCTTGGGAGAAGTTTCAAGAATTATTCAACGACAAGTACTTTCCCAAAAGTATTCGTCACATGAAGGAGGTAGAGTTCATCAATTTTGGAGCAAAACAATATGAGCGATGTCGCATGATGACTGAAGCTAAGTTCTTAGGAGTTGTCTCGATTTTCATCCCATTTGGTTGATAATGAGGAGAGAATGACGTGAATATTTCTGCGAGGTTTGAAACCCAAAATACGTCAATACCTTATTTCTCACAAACTTTGTTTATATTCAGATGTTGTGAATAGGGCTCAGTTATTGGAGCGCGATAATGAGTCGGCTCAACTGAAGAATAATGACCAACAACTCAATGATAATCGTACCAGTGGTAACGGTCATCGGAACAATGATAACCATCGTGGAAAAAATTATCATGCCAGAAATAGTAACCACTTCAGTGGTAATCATGGCCAAGATAATAGAAGAAATAACTCAAGTGGAAATTTCAAGAAGAGAAGATTTAACAATGACGGGAAGACGTCGGCACCAACACCAGCAACGAATTTTAGAGGAGGAGAAAGACCGCCAGTTAGATGTTACAGATGCGGAGAAGATGGACACATAAGTCCAAACTGTTCACAACTTTCCAAGGTATGTTATAATTGTGGAAAAGAAGGTCATATCGCTCGATATTGTACGGTAGCGAAACCCAGTCCTGTGACACCCCCAAATCTGGGTACTTCAATTCCACGGGATTTGGTGTTCATCAGACAAATATCATCTATCTATTTACCCATAATAAATGCAAACCATGCAATAGATAGAAATAATAATAAATCTCCCTTATGGGGTTACATCAACTACATAATAAATACTGATCACAAAGTTACTCTAACCTTAAACATCATCTATGGAATCATAAACAATTAAGTCTTAAACAACATCATTAACTTAAGTCTTAAACAAATACATCATCATATAAAACAACAAGTCTTCATCACTTGTTAACCTTGCCCTTGCCTTTACTTAGTAGAAGGTTAAATCGGTTCTTTCATTCTTAAGCGCAATGTTATTATTACGCAAGAGTGAGCACAAATGCCCACAAGTATAACAATGAAATAACGAGTATAATAACATGCGAGTGAATCAAAGACATCCGAATAAAAGCTCAACTTTTGAATCAAGAATGAATAACAAGAATCAAAAGATTTCGAGGGTCATAAGACTTGAACTATGTCCTTGGTTATCAAGGGTTATACTTGAAACCTTTAACAGTCATAAGACTATGGATCTTTCTACTCGTACTTAGGGGGATCAGCCCTTAGTACCATACTGTGCTCAATATCTTAACGTTAACACATAATTAAATCCCTTTGCAGGGTTGTTCATCTCAATTTGACATTCGAGTCCACACCAAAGGAAGTTTGGTTTGGATAATTCATCAAGGGTTCTGAAATTTAGAACGCTCATCAACTATGGACTAGTCGAATCAATAAGGGTTCACTAGTCTAATAAGGTTCAATAATAATGTTATTCAAATTGAATAATAATCTCAGGAAGTATACAATAGAACAATTATTGTATAACTGAATCATGCTTTGAAAAGATAATCAATCTTTAATATAACATTTGAACTTGAATAATAGTAATGATAATTTACTCGAGGTAAATAATAAACTTGAACAATAATGACAAGTAGGGTTAGGAAACTTGCCTCGTGCGTAGGCTAAACGATTACTACTTCCGTTCACCACAAATCCTACACACATACCATATGTATTCACGACATTCATTAGTTACATTTTCACTTAATTATTTAATATAAACTCTACTTTATTTAACAAATCATTATCCTTCTAATTTAATTACTTAATTAAATTAGAATATTTTCATTCTCTTACTATTATTACACTCGAATAAATTATTTCATAATAATTTCCATTGAATATTTATTTTATTCCATAAACATCTCAATTAAAATATTTACTTTATTTTATAAATATTTTAATAATAATTTTCATCGAATATTTATTTTATTCCATAAATATCTCAATTAAAATATATAATTTATTTTATAAATATTTTAATAATAATTTTCATCAAAAGCTGCAGGAGCATTCGTAAGACCAAACGACATTACTAAAAATTTGTAGTGACCGTATCGTGTTTTGAACGCAGTCTTTGGTACATCCTCCGGCCTCACCTTCAATTGATGATAACCGCTTCTCAAGTCTATCTTGGAAAAGTATCTCGTTCCCTTCAATTGATCAAACAGGTCGTCGATCCTCGGTAATGGATATATGTTCTTAATCGTGACCTTATTCGATTCTCTCGTAGTCAATGCAGAGTCGATCGATCCATCCTTCTTTTCACAAACAACTTGGTGGCTCCCCCACGGCGATACACTCGGTTGATTGTACTTTTGTCCAACAATTCTTGTAGTTGTACCATTAATTCCTTCATCTCATGGTGCCATTCGGTATGGTGCCTTCGATATTGGAGGAGCCACGGCGCAAATCGACACTGAAATCTACCCTCTATCGGTGGAAGTCACGGTAAATCGTCTGAAATCGTCGACGAAGTCCCTCACAATCGAGATTTCTTCTACCTTCGGATTTCTTTTCGATTGTCGACTATGTAAGCTACGTATCCTACTGACCTTGTCTTAACAACTTCACGGCTGCATCATCGTCGACAACTCGCTTGTCTAGGCGACTATCATACCATAAAACACAACCTTTGATGGAGTCATAAGGTTAATACGCTTCTTTTGGCAATCAATTCTGACCCGTAATTGAATAACCGATCCATTCCCAAAATAACGTCAAATTCCCCAAGTCGAATAGGGATAAGATCTACGTTTCATGATATTACCCTTAATATCCACTCTACGGTTCTTAAACACGTCTTAATGAGAATTATCTCCTATTCGCTATTTCTATATTCATGGGATATTCCAACTCATCCATAAGCAAATATAAACTATTAGCAAAGTCTTCGGATATAAAGGAACAAGTAGCACCCGAATCAAATAAAACATAAGCATTAATTTCATTGATCGGAATGATACCTGACACCACATCACGAGACTGGATTGCATCCTGCACCGTCATATTGAAAGTCCGGGCGGTCGGTCGGTTTGATGAAGACTTGTTGTTTTATATGATGATGTATTTGTTTAAGACTTAAGTTAATGATGTTGTTTAAGACTTAATTGTTTATGATTCCAAGATGAGATGTTTAAGGTTAGAGTAACGATGGGATTGTATTTATTATGTAGTTGATGTAACCCCATAAGGGGAGATTTATTATTATTTCTATCTATTGCATGGTTTGCATTTATTATGGGTAGATAGATAGATGATATTTGTACAGTGAACACCAAATCCCGTGGAATTAAAGTACCCGAATTTGGGGGTGTCACAAGTCCAGCGGGGATGGTGACTCAAAAGGCTGTCCCAAAAAAGTGAAAGTCAACGGTTCCTGGAAGAGCGTTTTTCGTGACTGGTCAGAATGCTAGGAACCCGAACGAAGTTAGCACGGGTTAGTTAATTATAAATTCTTACGAAGTTTATACCTTATTAGATACCGATTCTACCCATTCATTTATCTTTCCTGCTTATACTCAACGTTTAAACTTGACTCCGGAGAAAATTAGACTTTGACCTATCTGTGGAAACTCCGTTAGGAGAAACTTTCATCACATCCACTGTTTATAAATCTTGTTTGATCCAAGTTGGCACCATCGCATTACCTGTTGACCTTATTTCTTTAAAGATACTTGCTTTTGATGTGATTTTGGGGATTGATTGATTAACTACTCATCATGCCAAAATTGATTGCTTTCGTAAGGTTGTTAGTTTTCATATTCCTAAGCAACCTGTTATTCGAATTCAAGCAACCAAACCATTGAAGTCAAACTCTTTTATATCAAGCCGTAAAGTCATTCGTTTATTGAAAAACGGATGTCAAGTTTTTTTAGCCCATGTTATGGATTTGAATAAAGACACGTCAGATTTGAATAATATTCCTGTTGTTATTGACTTTCCTGATGTATTTCATGAAGAATTTCTTGGCTTACTCCCAAAGTGTGATATTGAATTTTGTATCGACTTTGAACCCGGTACAAAACCCATTTCTAAAATCTCATGGCTCCGATTAAACTTCAGGAGTTAAAAATTCAACTATAGAATTTGATACCCGAGCCTTTATCTGGTGACTTCCTTTGTGGAATACACCAAAGCCAGACTCTCCGTAGGGGACGCCATATTCGTGCGGTAGTAAACTGATAGGTGTCATTGTGACGTGCTATCTAAGATTGGGATATGAGTCACAGTTGAGAGCAACCTAAGTCAGTAATCGAAATACATAGCTTTCTATGCTTAGCTGGTTATTATCAAAGATTTTGTGGAAAGATTTTCTCGAATCGCTACTCCATTAACGCAGCTGACTCGTAGAGATACAAAATTCGAATGGAGCAAGGAATGTGGAAAGAGCTTCAAAGAACTCAATAGAAGACTCATTTTAAGCACGTGTTACGACCATACCATCCCGGAAAAGCGAACGTGGTGACGGCGTGTTGAGTAAAAGATGCATTATCTGATGCGAGTACGATATTGTCAAAGACTCATTTCGTATAACTTACAAATATTAGAGATGGAGATGAAAACTCTAGGTACCCACGTGATGATATACGAGTATAATCGACTTTTATCGATAAAGTTAAAATCGCTTAGGCTACACACCGGAGCTGATGAATATGAAGAAGGAGGTGCAAGAAGTTGTTATTCCAAAAGCGAGAATTGGCGATATGAGGAAAGCTCAAACCTTCGATTTATTGGTTTATTTGAAATCCTCGATCGAGTAGGAATTGTGGCCTATAGACTCGTTTTACCGCCAAGTATGACGCGTGTTCATAACGTTTTTCACGTATCGATGTTACGTAAATATGTGGACGACCCGAACCACATTATTGAGTTAGAACCAGACGAGATAGCCGAAGACTTAACGTATGAAGAGGTACCTGTCAAGATTTTGGATAGGAAGGAGCATGTCCTACGCATGAAGGTTATACCACAAGTTAAGGTTTTGTGGAGAAACCATGCTATTGAAGAAATGACACGGGAGTTGGAAAGCGAAAATGAAAGCGAGGTATCCTCATCTTTTGAAAACACAGTCGTACGTCAATTTCGAGTGACGAAATTTCATAAGGAGGGAGGTTGTAAGACCCCAATTTTTATAAATAAAGATTTAATTTCTCTAATTATCATTTTGAAATAGTAAGGGTTGATTTGATTAATGTGGTTAGTTATGGGTAAAATGCATAAATATTTCAAATAAAGCAAGTAGTTATAAAATATTCATTGTTGTTGGGAATATTCGTTTGGTCGTGGAATATTAAATCTTTGTCGGGGAATATTAAATGCATTTGGTATGACCATGTTTAGGCCCCATGTGAAAGCGATTGGAGGAAGAAAATGCAAGAATAAGTTGTTATTACCGTCAATCATCTTTGTTGGAATACCGAATTGGTTAAAATACGATGTCTGGCGTTGTTTTTCACAAGATGATTGCACGGTATTGCACTAATTATTGATTCTTACGTGAAGAAGGCCTTCTTCGATAATTATTACGATGAATTCTATTATTCAATATTTTATTTTATTGATTCAATAATTGTTGCGTTGATATTTTATATTCTTTGTTGTTTCAATAATTGTCACTACACGGTATTTTCCATTATCAGACAATAATTCATATTATCTGAATAATATTATTAGAAAACATTATTGGCAATGTCTAAAAAAAGTTACATACAGGAGAGGTTTGGTCACCTAATTGCCTGCGCCAAGTAAGGAGAAATCTTTATTGGAAAGCCCCTCTTTCACAGGAGCTGCTGGTTGTCAATAATGTGATTACGTAATATTATTTATGAATAATTAATTATTGATATATATGATAAGGAAAATATTGATTTTATGAGGATATAGATGGAGGAAAATTTTAATGTGACAATTGTTGAAAATTAATATTTTATCTTTTACGATAAAATAATTCTTTTAAATATATTATTTTTACAATGAATGTGGGATATATGAGTATATGAGGAGGAAGAGTATTTTGTGGCATTAAATGTTTTAACACATGTTTTTGTGTGTTGGTGGACCACAATTATTAATAGAAATTTGATTATAAGCTTGTAAAATCGCTTGGTTTGTGAATTTTGGTCGAATTTTGTTTGGAATTTGGAAAAACTTTCTTACTGCAAAGTTGTAGAGAATTTAATTTCCTATAACAAATTTGCGAGATTCAAATTTTTACGATAAAAGAGCTATTTATTGTGAATTATTGAAGTTTTGATATATCGGGTGTGAATTGATTTTGGAGTTTAAATTATTTTTGTTAGAAAAATGTTTTTGTATTTTTTGGACATCATTAACATGTGTGGCTGGTGTTTTTGACCAAAAGGTGGGCTAAGGAAAATTTGTATAATTATATTAATATTATATTCAATTTTTTGTTTTGGTGTTCTAAACAATTTCCTATAAATAGGGTGCTTAGGTTAGAATTGAAAATCACACCGAAACTGAAGTTTTCTCTATTTCTCTCTCGATATATTGAGCGTATTCTTGTGAGTATACTTTGAGTGTTGCTTTATCTGATCTGCAAGTTCAAGTCATAGCATATATCAAGGTGTTTCAATTTAGAAATCTTATCTTTTGTGAGGTAAGGATGTTATTTTCTTCGTAAATAATATTATTTCTTGATATCATTATCTTAGAAATATTGGTTGGAACTTTTTATCAAATTTGGAACTTTTTCATGTCAGAGTTCTTATTCATGAGATTCTTATTCACGAGTTCTTATTCACGTAAGCGTGATGATGTTTTCTGTGAAATTTCTATCTTTTGGTATCGGAGATTCTTATTCACCGAAAAATGAAATTTCTTCTTTTTGTCCAAAATATCTATTCTGGATACTAGCTTTGATTGTATCCATGTTTTGATCATTCTTGAATTTTACCCCACTCTGGTTGGTTATGAAGTATTTTTGAATGGGAATTGTTTAAAGTGCGAATCCTTAATATTTGTTCTTTTGCTTCACTGGATTCGTTTTCTTTAAAATATTTTTTTTATCATCCTCAGTCCTAAATGATGATATAACGGAATATCTTTGGCCTGTAGTGCAAAGATGAATGATTTCTTGATGAATATCTTTGGCCGTCATTGCAAAGATGAGCAGTGTTTAGATGAACATAATGGTGATGAATATCTTTTTATTTTGTAGTGCAAGGATGAATATTTGATTCAGGATGAATATTGATTGATGTTAAAGGGATAAAATAATGATGGACTGTTAAATTCATAGATATTAGTAGATTTCATCCTCTACGTAACTCTTCTATGAATTATTATTTTCCGCTGCGAATATTGATATAAAACTTGTTGTTTAATGTATTCTCTCAGATTTTTCCCTGTTGAAGACTAACGATAATTTGTTATATATTATCTTAGTCATAATATTCTTTACTGGTCTAGTTGAGCTCACCCTTTTCCTTTTTGTTCCATTTTTCTTCTCAGGAGGCGAGAATGTAGCGAAGTCTTAGTCGGGGGTATGGAATGAAGGTTCTAGATAGAGTTGTTTAGTAGTCCTCACCATTTTTGTAAAATAATGTATCAATAATTATGATGGGGATTTATTTGCGTGTGGATATTGTTCAGATGGCAATATCGTATTTAAACTCACACGTTTATATGTTGTAATAATAAAGTTGTAGTTATTTACGTACCATGTATTTGACAACTCGGAATGGGTGATGTATACCTATTTTGGGGCGTCACGGTTGGTATCGAGCTTAGGGATATGATCTCTGGCGGAGATCGGGGAATAGAACTAGGAGGGAGAGGCGAGTATATCCTTATTTAGTGTGTCCTACTAAGCTTATTTGTTGGTCGGTCGTAATATAGGGGTATTATGTGATTTGTTAATTTGTTTAATTAACCCTTGTTTTATGGCAAGTATTTAAGAATGTCGATTGAGAATGTTAATGATTGGAGTAAATGAGGCCAGTGGAGACACTGTACTTCACCAACAAGGAGAGCGCAACAGCAGTGGCAATGTTCTCCGTGAACACCACCACTAAGCGAGATGATGAACGATGGTATGTTTAGGGACTTTTAGAATTCATTAAAACCAAACGAGAGAGACTACATTCAAAAATGCGGTGGAAACTTTGGTAACTCACGGATGGTCACCGCATTAGCGATTCAAGGATTTAGGATCGTAGGAGTTTTGGAAAAGCGGAACCACTTACTGGCAGAGACGTGGATAAAACAAATCACTAAAATATTTGATGTCTTGGGATGCTCAAAGGAGCAAAAGGTTCATTTCGCCACCTTCATGTTATTCACGAGAGAAAGTGATTATTGGTGGGAATCAGTAAAAGCGTCACAAACTACCGCCTTTGAAGATGTCTTGGGAGAAGTTCCAAGAATTATTCAACGACAAGTACTTTCCCAAAAGTATTCGTCACATGAAGGAGGTAGAGTTCATCAGTCGGGAGCAAAACAATATGAGCGATGTCGCGAAGACGAAGCTAAGTTTCACGAGTTGTCCCGATTTTCATCCCATTTGGTTGATAATGAGGAGAGAATAGCGTGAATATTTCTGCGAGGTTTGAAACCCAAAATACGTCAATACCTCATTTCTCACAAACTTTGTTTATATTCGGATGTTGTGAATAGGGCTCGATTATTGGAGTAGCGATAATGAGTCGGCTCAACTAAAGAATAATGACCAACAACTCAATGATAATAAATCTATGGGTAGTAGCAGTCATCGAGCAATGATAACCATCGTGGAGAAAATTATCATGCGAAATAGTAACCACTTACGGTGGTAATCATAGCCAAAATAATAGAAGAAATAACTCAGTGGAAATTTCAAGAAGAGAAGATTTAACAATGACGGAAGACGCGGCACCAACACCAAAGAACGAATTTTAGAGGAGGAGAAAGACCGCCATTAGATGTTACAGATCACGGAGAAGATGGACACATAAGTCCAAGCTATTTCACAACTTTCAAGGTATGTTATAATTGTGGAAAAGAAGGTCATATATCGCTTCGATATTATGCGTAGCGAAACCCGATCTGTGACACCCCAAATCTGGGTACTTCAATTCCACAGGATTTGGTGTTCATTGTCAAATATCATCTATCTATTTACCCATAATAAATGCAAACCATGCAATAGATAGAAATAATAATAAATCTCCCCTTATGGGGTTACATCAACTACATAATAAATACAATCACAGGTTACTCTAACCTTAAACATCTGTGCGGAATCATAAACAATTAAGTCTTAAACAACATCATTAACTTAAGTCTTAAACAAATACATCATCATATAAAACAACAAGTCTTCATCACTTGTTAACCTTGCCACTTGCCTTTCTTAGTAGAAGGTTAAATTGGTTCTTTTCATTCTTAATCGCAATGTTATTATTACGCTGAGAGTGAGCACAAATGCCCACAAGTATAACAATGAAATAACAATTATAATAACATGCGAGTGAATCAAAGACATCTCGAATAAAAGCTCAACTTTTGAATCAAGAATGAATAACAAGAATCAAAAGATTTATGAGGGTCATAAGACCTTGAACTATGTCTAGGTTATCAAGGGTTATACTTGAAACCTTTAATGATCATAAGACTATGGATCTTTACTGCTACGTCTTGGGGGATCACCACTTCAAGTACTCACAATGTGCTCAATATCTTAACGTTAACGATAAGTAAATCCCCTTTGCGGGGTTGTTCATCTCAATTTGACATTCGAGTCCACACCAAAGGAAGTTTGGTTTGGATAATTCATCAAGGGTTACGAAATTTAGAGCGCTTTATCAACTATGGACTAGTCGAATCAATAAGGGTTATTTAGTCTAATAAGGTTCAATAATAATGTTATTCAAATTGAATAATAATCTCGGGAAGTATACAATAGAACAATTATTGTATAAGCTGAATCATGCTTTGAAAAGATAATCAATCTTTAATATAACATTTGAACTTGAATAATAGTAATGATAATTTACTCGAGGTAAATAATAAACTTGAACAATAATGACAAGTAGGGTTAGGAAACTTGCGCAAATGCGTAGAATTTAAAGCGATTACTTACTTAGTTCACCACAAATCCTACACACATACCATATGTATTCACGACATTCATTAGTTACATTTTCACTTAATTATTTAATATAAACTCTACTTTATTTAACAAATCATTATCCTTCTAATTTAATTACTTAATTAAATTAGAATATTTTCATTCTCTTCTATTATTATTACACTCGAATAAATTATTTCATAATAATTTCCGTTGAATATTTATTTTATTCCATAAACATCTCAATTAAAATATTTACTTTATTTTATAAATATTTTAATAATAATTTTCATCGAATATTTATTTTATTCCATAAATATCTCAATTAAAATATATAATTTATTTCATAAATATTTTAATAATAATTTTCATCAAATATTTATTTTATTCCATAATATTTCAATTAAAATATTTAATTTATTTTATAAATATTTTAATAATAATTTTCATCGAATATTTATTTTATTCCATAAATATCTCAATTAAAATATTTAATTTATTTTATAAATATTTTAATAATAATTTTCATCGAATATTTAATTTTATTTTTATTTTCTATTTTTTTTATTATTATTTTTTTTTTAACCATTTGAAATGGTAATGTAGTTTAGTAACGCATAGAAGCTGGGTTACCTGAGCTCATTTTCTGATTCTCATGATTCTGCGATTCGCGAACATAATAAGGCCAAATTAGGCCAAAAATCAATCACACGTAAAATTATACATGAATATGGCCATAACTTCCAATTAGTTATTTTTACACGAATTTAGACTTACCCAATCATTGTAATACATATAATCATTACTTAACCCATCTAGCATGATTTTTAACAAGTTATAACACATAATTTGCAAATCAACACATTTACTTCCACTGTTCTTGATGTTCTTGAAGGTTTTGAAAATAAAAAAAATGAAAATTGTCACTACGGATTCGTTATAACACCGAATCCGTTTATTTAAACTTTGGTCTCTTCGTATCAACATGCATAACAACATACGAATGTAAAATTTAGAGATAATATCGCTCAATACATGAAATATCACGTATAAGGCCATATGGCCAAAACCCAAACTCTGTAAATTTTGAAGTAGAATTCATAGTATTATGAAGCCCGATGACATGATAATTCACGAATATATATATAATCAAATACGATTTGATATATCTTAACCCATATATAAACTCATAATCAAACCCTTTTTCAATTTACGGAGATTTTACAAAATATATGAAAGCCATTTTTATAAAAACTAAATGGCGTAACTTTAAAATTTGGGAAGAAGGATTACCTTGAATACTCGCTTAGATTACATAGGGTGACAACAATTCCTAATTTCTCACACTTCTTCACCTTTAATCACGAGATTCGCAATCTCTCTCAAAGTTCTCAAACTCTACATGCCTCTCCTTTTCCGGACTTAGAATAATAATAATAAAAGAAGGCGTAATATAACGAGAGGAGAAGAGAATCGATGCAGCGTAATGGTCGAGTTAACCCAAACATGGGTAAGCTGCATCCAACCACTACTTAGGGCCTTGTTTGGCAACCCTTAATTGATTCAAAGTCATTTAATTTAATAAAGCTTTATCATATAGTTTGAAAATGTCACACTCTTATAAAATAAATCCAATATTTTATTTAATATATTTTAAATAAAATATAATAATTTCTCATAAATTCACATAGTCACATAAATAATTTTCTCATTAATAAATAATGTAAAATTATTATTTCTCTAATTAATAATTAAATTAATTAAAATACCAATATCTTATTAAATATTTCTTTTAATACTGATAAGCTCACATAATCACATACTTTGATAATAAAACTCTCTACATTAATTTAATAAATGTAACACATATAATTAAATTAATCTACCACAAATGCGTCAATTAATTATTTAATCTAATAATTAAATCATCGAAAATATTTATTTAATTCAATAAATATTAAAATTAATTACAAAATTCTCGTTAAATCACATCTTTCCCCCCCTTAAAAGGATTACGTCCCCTTAATCACGACTCAATAAATTTGACGTTACATTCTCCCCCCTTACAAAGATTACATCCCCGAGAATCGGTTACATAATTAAGTAAATAAATGAGGTAATTCTTCATCATATTCTTCTCTTGAGTTCCAGCGTAGCTTCACGTTGTGGGTTCCTCCAAATTACCTTAACAGAAAATATAACTTTATTTATGAGAACTTGTTCTTTTCGGTCAAAAATTTGGACATGAATTTCTTCGTAAGATAAGTCTTTCTCAAAATGTAGGGGTTCATATTCAATTACATGCTTGTAATCGGCCTTGTGTAGGTCGTGTCTGAAACATAGAAGGCGTTGTGGACATTCTCGAGTCTTTGGAGGTAAGGCTACCTCGTATGCAACTTCTCCGATTCTTCCGAGACTTGAAAGGGTCCAATGAATCTTGGGCTCAATTTTCCTTTCTTTCCGAACCTGATCTTCCCCTTCCAGGGAGAGACCTTCAAGAAAACATAACTACGATTCAAACTTGATATTTTTACGATGTGGATCAACAGATTTCTTCTGTCGATCTTGGCCGCTTACCGATCCTGCTCGGATCACTTTGATTATTCTGTCGTCTCATTGTACCAATTCGGCCTAAGAATTGTCTTTCACCAACTTCATCCCGATGAAAGCGGAGTTACTGACTTTCTGTAGTATACGCAACCGTGGCGGCATGCACTATACTTAGCGTGGTAAGCTGTTATTGTGGCGAACTCTACTAATGGTAGGTGATCATCCCAATTTCCTTTAAAGTCCATCACATGTGCTCTTAGCATATCTTCAATGTTTGAATCGTTCTCTCACTCTGTAAAATCTGTTTGAGGGTGGTAAAATTTACTCATTCGCAATTGCGTACCCATGCATTCCTGAAGACGTTTCAGAAATTTGATGTGAAGCGCGGATCCCTATTTGAAACAATTGATACCGGAACTCCGTGCCTCAAAACAATCTCTTTTACGTATAGCCTCGCCAACTGATTTAAGTTGAATCTTATTTTGATCGGAAGGAAGTCGTCAGATTTCGTCAGTCGATCAACGATAACCCATACTACGTCGTAGCCTTTCTGAGTCGTCGGAAGGCCAACCACGAAGTCCATTGTAATATGTTCCCATTTCTACTCTGGGATCTCTAACGGTTGTAACAATCCACTCGGTCTCTGATGTTCCGCTTTCACTTTCTGACAGGTCAGACACTTGGCAACATATTCTGCAACATCACGCTTCAAATTCGGCCACCAGAAATGTTGTCTAAGATCTTGGTACATCTTGGTACTACCAGGGTGAATCGAATATCGTGAACTATGAGCCTCGCTTAAAATATCTTCCTTAATCTCTTGAACTGGCGGTACCCAAATTCTATTATCAAATCTCAGTATTCCTTCCTTATCCATCTTAAATCTTGGTTCCGTTCCTTCAGATATCTTCTTTGTCACATTTTTACATTCTTCGTCCTGAAGCTGAGCCTCCTTAACTTTATCCAGTAGGGTTATACCAGATTGCATCGAAATATTTTCTCATCAATCTCCATAGGATACTTCACTTCGATTCCGGTTTCTCTATTTACGCAATTAGCTCAAATCGAGCAATCAACATCATCAACTTCTCCCCGACCCTTTCTACTTAAGGCATCAAGAAGCGACATTCGCTACTTACGGATGGTATAAAATCTCACGATCGCGATCCTTAATTAACTCCAACCACCTTCTTTGACTCATATTCAAGTCCTGCGTGAAAATATATTTGAGACTCTTATGGTCCAGTAAATATTTCACACTTCTCCCCATAGAGATAGTGCCTCCAAATTTTCAAAGCAAAAACAAGCTGCATTTAACTCCAAGTCATGTGCCGGATATCCCTTCCGTAATCCTTCAATTGTCGTGATGCATACACTTGATGACTTTCTTAGATTTTGCATCAACACACGACCAAGTCCTTTATGCGATGCATCACTATAAACAAAAAAAATTCTATATCATCAAGAAAGAGATAACACACAGGGGCCGTACTCAACCTCTTCTTCAATTCTTGAAAACTTTCCTTACACTTATCCGTCCAAACAAATTTCACGACTTTCGAGTTAAATTCGTTAATTGAGTTGCGATCTTGGAAAAGTCTTGTATGAACCTTCTATAATATCCACGCCAATCCAAGAAAACTTCAGACTTGGATGGCGTCCTCCTTTGATCCCGATTAATCACGGCTTCGACTTTGGATGGATCTACTGAAATTTCGTTTTTATCGATCACGTGCCCAAGAAATTGCACTTGTTCAATCCAAAATTCGCATTTCGAAAACTTGGCATACAACTTTTCCCTTCTCAATACTTCAACATTAATCTCAAATGCTCTTCGTGTTCTTCTTTGGTTTTGAATAGACCAAAATGTCATCTATAAATACCACTACTGAACTTGTCCAAAAAACGGCTTGAACACACCATTCATTAGTCCAATAAAAGCTGCAGGAGCATTAAAGAGACCAAACGACATTACTAAAAATTCGTAGTGATCGTATCGTGTTACGAGCGCATCTTTGGTACATCCTCCTACTCACCTTCAATTGATGATAACCGCTTCTCAAGTCTATCTTGGAAAAGTATCTCGTTCCCTTGATTGATCAAACAGGTCGTCGATCCTCGATAATGGATATATGTTCTTAATCGTGACCTTATTCGGTTCTCTATAGTCAATGCAGAGTCGATCGATCCATCCTTCTTTTTCACAAAAACAACACAGGGCTCCCACGGCGATACACTCGGTTGAATGTACTTCTTGTCCAACAATTCTTGTAGTTGTACCATTAATTCCTACATCTCTACTGGTGCCATTCGGTATGGTGCCTTCGATATTGGAGCGATTCCAGGCGCCAAATCGATTCTGAAATCTACCCCTCTATCGGTGGAAGTCCGGTAAATCGTCTGGAAATACGCCGTCGTGAAGTCCTCACAATCGAGATTTCTTTACCTTCGGATTCTCTTTTCGATTGTCGATTATGTAAGCTAAGTATCCTACACACCTTGTCTTAACAACTTCGGCTCGCATCATCGTCAGACAACTCGACTTGTCAAGCGATTTCTTTACCATAAAACACAACCTTTGATGGAGTCATAAGGTTAATACGCTTCTTTTGGCAATCAATTACAGCCCCGTAATTGAATAACCAGTCCATTCCCAAAATAACGTCAAATTCCCCAAGTCGAATAGGGATAAGATCTACGTTCATGATATTACCCTTAATATCCACTCTACAGTTCTTAAACACGTACTTAACATGAATTATCTCCCTATTCGCAATTTCTATATTCATGGGATATTCCAACTCATCCATAAGCAAATCTAAACTATTAGCAAAGTCTTCGGATATAAAGAACAAGTAGCACCCGAATCAAATAAAACATAAGCATTAATTTCATTGATCGGAATGATACCTGACACCACATCACGAGACTGGATTGCATCCTGCACCGTCATATTGAAAGTCCGGGCGGTCGGTCGGTTTGATGAAGACTTGTTGTTTTATATGATGATGTATTTGTTTAAGACTTAAGTTAATGATGTTGTTTAAGACTTAATTGTTTATGATTCCGCACAGATGTTTAAGGTTAGAGTAACCTGGGATTGTATTTATTATGTAGTTGATGTAACCCCATAAGGGGAGATTTATTATTATTTCTATCTATTGCATGGTTTGCATTTATTATGGGTAGATAAATAGATGATATTTGTACAGTGAACACCAAATCCCGTGGAATTAAAGTACCCGAATTTGGGGGTGTCACAAGTCCAGCGGGGATGGTGACTCAAAAGGCTGTCCCAAAAAAGTGAAAGTCAGCGGTTCTGGAAGGCGTTTTTCGTGGTAGTCGAATGCTAGGAACCCGAACGAAGTTAGACAGGTTAGTTAATTATAAATTCTTACGAAGTTTATACCTTATTGATCTGGATTCTACCCATTCATTTATCTTTCCCGCTTATACTCAACGTTTAAACTTGACTCAGGAGAAAATTAGACTTTGACCTATATCTGTGGAAACTCCGTTAGAGAAACTTTCATCACATCCTTCGTTTATAAATCTTGTTTGATCCAAGTTGGCACCATCGCATTACTGTTGACCTTATTTCTTTAAAGATACTTGCTTTTGATGTGATTTTGGGGATTGATTGATTAACTACTCATCATGCCAAAATTGATTGCCTTTCGTAAGATTGTTAGTTTTCATATTCCTAAGCAACTTCGTTATTCAATTCAAGCAACCAAACCATTGAAGTCAAACTCTTTTATATCAAGTCGTAAAGTCATTCGTTTATTGAAAAACGGATGTCAAGTTTTTTAGCCCATGTTATGGATTTGAATAAAGACACGTCAGATTTGAATAATATTCCTGTTGTTATTGACTTTCCTGACGTATTTCATGAAGAATTTCTTGGCTTACTCCCAAAGTGTGATATTGAATTTTGTATCGACTTTGAACCCAGTACAAAACCCATTTCTAAAATCTCATGGCTCGATTAAACTTCGAGGAGTTAAAATTCAACTATAGAATTTGGTACCGAGCCTTTATCTGGTGACTTCCTTTTGTGGAATACACCGAAGCCGACTCTCGTAGGGGACGCCATATTCGTCTTGGTAGTAAAGCGATAGGTGTCATTGTGACGTCTTTATCTAAGATTGGGATATGAGTCACGATTGAGAGCAACCTAAGTCGAGAATCGAAATACATAGCTTTCTATGCTTGTTGGTTATTATCAAAGATTTTGTGGAAAGATTTTCTCGAATCGCTACTCCATTAACTTGGTGACTCGTAGAGATACAAAATTCGAATGGAGCAAGGAATGTGGAAAGAGCTTCAAAGAACTCAATAGAAGACTCATTTCGGCACATGTTCTGACCATACCATCCTGGAAAAGCGAACGTGGTAGCTGACGTGTTGAGTAAAAGATCGTATACTAGTACGAGTACGATATTGTCAAAGACTCATTTCGTATAACTTATAAATATTAGAGATGGAGATGAAAACTCTAGGTACCCACGTGATGATATACGAGTATAATCGACTTTTATCGATAAAGTTAAAATCGCTTAGGAAAGCTGCTACAATCGAGATGATGAATATGAAGAAGGAGGTGCAAGAAGTTGTTATTCCAAAAGCGAGAATTGGCGATATGAGGAAAGCTCAAACCTTCGATTTATTGGTTTATTTGAAATCCTCGATCGAGTAGGAATTGTGGCCTATAGACTCGTTTACCGCCAAGTATGATGGCGTGTTCATAACGCTTTTTTCACGATCGATGTTACGTAAATATGTGGACGACCCGAACCACATTATTGAGTTAGAACCAGACGAGATAGTCGAAGACTTAACGTATGAAGAGGTACCTGTCAAGATTTTGGATAGGAAGGAGCATGTCCTACGCACGAAGGTTATACCACAAGTTAAGGTTTTGTGGAGAAACCATGCTTATTGAAGAAATGACACGGGAGTTGGAAAGCGAAAATGAAAGCGAGGTATCCTCATCTTTTGAAACACCAGTCGTACGTCAATTTGAGAGGCGAAATTTCATAAGGAGGGAGGTTGTAAGGCCCCAATTTTTATAAATAAAGATTTAATTTCTCTAATTATCATTTTGAAATAGTAAGGGTTGATTTGATTAATGTGGTTAGTTATGGGTAAAAAATGCAAATATTTCAAATAAGCAAGTAGTTATAAAATATTCATTGTTGTCGGGGAATATTCGTTTGGTCGTGGAATATTAGATGCGTCGGGAATATTATTACGACGACAGCAATGACCATGTTTGAGCCCCATAACGGAAAGCGATTGGAGGAAGAAAATGACAAGAATAAGTTGTTATTCTGGTAATATTGTTGGAATACCGGTGGTTAAAATACTGATGTCTGGCGTTGTTTCACAAGAAGACACACAGTATTGAACTAATTATTGATTCTTACGTGAAAGGCACTACTCAATAATTGTTCTGATGAATTCTTATTCAATATTTTATTTTATTGATTCAATAATTGTTGCGTTGATATTTTATATTACTGTTGTTTCAATAATTGTCACTACACAGTATTTTCCATTATCGGAGCAATAATTCATATTATCTGAATAATATTATTAGAAAACATTATTGGCAATGTCTAAAAAGTTCTGTCTAAGGAGAGGTTTGGTCACCTAATTGCCCGCCAGTAAGGAGAAATCTTTATTGGAAAGCCCCCTCTTTCCTGGGAACTGCCTGGTTGTCAATAATGTGATTCTGTAATATTATTTATGAATAATTAATTATTGATATATATGATAAGGAAAATATTGATTTTATGAGGATATAGATGGAGGAAAATTTTAATGTGACAATTGTTAAAAATTAATATTTTATCTTTTTCTGATAAAATAATTCTTTTAAATATATTATTTTTACAATGAATGTGGGATATATGAGTATATGAGGAGGAAGAGTATTTTGTGGCATTAAATGTTTAACACATGTTTTTGTGTGTTGGTGGACACAATTATTGACCGAAATTTGATTATAGCTTGTAAAATCGCCCGTTTGTGAATTTCGGTCAATTTTTGTTTGGAATTTGGAAAAACTTTCTTCTGCAAAGTTGTAGAGAATTTAATTTCCTATAACAAATTGCGAGATTCAAATTTTCTGATAAAAGAGCTATTTATTGTGAATTATTGAAGTTTCGGTATATCGGGTGTGAATTGATTTTTGGAGTTTAAATTATTTTTGTTAGAAAAATGTTTTTTGTATTTTTTTGGACATCATTAACATGTGTGGCTGGTGTTTTTGACCAAAAGGTGGGCTAAGGAAAATTTGTATAATTATATTAATATTATATTCAATTTTTTGTTTTGGTGTTCTAAACAATTTCCTATAAATAGGGTGCTTAGGTTAGAATTGAAAATCACACCAGAAACTGAAGTTTTCTCTCTATTTCTCTCTCGATATATTGAGCGTATTCTTGTGAGTATACTTTGAGTGTTGCTATCTGATTGCAAGTTCAAGTCATAGCATATATCCAGGTTTCAATTACTAAATCTTGTCTTTTGTGAGGTAAGGGATGTTATTTTCTTCGTAAATAATATTATTTCTTCAATATCATTATGCCGAAATATTGGTTGGAACTTTTTATCAAATTTGGAACTTTTTCATGTCGGAGTTACTATTCATGAGTTACTATTCACGAGTTACTATTCACGAAGCGTGATGATGTTTTCTGTGAAATTTCTATCTTTTGGTATCGGAGTTACTATTCACCGAAAAATGAAATTTCTTCTTTTTGTCCAAAATATCTATTCTGGATACTAGCTTTGATTGTATCCATGTTTTGATCATTCTTGAATTTTACCCCACTTTGGTTGGTTATGAAGTATTTTTGAATGGGAATTGTTTAAAGTGCGAATCCTTAATATTTGTTCTTTTGCTTCACTGGATTCGTTTTCTTTAAAATATTTTTTTTTATCATCCTCAGTCCTAAATGATGATATAACGGAATATCTTTGGCTTGTAGTGCAAAGATGAATGATTTCTTGATGAATATCTTTGCCCGTCATCGCAAAGATGAGCAGTGTTAAGATGAACATAATTAGGTGATGAATATCTTTGCTTTTGTAGTGCAAGGATGAATATTTGATTCGGGATGAATATTGATTGATGTTAAAGGGATAAAATAATGATGGATCTGTTAAATTCATAGATATTAGTAGATTTCATCCTCACGTAACTCTTCATGAATTATTATTTTCCTCATTGCGAATATTGATATAAAACTTGTTGTTTAATGTATTCTCTCTCAGTATTTTTCCTGTTGAAGACTAACGATAATTTGTTATATATTATCTTAGTCATAATATTCTTTTCTTTGGTCTAGTTGAGCTCACCCTTTTCCTTTTTGTTCCATTTTTCTTCTCGGGAGGCGAGAATGTATGGCAAGTCTTTAGTCGGGTATGGAATGAAGGTTCTAGATAGAGTTGTTTAGTAGTCCTCACCATTTTGTAAAATAATGTATCAATAATTATGATGGAGATTTATTTGCGTGTGGATATTGTCTGCAGATGGCAATATCGTATTTAAACTCACAGTTTATATGTTGTAATAATAAAGTTGTAGTTATTTACGTACCATGTATTTGACATTTCGAGAATGGGTGATGTATACCTATTTTGGGGGGCGTCACGGTTGGTATCGAGCTTAGGGATATGATCTCTGGCGGAGATCGGGGAATAGAACTAGGAGGGAGAGGCGAGTATATCCTTCGTTAGTGTGTCCTACTAAGCTTATTTGTTGGTCGATCATAATATAGGGTATTATGTGATTTGTTAATTTGTTTAATTAACCCCTTGTTTTATGGCGGTATTTAAGAATGTCGATTGAGAATGTTTAATGATGGAGTAAATGAGACCGTGGAGACATCTGTACTCACCAACAAGGAGAACGTGCAACAGGCTGGCAATGTTCCTCCTGTGAACACCACCACTAAGCAGATGACGAACGATGGTATGTTTAGGGACTTTTTAGAATTCATTAAAAACCAAACGAGAGAGACTACTGTTCAAAATGCGTGTGAAACACCTTGGTAACTCACGGATGGTCACCGCATAAGCGATTCAAGGATTTAGGATCATGGGAGTTTTTGGAAAAAAGGAACCACTTACGGCAGCAGAGGCGTGGATAAAACAAATCACTAAAATATTTGATGTCTTGGGATGCTCAAAGGAGCAAAAGGTTCATTTCGCCACCTTCATGTTACGAGGATAAAGTGATTATTGGTGGGAATCAGTAAAAGCGTACTTTCACTACTACCGTGACTTGAAGATGTCTTGGGAGAAGTTCAAGAATTGTTCAACGACAAGTACTTTCTCAAAAGTATTCGTCACATGAAGGAGGTAGAGTTCATCGGTGGTGCAAAACAATATGAATGTCGCAAGACGTAAGTTAAGTTTGCACGAGTTGTCCCGATTTTCATCCCATTTGGTTGATAATGAGGAGAGAATGAGCGTGAATATTTCTGCGAGGTTTGAAACCCAAAATACGTCAATACCTCATTTCTCACAAACTTTGTTTATATTAGGATGTTGTGAATAGGGCTCGATTATTGGAGTAGCGATAATGAGTCGGCTCAATGAAGAATAATGACCAACAACTTCAATGATAATCGTATTCGGTAGTAACGATCATCTGAACAATGATAACCATCGTGGAGAAAATTATCATGCCGAAATAGTAACCACTTCGATTGGTAATCATGGCAAGATAATAGAAGAAATAACTTCAGTGGAAATTTCAAGAAAGAAGATTTAACAATGACGGAAGACGCGTCGGCACCAACACCAAAGAACGAATTTTAGAGGAGGAGAAAGACCGCCAGGTTAGATGTTACAGATCACGGAGAAGATGGACACATAAGTCCAAACTGTTTCACAACTTTCCAAGGTATGTTATAATTGTAGAAAAGAAGGTCATATCGCTTCGATATTAGACGATAGCGAAACCCGATCTGTGACACCCCAATCCAAGGTACTTCAATTCCACGGATTTGGTGTTCACATCAGACAAATATCATCTATCTATCTACCCATAATAAATGCAAACCATGCAATAGATAGAAATAATAATAAATCTCCCCTTATGGGGTTACATCAACTACATAATAAATACAATCCCGAGTTACTCTAACCTTAAACATCATCGCATGGAATCATAAACAATTAAGTCTTAAACAACATCATTAACTTAAGTCTTAAACAAATACATCATCATATAAAACAACAAGTCTTCATCACTGTTAAACCACTTGCCTTGCCTTTACTTAGTAGAAGGTTCGCTCGGTTCTTTTCGTTCTTAAGCGCAATGTTATTATTACGCAAGAGTGAGCACAAATGCCCACAAGTATAACAATGAAATAGCGAAGATAATAATAACATGCGAGTGAATCAAAGACATCCGAATAAAAGCTCAACTTTTGAATCAAGAATGAATAACAAGAATCAAAAGATTTTCGAAGGTCATAAGACCTTGAACTATATCTAGGTTATCAAGGGTTATACTTGAAACCTTTAACAATCATAAGACTATGGACCTTTCTACTGCGCATCTTGGGGATCACCACTTAGTACCATCATCATGCATAATATCTTAACGCTTAACGATAAGTAAATCCCTTTAGGGTTGTTCATCTCAATTTGACATTCGAGTCCGCACTAAAGAAAGTTTGCTTTGGATAATTCATCAAGGGTTTCAAATTTGTAACGCTTATCAACTATGGACTAGTCGAATCAATAAGAGTTCGCTAGTCTAATAAGGTTCAATAATAATGATATTCAAATTGAATAATAATCTCGGGGAAGTATACAATAGAACAATTATTGTATAATGAATCATGCTTTGAAAAGATAATCAATCTTTAATATAACATTTGAACTTGAATAATAATAGTAATGATAATTTACTCGAGGTAAATAATAAACTTGAACAATAATAATGACAAGTAGGGTTAGGAAACTTGCCTCGCATCGCGTGAGCTAAACGATTACTACTTAGTTCACCACAAATCCTACACACATACCATATGTATTCACGACATTCATTAGTTACATTTTCACTTAATTATTTAATATAAACTCTACTTTATTTAACAAATCATTATCCTTCTAATTTAATTACTTAATTAAATTAGAATATTTTCATTCTCTTACTTATTATTACACTTAATAAATTATTTCATAATAATTTCCATCGAATATTTATTTTATTCCATAAACATCTCAATTAAAATATTTACTTTATTTTATAAATATTTTAATAATAATTTTATCGAATATTTATTTTATTTCATAAATATCTCAATTAAAATATATAATTTATTTTATAAATATTTTAATAATAATTTTCATCAAATATTTATTTTATTCCATAATATCTCAATTAAAATATTTAATTTATTTTATAAATATTTTAATAATAATTTTCATCGAATATTTATTTTATTCCATAAATATCTCAATTAAAATATTTAATTTATTTTATAAATATTTTAATAATAATTTTCATCGAATATTTAATTTTATTTTTATTTTCTATTTTTTTATTTTTTTTTATTTATTATTATTTTTTTGATCGTAGGAAGTGGTAATGTAGTTTAGTAATGCTTACATAGGAAGCTGGAGTTACCTGTGCTCATTTTCTGCATTTTCTGCAGTTCTGCATTTCGCGAACATAATAAGGCCAAATTAGGCCAAAAATCAATCACACGTAAAATTATACATGAATATGGCCATAACTTCCAATTAGTTATTTTTACACGAATTTAGACTTACCCAATAATTGTAATACATATATAATCATTACTTAACCCATCTAGCATGATTTTTAACAAGTTATAACACATAATTTGCAAATCAACACATTAACTTCCACTGTTCTTGATGTTCTTGATGAAAATAAAAAAAATAAAAATTGTCACTACGGATTCGTTATAACACCGAATCCGTTTATTTAAACTTTGGTCTCTTCGTATCAACATGCATAACAACATACGAATGTAAAATTTAGGGATAATATACGTTCAATACATGAAATATCACGTATAAGGCCATATGGCCAAAACCCAAAATCTGTAAATTTTGAAATAGCAATTCATAGTATTATGAAACTGATGACATGATAATTCACAGAATATATATATAATCAAATACGATTTGATATATCTTAACCCATATATAAACTCATAATCAAACCCTTTTTCAATTACAGAGATTTTACAAAATATATGAAAGCCATTTTTATAAAAACTAAATGACGTAACTTTAAAATTTGAGAAGAAGGGATTACCTTGAATACTCGCTTAGATTACGAGGTGACAACAATTCCCAATTTCTCACACTTCTTCACCTTTAATCACAAGATTCATGATCTCTCTCAAAGTTCTCAAACTCTCTATGCCTCTCTGCTTTTCCAGACTTAGAATAATAATAATAAAAGAAGACGTAATATAACAGAGGGAGAAGAGAACTGATGGGCGTAATGGTCAATTTCACTCCATAATATTCAAAAATAATATTTATAAAAAATTCATCTTTATTCAAAAAGTTGGAGTTTTATAATTTTGGGCTCTCGAGAGAAATATAGAAATACCGGACAAGTTGCAGGCTTTTTAAATCACAGCTTTATGGGGTGTAAAAAGAATGGCAAAGGGAAACCTCACAAAATTAATGGAAAAGGATACTAGTGTTGTTTTAGCCACAAATGTGAACGCCCTTAAATTTGCTTGATCCGAATCTAATGCTCTTACATCTTTGACACCCACAACTTGCAACTGTTAGTTATGCAAACATACACATCCTTTGACAAACTAAGAAATTGTAAGTAACCCTTATAAGTTATATATAACACTCCTTCTCCTTGTGTCCAAAAATGATATTCTTAATATAGTCATTTTTATGCATATTAAAACCTTGGTTAGAATCAAAATTTGTTAATGAAAGAAATACTGAATTCTTTTCTTCTTCTTCCATTATCTAAATGATCTTCTTAATAATTGCTTGCATGAAGCCCCCTCTTTCAACTGTTTATAGTAAGTACACTACATTTTAATCCATTAGCTAGCTAATAAGTAAAAGGCAACTTTTATTTAAAAATAAATAAATAATAAGAAATCTGGTTATCATAGCATATCAAAAAGAAATTGAAAAAAATAAGAGTCCAACCAAGTACGGCAAAGGAAAATAGGAAATCATGACATGAGAATGCAATTTTAAATGTTAGAATGCAAATCAATGTTAATGCTTTTGGGAACAAAATTACAGTAAATCTCTCTCTCTCTCTCTCCTTCAATCTTGCAACCAAATTTCTACCCTCATAGGCCCTCCTCTCCCCTTATTTCAACAGTCGGTCAACAAATACAAAAAACATGCCCCACCTCCTTTCTTCACATCTTCCCATGTTGTTAAGCCACATTTTTTCATCACATTTAACCAACAGCAGCGTAATAACAACTGTGTAACTCTCTCTTTCCCGATCAGTCCCACAAATTTTGGGCCTTTTTTTTTTTATCTAGTACAGTACTTATGGTTTAATATTGTTTTCAAAAAACTACATTACATTAATCGATCAGACAGGCTTGGAAGTCTTCTAAAAAAGTTTAAGCTAGCCGGTGGCATGGGGTCCCTAAACATGGGATGCCGCAAGTAGTAGAAGCCAAGTGCCACTGCCACCATTTTTGGTGGAACCACATAGAGCACAATTGTTATAGCAAGGCACACTCCTATGAACAATTTCGTAGCCCTTGGGTCCCTCCAACTCACTAGCGCCTGCGCCCTCTCCCCTTGCGTTGCAAAATCACCCAACACGGTCTGCACCCTTGCTGCCAATGTTCTCAATCGGTCATATCGGATCCTAATTATCTCGGGTGGTCTTGAACTTGGAAACGTATCAAATTCTTCATCCAACTCATCCGGATCAACCGTTTCCGCTTGTGATATCCTGGTATCCATCCCAGCTGGTATCTTGGGCTTGAACCGATAGTACCATACACCAATCATAAACACATACAAAAACCCAGTTGGCACAATCAAATCAGGATACCAAACTAGCACCAAGTATAACATATGAACCAAAACCGTGGTTACCGGGTTCTTCCACCTCCGAATACTATCCAACCACTTTGCCAACCCGACAACCCAAGCAAGCACCGCTACAATCCGAAACCAATTAGCCTTACTCTTCCTCATGCTCCATGTATGCGAGTCCGCATCCAACATATACCGAACCACCTCAGGGCCCAATTGCGGCTCCGATCGCGTAAGCCAAGCAGCCACCATTTTACTGGCAGCCCCGCGTAGCGCCTCCTGTTGAGCCACCCCAAGCGGGCGTAGATAGTGCATCCTCGGAAGCAACGGCTGCCCGTAAACCGCACATGTATCGGGCAACAATGACGGGCAGGCAAACCGAACCGCAATCTCAATTTCACCCATTTTCTTCAATCCGGTCCTTTGCAAAACCAGTAAAGGATAGGAATTGGTGTACACCTTGTTACTCTCCAGTGTAGATACGCGTATGCGTATTTTTCCTATACGGCAATCAGGCTTTTCTTCTGAGGTGTCAGCAAACATACGCCAGTTGTCAAACACACCAATGGTCAAGACGGTGCAAGGGTCGTATACCTGCCACGTGTACTGCTCATTCCAGCGTGGCTCAAAACTGTCGGGAATTGTCCTTGTACGAACCCATTTTTTACCATACTTGGCAACACAGTAAGCATCGGTGGAGCCTTTGCCCACGAGCTCCGAGTATACCCAGCTCTAAGATCCCAACTGGTGGCTTCCATAGCTGCTTAGCTGTGGGTCTGAAATCGCTACACACGTGCGCTGCCTCGTCAAGCACGTGATACCCACCTTCAAGGCACATCCTTAGGTGTATCCGCCCGGTGTATGATCCACCGGATCCACCTTCCAGCCCGAACCATTTAGTTGCCACGTTGCGCTCATCCAGCCGCTGCTCAATGGATCCCACAGGAACAACAACATGACCGAGAAGCACAGGATCCTTTCCCGTACGGTCTTCAACCAGGACTATCAGAGTGTCTTCCAGTGGCTCGCCGGCGACGAAAACGAGGTCTTCGTGCCAATAGAATGAAGAACTATGATGGTTCATGGAACCTCGCCTAGTCCGCACCGACTGGAACCCTAGCTGAGCTTTCACTCTCACCTCCGGCGCCGTTAAAGGAGGCAAATTGGCAGCAATTTGAAGGTCTTGAGCTTCGATCACTGTTAGCCTCAGATACCATAATTTCGGTGATTGATAAACTTTTGAGCGTGTGTGAGCCACGTATGGTGCATCTGAGCTCCAGGACTCGGGAAATGCATCGTCGGCTTGAGTCCCAATCCAAACTGAAAGTTGTATGTCGCCGGAGACTCTGCCGGAGTTTGGATCGTCGCTTCCTTCGAGGCGGTACCACTGAGGAGCTAGAGGACTGTCCGGAGGATCACGAACGGTGACATCGGAGAGATCGAAGCAAACTCCGCCTAGAAATTGCTCCGACGGTCCATCCCAAACTGAGATCTCCAGCGTCGAATTGGCCGTTTCCGTCTTATTGTAGCCGAG